>LR812534.1:5604933-5964933 GCA_903798195.1 Danio kyathit | reverse complement strand
AGGTTCTCAGTTCTGTTTGTTAAACCAAGAGTTTTTTCAGTAATATTTTTGTATAAATGAAAAGCAAAATGACATTGTCATCTTGGAATTATAAGGTTCTATCTGCGTTCTGAATGATTTTGAGATATTGAGCTTCAAAGTTTTTGCATTCCATATAGCAAACAATATGTGTGTAACATTTGTTTTTTAAATAAAAGGTCTTAAAATGTAAACAACTTATAAAAAAAACATCACATAATGTAAATAAGTTGTCAATTAATAAGAATATGTCAAGAACTCAATTTTGACAAAAATGTCAGATAGAACCTTATAATTCTAAGGTGACGATTTGTCTCCTCCTTTTTTTGCTGATCCAAAAAATGGTTCGATCCGTGACTCATAGTCCATAATGTGATCCAAACCATGAGATTTGTCATCCGTTACACCCAGTGCTTAATTTGTAAATTAGCGGGAGGGGTGGGGGGTGGGGAAGGGGGGGGGGGGGGGGTGCTGAATGAATGAAAAAATGAAGAGAGGGGGGAGGTGTCGCGGACGAGAGTCGTGGAAGAAAGTGAAAAGCAGGAAGGAGTGCGTTTGAGGAGGGGGATCGGTAAAATGAGGTGCCGGATCAGATTTCAGAGGTGTTGGATCCGGCTTGTTGAGGCACAAATTAAGCCCTGGTTACACCACTACTCGATATGGTGATGCGGACATCACCAAAACCTGACAGATGGACAAATCTAAACTTGTTTTTATTAAAACAAATATAAATATGCATATATTAAATAATAATAATAATAATAATAATAATAATAATAATAATAATAACAACAATAACAACAACAACAAAATTATACAAATGCAAATTGTCCTGAATAAACTGAAAAAAGCCCCCCGAGGTGGTGAAGGTGGTTTTTATATTTATGTCAAAAATAAACATTTGTAACATTTTAATCCTTTAATTGTTTTTATTTGTAAAGATATTTGTGTATTGCTGTACATCCTGTGTGTAATAAGAAATGTGTAAGCGTTTGGACCTGCATAGGCGCATAACTCACGCCCTCTGCGCTGAACTTTAGACCAGCTTTTAGTTGGTCAACGGAGTGGTCCATTTCAGTTCCTTGAAATAGCAATGCACCAACAATGCGCCTTAACACACCTCCTTTATAGACCAGCCCACCCATGAGTTCACAAAGCGGTGCAAATGGATTTGCTATTTAAACAGCGGGCGGAAAACGGCAAAATTACTGTTGCGCTGGTCTGAAAATAGCAACAAATCCTGCCAAACACATCTTGTGCCTTATTGCGCTGGGTGTATGATAGGACCCTAAATGTCACTTTAAGCTGATTACAAGCATCCTGAAAAATATCTCAGTCAAATATTATGGGCTGTCATCATGACAAAGATAAAAGAAATCAGTTAATAAAACTATTATAATTACAAACGTGTTGGGAATAAAAAATTTAAAATCTTTCCTTTAAACAGAAATTGGGGTAAAAAAAAAATGTATAGGAGGGCTAATAATTCTGACTTCAACTGTATATGTAATGATATGTTCAGCTACATTCATAATAATCAGTATTTTGAACTATATTGTGGATTAGGAAGTAGTAGCCTGCGTAAATAAATGCATCTTCCTATTTGTTCTTTGGACCTTTTTATTATTCATAGTTGATTGATCAGTGTACCAGAGGGTTACTACTACTCTAATTACTATTGATCTCTTTTCAAAAGCATGAAGGCGAATCTTCTCCGAGCACACATTACCCACAATTTTCCAGTTAATCGGATTTCCAGTATTATATTTCAAAGCATTTGAACATTCCAACCTGCACTGCCTGATACTATTAATTCTAGTACAGTGCGCAGCATAAATGAGTACACCCCCTTTGAAAATGAATATTTTGAATAATTTCTCAGTAAATATAGACAATATATTTTGGTGTTTTTTAAATAAAACCTATTTCAATTAAACAGTTTTAGTTATTAAAATAAGAGTGTGGTCACCTGACATCTTAGAAATAGAAAGACTCATTCATTCAATTTCCTTCGACTTAGTCCATTATTTATTGGGAATCGCCACAGCGGAATGAACCGCCAACTATCTTATCATATGTTTTACGCAGGGATTGCCCTTCCTGCCGCAACTTATTATCAGAAAATCCCTACACTGCGCCAAATTTAGTTAATCCAATTCCCCTATAGCGCATGTGTTCGGACTGTGGGGGAAACCGGAGCACCCGGAGGAAACCCACACCAACATGGGGAGAACATGCAAACTCCACACAGAAATGCCAACTGGCCCAGCCAGGACTCAAACCAGCAACCTTATTGCTGTGAGGCGACAGTGCTAACCACTAAGCCACTGTGTCACCCTGTAAAGCATTCTATATACCAGCCATACCTGCCAACACTCCCGTTTTTCCCGAGAGTCTCCCGTATTTCAGACCCATCTTCCGTATTGTTTTGTCTCCCAGAAAACTCCCGGAATTTTAGTCCCCCCCCCCCAGCACCTCAGCTTTTTGGTACAGTCCGGCCTAAAACCTGGTGCATGTGCTCTTCAGTTCGCGCGCACCCACAACCCCAACCCCCGTCTCCCGGAATTTATGATCCAAATGTTGGCACGTATGATACCAGCTGCTAGTCAAATCATAAGACATGAATGTTAATATGAATAAATTTCATGTTTATCACTAAAACCCAGCTCTGCCCTCTGACACTATCACATCCTCAACCCTTATTCCAGTAAATAATGATAGCATAATCCAGGTTATGTTGTTAAGATCTGCCAGAAATGTGTGTCAACGATAGGAGAGAGGTTTTGTCAGCTCCACACCCAGATTTATCACAAGCAATTCTCAAAATCTGAAGATTTGCCTACGTGTTTGCACACTTTTAACCGAAAAATGGTTACTAAATATTTTTAGCAGACATCATCTTAACCAGAAGTTTGGGCAACATTATTTGTAACGTTCACTGATAAGACACTCCCAATCCTTGGAGACAAGCTCAGTGAAATATTTCCATTCAACATGCCAGTTGGAGCTAAGAACTGCCGATTATAAGTATACACTGTTAGACATTCTATCGTATTTTTGCAGTAACTTAGTGGGGGGATTGTTGGAAGCAAGTTACCACAACTGCCCCTTTACAGTAACTTACCTGTAAATGTGTTGTACAGTAGCAGGGCCCTACTGCAATTTCACTTTTTAACAGTAAAATAGTCTTACTCAGTGCTTCTCACAGGTTTGAAATATACTTGCGGTGGTAGCCGCATTGAAACACATTTAGCCACACCACATAAATGGTCAACTACATGCGACGAACAAAACATTAATGTGATTTTTAAATATATTTTTATTTATTAAGACACTGTTATACACCTTTTCTTTTCAACGGGTTTAAAGGTATTTTAAAAGGGCTGTTGAAATAAATCCACTATCTCTCCTACTTATATGCTATTTAGGAGCCATGTGCACACACTGACAGGTAAAGGCTGCGCTCTCTCTCTCTCTCTCTCTCTCTCTCTCTCTCTCTCTCTCTCTCTCTCTCTCTCTCGTTTTCTCTCTCTCTCTCTCTCTCTCTCTCTCTCTCTCAATTCAATTCAATTCAATTCAATAGTTGCTTTATTGGCATGACAAATGTTACAAATGTATTGCCAAAGCAGTTCTAAAGTTTACATGAAAAGGTAACACACATATATATATATAATAAAAAAACAGTACACACAATAGATAGTAGAAGTAGTAGTAGTAGTAAAAAAAAAAAAACGTGTATATATATTATAAATATATATTATAATTAAAATATAGATAATACATCATATTACTCAATATATCATATTTACTGTATGGTGGCTTGAGAAAATCATAACTTTTCGCCAGACTGTCAGACTTAATGTTGGGCCCATTTAACTCAGACTACCAATCTGCCAATCACCGATGACCGTTTAACTTACTAGCCACACCCTAGCAACCACTTACGCCACCCTAGCAACTGTCCCATAGACTTCCAAAAAAAAAAAAAAAAACTGCCATTGACTTTACATTGAACATACCAATAACATACCGACTCATACTAACAATATACCAATCCATACCAGAAACACTAATCATACTAGCAACATGCTAATTCATACTAACAATATACTAATCCATACTGGAAACATACTAACAAACATACTAATCATACTAGCAAACATGTGAATTCATGCTAACGGCATGCTAGTTTATACTAGCAACATGCTACTGACATTCTAATTCATACTCAATGCTAACGACATGCTAATTTATGCTAGAAACATGGTAATTTATGTTAGCAACTACCTAGCAACCACTCAAAACACCTTAGCAACCGCCTAGGAACACCTTATTAACCCCCTAGATTGCCCTAGCAACTGCCTAGCAACCATCCAGAACACATAAACAACTCTCTCTCTCTCTCTCTCTCTCTCTCTCTTTCTCACTGTCTAAAGTTGCTTTATTGGCATGATATTTACAGTATTGTCAAAGCATTTTAGATATGTATAAAGTATGTAATATATTAACATTATTAAATTAATAAAATATGCAGCAAATGAGAAAATAAACATTGCTAAAAATTATAATAGTTACTAGAATAAAAAGTGCAAATTAATTAAATAAGGCAAATTAGTTGATTAGCCATTTCTAATGGTGTACAGATATTTTGCAGTCAGTATATTTTGTTCTCTCTGAGTAAATAGTAAAGTTTATCGAAGTTGTTTATTCATTCATTCATTCATTTTCTTTTTTAGCCTAGTCCCTTTATTAATCTGGGGTCACCACAGCGGAATGAACCGCCAACTTATCCAGCATATGTTTTACGCAGCGGATGCCCTTCCAGCTGCAACCCATCACTGGGAAACATCCATACACACTCAGTCACACACAAACACTACGGCTACTTTAGCTTACCCAATTCACCTATACCACATGTTTTTGGACTTGTGGGGGAAACCGGAACACCTGGAGAAAACGCACACGAACACGGAGAGAACATGCAAACTCCACACAGAAATGCCAACTGACCCAGCTGGGGCTCGAACCAGCGACCTTCTTGCTGTGATGAGATTGTTCTACCCACTGCGCCACCGTGCTTCCTCGAAGTTGTTTATTAAACTACTAATACTTTAATGTTTCTCTCGTGGCTGTGCGAGTGCAGTCAACTGCGAAAAGGTTATGCAAAAACGCATTCAAATAACGGCAACTGTAGAAAGCGAAAGTAAAACCCGAATCCCGGACTTTTTAGGAGATTCAGAAACTACGGTTGGAAGCATTTTGGCACAAAAGGCGCATCTCTGTGGGCCTGCAGAGCAGGTGAGATTGTCTGTGTGAGTGTTGATGGTTCTCACACACAGAACCAGCAGTAGGAAACGTGCAGAGTGACAGAAGACTTTCCATTGGTTAATCGATCTTTGACGGATGCAAAAAAGTGCAAAAGAATGAAAATAATAGTATTATTCATGCGTCACCACCATATATACTTGGGACACCGTTAATATACCCATGTCTACCTAAGTCTATGTGTGGAAAGGAAGCACTGCAACTTCTTTTTATGGTAAAATGCCTTTTATTACATTTTAATTTTACTGTATGACAATTTTTACAGTAGCTCCACTGTAATTTATTACACTTTACACTAGCAATTACGAAACCTTTATGTTTAGTAATTGATTTTGAATTCAGTAAATTCCAAACAAGTAATTTTTTCATGAACTGTCTGATTATTATCTTCAACTACAGTAGCAGTACTTGATTACAGCAGAATACCACAAATTCCTAATATGCAGAACGTTACTGTAAAAGTTTAAATACTCACAATGCAGTGCATATTAGAGTAGTGAACTGTCAAGAACATGTATGGTATTTCCAAATAAATAATCAAATAACTTTGAAATTGCAGCAAAGTCTAAGGGCCCTATCATACACCCGGTGCAATAAGGCGCAAGATGTGTTTGGCGCGATTTGCTGCTATTTTCAGACCAGCGCAACAGTAATTTTCACATTTTACGCCACATTGTTTAAAAAGCAAATCCATTTGCACCACTTTGTGGACTCATGGGTGTGCCAGTCTAAAAAAGAGGTGTGTTAAGGCGCATTGCTATTTTGAAGAACTGAAATAGACCGGTGGTCTAAAGTCCAGCGCATAGCGGCTAGTTATGCACCTATGCAGGTCCAAATGCGTACACATTGCTTAATACACAGGATGTACAGCAACACTCAAATATCTTTAGAAATAAAAAAAGGAGTAAAATTATAAAAATTATTATTTTCTACAAAAATATAAAAACCACTGCCTCCATGTTTTCTTCACATTAAAGGGGGCTTTTTCTGTTTATTCATGACAATTAGCATTGTATAAAGTTATTATTATTAGCAGAATTTTTTATTATATGCATATTTACATTTGTTTTAATAAAAATAAGTTTATATTTGTCCACCTGTTGGGTTTTGGAGACGCCTGCATCACCATGTGGGGCATAAGAATAGGACGCGTGTTTGGATATAACTCAGTTTTTGACCACAAAATCGTTATTATTGTTTATTTATTTGTTTGCTGGAAAACTGAATTTAGAAATAGTTTTGAAACAAATCGTTGCGCTTAACAAATTAAATATGTAGGCTGATGGATGTCTTCAGTGGAGTGAGTACAACACCGTTTCCTTATTTATGAAAGTAAAGGAGTAAATTGTAAAAGAATAGAGATAGTAAAGAGGCTGAACGGAGGAGGCTCGTTCTTTATCCTCGTTCTGCAGATGCTCCGTTTAACTGTTTCCTCTCTAGTGAAGCGTTCAGTTTTTCCACTTATAAAATTCGCCATGTATATAGCAAATGCACCATGGCGCGACGCAACTGACTCTTAAAGGGTATGGGAGATGAGACTCTGATTGGTTTAATGTACGTTATGCTCAAAACACACCCAGAACTCATTAAGAGAATAAGCACAACCCTGTTAGACCATGCGCTGTGTCGGAAACTTTATTTTTCCGTCCTTTTAATAGCAAAAGTGGAATTGGACAAGCCCTTAATGCTTTTGCGCCATAGACTTTGCACCTAGATCATTTTGAATTGGGTTTTGAATATTCAATTCAATTCACCTTTATTTGTATAGCGCTTTTACAATGTAGATTGTGTCAAAGCAGCTTCACATAGAAGATTATAGTAAATTGAAACAGTGTCAGTTCAGTTTTCAGTGTAACTCAGTTCAGTGGGATTTAATAATCACTACTGAGAGTCCAAACACTGAGCAATTCCATCGATGCGCAGCTCTACAGATCCCGAACCATGCAAGCCAGTGGCAACAGCGGCGAGGAAAAAACTTCACCAATTGGCGTAAGTAAAGAATTTAAAAAACCTTGAGAGAAACCAGGCTCAGTTGGGCACTACCATTTCTCCTGTGGCCAAACGCCTTGTGCAGAGCTGCAGTCTAGGCGCCGGAGGCTGGGGAATGCTGGACCTCAGCGAAGACTCGTCTGTCCTTGGGGCGTCACAGGAATCAGTCTCATGCTCTCCACTCCTCCATGACCACCACAGCAGCTGCTCAGGATACAGCCTGGTCCAGGATTTTGAAAATCTTGGGATCATCTTGTCGCTGGTCTTGGATCGCATCAGTGGCGATGTATAGTCTGAGGGCCTCGGGATGAGTACCCCCAGGTGGAAATAGAGAATAAAGAGAATAATTAGCGTAGCTGCTGTTCATAGTGTATATAAACGAGATGCAAAAAAACCTGCGTGGGGCACATCATGCGTCATACCGCTAAGGGATGCACTGAGTGTATGCTTTGCTAAAAAGATAGGTTTTTAATCTAGTTTTGAACTGCGAGAGGATAGAGCCCTAACAGTGTATGTTTGTACATACAAAAATCAAATACATTTTACATAGAAATGGTCACGAATGAAAAAGGGTTTTCACAAATCAAAACAATACAATTTCTCCATACAGTAGTAGATGTTCAGTTTTTTGAATGAATGAATGAATGAATGAATGAATGAATGAATGAATGAATGACTGACCGACTGACTGACACACTATTTTACCATCCTTTGAAAAATTTATAAAAATAAATCCCCAACCTCTGGGGAGTTTTTATGCTTTTCATCGTTTTTTTGTCTTGCTACTTTATTAGGATATTTGAATAGACGTTCTGATTACTATATTTAGATTCCTCATGGAGTTTAGATGATGGTGCAAGTTTCCTAACTAGCTTAACCAGCAAAGATTGGTAACCTCACTACTACTGGCAGTTTGTCATCAGGCCATCTTTACGTCACCTGTCTTTGTTTAGTAATAGACATTAGCAGAAACGCTCTCTCAAGTCTTCAGGGGCCCGTTTCAGAAAGGTGGATAAGTGAAATCTCGGAGTATGTTAAATGAAGGAAATTATGTATTTTCAGTTTCTGAATAAAGGTCTGTCAAACTAAAGAAAGTCAAGCAAGTTTCTGTAAGGGATGCAAGTTATACTCAGAGTCAGGTATCGTAACTGAAGGCTTGTTTATACTTCTGCGTCGAGCGATCACTGTGACCCATGGCGGATGCCTTGCGCGTAGCAGTGCATTTATACTTCTTTGTGCTGTTTGTGTTGCTCTGCAAAAACACTTCCAAAACGCTAGCTGGCAGTAGGTCATGTTCCTCTGTGTCAAGTTTCTTCACGGGTGTTTGGTTTTTATTGAGTGCTACCGTAATGTACAAGTAGCTAAAATTTGCTCATTCAGAGGCGGGAGCCGGCAGACGTGCAATAACATTAATCATAAAGGCCTATTTATACTTCTGTGTCAAGCGCACGCGTATGCTACGGCGCAGCCTACGCGTGGACGCATAGCCCCTCGCCGTGGCCGTCGGCGTCGTTGACGTGCACCTCTCAAAAAATGTAATGCGTACGCGTAGCGTAAGCTCTGTGATTGGTCGGCTTGGTAGCACTGACGAGTGTGGGCGGAGGTGAGAGCCGCGCGCCCGATGCAGCGAGTGTTTACAAGTGTCGTGAGTCCCGTGAAGGAGCTCTGGATGGAGACTGTTGTTTTGTGTTTACCTCATGATTAAAGTTGTTCCACGCCCGACGGTTCCCGCCTCAAAATGAGCGAGTTTGAGCCACTTGTACATTAAGGAAGTGTTCAGGAAAAACAAAAAACCAGCAAAGAAACTCGACACAGAGAAACATAAACACCTACTGCCAGCTACCGTTTCGGAAGTGTATTGCAGAGAAACAGAAACAGCACGCAGAAGTATAAATGCACGGCTACGCGTGAGGCTTGCGCCGTGGGTTACGGCGATCACTTGACGCAGAAGTATAAACCAGGCTTAAGGCAAGCACAAAACAAAAGTTTCCATCTGGAGCTCCTTCATGGGACTCGACACTTGTATCACTCGTCGCCCACACTCATCACAGGTATCAAGCCGACCAGTCACAGAGCTTGTGCTATGTGTCATTGCGACGTGTAGTTGAGAGGTACACATCAATGTCAGCATCAGCCACGGCGAGGGCTATTTAACTGCCTGAAGGCTGTGCCAGACAATACGCTTGCGCTTGACGTAGAACTATAAATCAGTCTTTACTCTACAAACCTAACCTAGTTAGGTTTACTAAAGAAAAGAGTTTATAGCTAACTGAATCACCCTGGATTTGAACCCATAATCTCTTCATGCCAGTCAGGAACTCTCATCACTTCACTAAATCACTTGAGACCTCAACTTTACAACGTGGAGTTTAATACCTGAATTTGTTTAACTGTTTCTTTGCTGAAGCTGTTCCAGAGCAGTACATAAATGACCACTTGGTGTCACTGTAGACATGGGTTTCAAAACATTTAAAAACTTTGACACATTTGCTTTGACTGTTTTACGAAGCCTCGCTTTGCCTACCACTACCAGAAACATTGCAGTTCGCTGCATTGCAAAGTTCAAGCTTGGTGAACTCTGACCTGAAAAATCACATCCTGTGGCTGCATGAGACCAATCAAAGATCAAACATGACCTCTCTGTATATAAATTTTAAATTTGGACCAATCGCTCACTTTTTTTAATGTCTAATCATCTTGGTTAATCGTGCCCTTATTACAGTGCCAGATGACAGAATTTTGCATGTTCAAACTCTAGTGTGACTGTGGCAAAAGCAATGGTTGAGTGTGAATGTGGTGCTTATATAGTGATCAGTGTAAATAATCTGCAGCTGTGTGTGTGTGCGCGCGTGCGAGAAAGACCGAATCCCGATTGGTATCAGCTGTAGTGTGTAATCAGTTTCTGGATTGTTGCAAAGCATGATGGGGGTTGTAGTCCAGGTGAATAGCTTGTGTACTGTACATATAGCTGATGTCCCTGCTGATGATTGTGGTGGGTAATAATCATGATGAAAACAAACAAGAGTGTTCATAATGTCAAAGTTCATCACTATGGAGCCAGAATTGTTTCATATTTCCAAACAAATATAATACAATCCACAAATAAATGTGAAGCGTTTGACAAATACCAAGCATATTCACAAATAAATACAATGAGATCCACAAATAAATCTTAGAGTTCCACAAACATTAATTACATTCACAAATAAGTAAAATTAGACTTGCAAATAAAAAACATACTCACACATATTTTTTTTATTCTACAAACACAAATTTGCCTGACATTTATATGTGAATTGCATCCTGTGCATTTGTAGATCACTGTGGTATTTGTGGGTTGCTCTCTAAGCATTCGTGGATCACTGTGGTATTTGTGGGTTGCTCTCTAAGCATTCGTGGATCACTGTGGTATTTGTGGGTTGCTCTCTAAGCATTCGTGGATCACTGTGGTATTTGTGGGTTGCTCTCTAAGCATTCGTGGATCACTGTGGTATTTGTGGGTTGCTCTCTAAGCATTCGTGGATCACTGTGGTATTTGTGGGTACCTCTCTGCCCATTTGTGGATCGGGCTGTGCATTTGTGGATTTTGAAACAGTTCTAACGTCAAGACGAACACTGATCCACAAATAGATGGACTCCACCCACCTTCTGCTTAAACCAATCAGATACCGGCACCGTGATGCTGACCAATCGCTGCTCGTTCTCGCTCCAACCAATCACGCTTTGCCTTACAATCAGAGGGGACCAGGCCAGCCATAATGAACCAGTCTCTTCAAAATGGACGCATTGCTGTAATAATATGGAGCTGTCCTTGCTTTTTCAAGAGACTGATTAATTGACTGCACGATGGCTTTTCTGTGTTTGTGCCCAGCCCGCACGGACGAGGCTGAATCCAGCTTCTTATTGACGCTATCCGGTCGCGGGTTTTAAGGTGGACCGGATAGGTTTTTAAGGTGGACCGTATAGCGTCAATAAGAAGCTGCGAATAAGAAGCTTGATTCAACCTCGTCTGTTTATAAATGTTTCCTTGGAATACAGTGAATGACTTTAATCGAATCATTAATTAAACAGACAGCTGTCACACCAAACCGCAAAGAGGTTGACTGATTAATTGACTGCACGATCGCTTTTCTGTGTTTGTGCTCAGCCTGCATGGTCACTCCTAGTGCAATCACTGTATGCAGATGGTGCAAGAGAGGATGATACAGCTTACACTCGCTGTTTATAAGTGTTTCCTTGGATTACCATAAAGGACTTTAATCGATATTATCATGGACTTTAATAAAAAAAAATTATATATAGCTAAACTTTGATAGAACAGAAATATAGCCATCTGTCTAAAACTAAACATTCTAATGTCATTTATTAGGCAAGTAACAAACTGAAACAAATGTTTTTTTATATGCAAAAAAAAGTATTTATATGCAAAACAAAACCTAATACATTTTTAAAGCAAATTAATTTCTTCCTGATTTATACTTCTACATGTATTACATCTGATTTAGGTTCACAACTTGGATCCTACATGAAACTAGGTGAGGGAGACAGTTTCCATCGTTTGGCTGAGGGTCTCATCTGCAGGGTGAAGCGACACAAGCTGGACAGTCATCATCTCTCTCTATTAGCGAGCATCAACCAGATTTACACAATGGCTTGCCTTCTGCCCATTAGTAAAAGCTTGAGCAAAAGATTAAAGAGAAGATAACATTTGATGTGGAATGATGAACTTGAATTTATTCTTTTAAAAAATATAAACAAGTATACTGTACATAATTTTTAGGGTTGCTTGCACTGCAGGGATATAAGGTTATTATAATAAACGTTCATTTTCAATGTATTAATCTAAACATTTAAACATAAATAACAGAACAATTTGAGTGAACATTTGTTCTGCACTAATGTACATATAACTTTAGATGCTTGCACTGCACTAATGTAAATATGCAGTTTTTTTTTGTGCATAGAGAATTATTAGGGTGTCCACCTCCATCAAATGTTGTACGAACCAATCGACTACAGTCTGACCCCCAGTGATGCTCAAACACTTTTTTTATTTAATTACATTTAATGTTAATCTTTTTATATAAGATTACAAGAATAATGCAAAATGCGTTTGGTTTAAGTAGCTAAAATGTAATAAATGGGATACCACCTCCAACTCATTTTCAGCAAAGAAAACCCTGAACTATGTGAATATAAGTAACTACACATTTGCACTGCAGTGGTTAAAAAGGTAAATAACTTCAGACATTTGCACTGCAGTTATGTAAATATAAATAATTTGACTCATTAATGTTAAACATTTCCCTTACAGTGATCTGTAAAAATACAACATTAAACAATTATCATTAAAAGTTGTGTGTGTATGAATTTTGTTTCAATCTGTAGTCATCTTGGCAGGTAGAAGTAAAAAAAAAAAGAAAAAAGAAATAAAGAAAGAAATGGTCAGCTTCTTCTCAGATGGTCTGTAACATGTTGATGTCTTTGTAGATGAGCTGGGTCATCGTCATCCTGAGCATAAATAACCTGCTACTCAAACTATGCAGCTTCCCATCGTCATGCTGATCTCTCCTGTCACTCCACCCTTACAGAGATGGCAAAAGTACACACATCCTTTACTTAAGTAGAAGTACAGATACTCATGTTTAAAACGACTCTGGTAAAAGTACAAGTACTGACTACACTTTTGTACTTAAGTAAAAGTACAGAAGTACCGCCTGAAAAATGTACAAAAGTAAAAAAGTAAAAAGTACTCGTTTCAACCACAGACCCAAAGACATGCGGTATCGGCGAATAATAATTTAACTACATTTGCAGTAGTTTATAAGTGTGTGTGTGTGTGTGTGTGTGTGTGTGTGTGTGTGTGTGTGTGTGTGTGTGTGTGTGTGTGTGTGAATGTGAGTGTGTATGGGAGTTTCCCAGTATCCGCTGCGTAAAACAAATGCTGGAATAATTGGCGGTTCATTCTGCTGTGGCGACCCCTGATAATTCAGGGACGAAGCTGAAGGATAACAAGTGAGATACTGTAGGTAGGTAATCATCCTGACGCAAACTCAGTGTTCAGCATGTAGTTTTGCCGCTGTTAGATCAATAATAACAGCTGCCATTCATGTTGATTTTGTCTTTTGCTAAAATAAATACTTATCAGATATGACTGTAAACAATTTTTTTTGCATTAGGCTAAAGCTTCTTATTCTCTTCAGAAAGTAGCTCTCATATATAACCCGCTATTTCAGTGTTTTTTTTTTTTCAGGTATTGTGGTTATTTTATTTAATGGATAAACATGAATTCTGTTACAGTTTTTCTCAGTCACTTTGGTCCATTTCTCAGATCAGAATTGAAATTCTCAAACCTCTCTGTTCAATCTTCAGATCATCATTGTGTCACTTGTACACATCAGAAAGCAGTTTCTCTTTATGAACAAGTTGCAAATGCTTTTGTTCATCCATGCAAATGATTATGTGCAATTCTCTGATGTTTCCTATATTATCAGTTGCTTATGTCATGTTGATCAACATGTATTATTTTATCTCTGTTGAATAGACTCACCCCCACAACATTTAATCGTTCAAATGCCCGAACAAGTTGTCTTAATATTTGGTCATAATGCATTTTTTACATTTCTCCCAGGTGAATCTTGACTTTTTCTAATAAAGGTCTAAAAGGAGGTTGTCCTATGTTCAAATTTTTAATTTTGTTTTTTCTCTGTGCTATGCCGTGCTCTCTTTTCCTTTCTGTATCAGAATGACATGATCTGGCAACAAATTACAGTACAAACAGCAAAAATATTGCCCTAGTTTACACCAGAACAGCCCTCCAGAGTACACTGTTATTGACAACATGACTACTAAGTAATTTGAGTCTTATTCGTATACAATGACACAAGGACATGTCATTCTGACGCCACTGACATGTTCACTGACAGAAATTTAGTTTTGAGAGCTGAACTGAAGGATTTTGAGCAGGAGACTGGCTTTTGCAGGTAATCCATGGTGTTTTGCTATTTATACGTGTTGTTTTGAGAAATGCACTTTGTCCTACTGTTTTACAAATTTCAGTTCTGATCTGAGAAATGTGCCAAAGTGACTGAGAAAAACTGTAATACATTTATTCTATGCTAAAAGCAACATACACAGGTAAGACAGGTAACATACACATAAATTGCCCAGGGGTGCGTTTCCCAAACAACGACGTAACTTGCTGCTGAACTATCATAGTGCGATGCATCGTTTGGGAAAAGAACGATGTGGTGACGAGTGTTTCCCAAAACCCTTAGTTTCTCTGTCGCAGATCCATGGTTTGAACCACGTTAGTTATAACGTAAAACGTCCACAATGATGCTCTAAATGGGGTGGAGTAACTTCTTTAGAGAACAACCCCATCATTTCTTTGTGCAAATTATATTGTTTTACACAAACACGCATTTAAAATAAAATCCAATATTAGTTTTGTCATATATAATATCATATAAATCATATAAATAAACAAATAATGAGGCTATTAACTAGGAAATGAAATGTAATATTTATTAGAAAATGAAAAAAAATGAAAAGTCTGAAAAGTCTTGAAAAGTTTTAATTTGAGCACATGCAAACCACTGCAGATATGCTCTAACCAGCAGGCCCATGTCATATACAGTACAGATACTTAATAAATAACCTACTATAAACTAAAAGAATTAACGTATGCTATGTTTTTTTTTTGTTTTCACAAGCTTTAGGGATGTAACATAAATTCCGCTTTTAAAAATACCTATAGCTTTTGTCATGAGGCTGTGTTCAAAATGACATCAAAGTTTTCAAAGTGCACTGCAAAGGGAGCACAATTGTAAACATGAAGATCGCTAAAACTGAACTGTAAAAATACTTTGAAAGCAAATTACACCTAAGAGAGATGACCTTAATGCTTTTTACTTTTAATAATTCAAACTTTGAATGTTAGAATGGTCTAAATAAATGGGGCATAGGGGGGATAAGTGGGAATAGGACACAGCCATTACAAATTCTGTATTAGAAAATATGAACTCATCAGAAATAAAGGAAATAAACCGCAATGCATACATTTTTATAAAGTATTTGATTGTTTTAGTCCTAAATGTACACATTACAAAAAGCACTATTTTCGAGGTATTAGAATGAAAGACCAGAGAAAGCCTGTGCAGTATGATCGGAAGTGGACAAAAGGCTTAAGCATTTAAACAGCATGTTTTTGACTGGAATGTGTCTCGTTTCCCTGTGATCCGAACGAGCAAAAGTTGTCTTATTACCGTGTAAACAGGGCAGCATCAGTCATGTTAAATTCGCCGACTCCCTCTGTCACTGCGTAGTAATCCTAGCCTTTCTCATAGTAATCTTCATGAACTATGAACCCATAGGCATCCGGCCCGAGTACGGCAGCCGGAGTTGGGCCGAGGGGTAAGTCTCCGGCAGGCGAGAATCTAGCCGGAACTGGCCCGAGTGTATTTTGCTATCTGGGAGGGCTAGGCCATGTACGGTGCGCGATAGGCTTGAAGAAGCCGCGCGCTGCAGCACGCGCGCAATGAGGAAAAACAGACTGACTGCATCAAAAATGCGCTCATATTATTGCGCAATGATAAGAAATAATATAGATCGCGCCACCAAACACATAAAAACGAAAGTAACGACTGTGGTTTAAAAAATGTAAGAAGTAGAAAGTACAGATATTTGTCTAAAAATGTAAGAAGTAAAAGTAAAAAGTAGTCAAAAAAATAAGTAGTCAAGTAAAGTACTGATACCTGAAAAAACTACTTAAGTACAGTAACGAAGTATTTGTACTTCGTTACTTCCCATCTCTGCACCCTTACAGGAAACTGAGAAAAAACCTATAGTTTGTAATATTCATAGTTATGGATATTAAGGACACAATTTACACAAACATGTAAGTAGACAGAAGGATGGATGGATAGATAGAAGTGATGTGTAACAGGTGTCCCATCAGCAACACACCCGTCCATATTCACTCAGATCCTGAACTCAACGAAAGAGGCCATCCACCAATGTACTCAAATGGGATTTATTTTCTGAGATAAAACAAAAATATGCAACACAGGAAAGTGCAGGATTTAACATTGGGCTCTCTCTGTAACATTCACCAATCTCTGTGTGAATCTACGGTAAGCATTTTCTTAAACTCAAAAACATAACACATATAAATTGATAGACAACATACCTGAGATAAAACAAAAATATGCAACACAGGAAAGTGCAGGATTTAACATTCGGCTCTCTCTAAAAGGGAAAAATACAAAAACTCTCTCGTTGAGATATTGTATACAACACTAAATGCAATAGCAATGTGGCTTTTCAGTTAGCAAAACACAAATCATCTCAATCGTTCCAAAATAAACATTAGGAAATCAAAACATGAACTAGTATATTATTCACACAACATACACATTTATTTCGATCACTGAAATGATATAAAATTGTTTATATTATCCCTTTTTAATCTGTTTACAAGAGAGCGACGAGCTGCGCTTACCTGTAACATTCACACCGATCTCTGTGAATCTACGGTAAGCGCAAAGGGACACAATACGAAAAATTCCTGTAATTTTTATAACCACAAGGGGGCACTCAAACCATTTCATTTATAAAGCCTAATTTTATGTTATTCAATCTGATGAATTATATCGTCTTTTCAACTCCGTTACAGATGCAGGTAATTAAAATAAAACAAAAACTGGTATGAACTGTGAGAAACAGACACGGCTAGCGTTATATTGCTGTTCTTATAAATAGCATAATAATACTCACCCTTAAAATGATCAATGTAACTCGAAATGTAGAATTTTAACCTCTTCTTTGCTGTTTTGTGTGACAGCTGTCTGTTTAATTAATGATTCGATTGAAGTCATTCACTGTATTCCTAGGAAACATTCATGAATGGCCTCTTTCGTTGAGTTCAGGATCTGAGAGAATATGGACGGGTGTGTTGCTGATGGGACACCCGTTACACATCACTTCTATCTATCCATCCATCCTTCTGTCTACTTTTTTCTTTTTTTTTTTTTTTACTTCTACCTGCCAAGATGACTACAGATTGAAACAAAATTCATACACACACAACTTTTAATGATAATTGTTTAATGTTGTATTTTTACAGATCACTGTAAGGGAAATGTTTAACATTAATGAGTCAAATTATTTATATTTACATAACTGCAGTGCAAATGTCTGAAGTTATTTACCTTTTTAACCACTGCAGTGCAAATGTGTAGTTACTTATATTCACATAGTTCAGGGTTTTCTTTGCTGAAAATGAGTTGGAGGTGGTATCCCATTTATTACATTTTAGCTACTTAAACCAAACGCATTTTGCATTATTCTTGTAATCTTATATAAAAAGATTAACATTAAATGTAATTAAATAAAAAAAGTGTTTGAGCATCACTGGGGGTCAGACTGTAGTCGATTGGTTCGTACAACATTTGATGGAGGTGGACACCCTAATAATTCTCTATGCACAAAAAAAAACTGCATATTTACATTAGTGCAGTGCAAGCATCTAAAGTTATATGTACATTAGTGCAGAACAAATGTTCACTCAAATTGTTCTGTTATTTATGTTTAAATGTTTAGATTAATACATTGAAAATGAACGTTTATTATAATAACCTTATATCCCTGCAGTGCAAGCAACCCTAAAAATTATGTACAGTATACTTGTTTATATTTTTTAAAAGAATAAATTCAAGTTCATCATTCCACATCAAATGTTATCTTCTCTTTAATCTTTTGCTCAAGCTTTTACTAATGGGCAGAAGGCAAGCCATTGTGTAAATCTGGTTGATGCTCGCTAATAGAGAGAGATGATGACTGTCCAGCTTGTGTCGCTTCACCCTGCAGATGAGACCCTCAGCCAAACGATGGAAACTGTCTCCCTCACCTAGTTTCATGTAGGATCCAAGTTGTGAACCTAAATCAGATGTAATACATGTAGAAGTATAAATCAGGAAGAAATTAATTTGCTTTAAAAATGTATTAGGTTTTGTTTTGCATATAAATACTTTTTTTTGCATATAAAAAAACATTTGTTTCAGTTTGTTACTTGCCTAATAAATGACATTAGAATGTTTAGTTTTAGACAGATGGCTATATTTCTGTTCTATCAAAGTTTAGCTATATATAATTTTTTTTTATTAAAGTCCATGATAATATCGATTAAAGTCCTTTATGGTAATCCAAGGAAACACTTATAAACAGCGAGTGTAAGCTGTGTCATCCTCTCTTGCACCATCTGCATACAGTGATTGCACTAGGAGTGACCATGCAGGCTGAGCACAAACACAGAAAAGCGATCGTGCAGTCAATTAATCAGTCAACCTCTTTGCGGTTTGGTGTGACAGCTGTCTGTTTAATTAATGATTCGATTAAAGTCATTCACTGTATTCCAAGGAAACATTTATAAACAGACGAGGTTGAATCAAGCTTCTTATTCGCAGCTTCTTATTGACGCTATACGGTCCACCTTAAAAACCTATCCGGTCCACCTTAAAACCCGCGACCGGATAGCGTCAATCAGAAGCTGGATTCAGCCTCGTCCGTGCGGGCTGGGCACAAACACAGAAAAGCCATCGTGCAGTCAATTAATCAGTCTCTTGAAAAAGCAAGGACAGCTCCATATTATTACAGCAATGCGTCCATTTTGAAGAGACTGGTTCATTATGGCTGGCCTGGTCCCCTCTGATTGTAAGGCAAAGCGTGATTGGTTGGAGCGAGAACGAGCAGCGATTGGTCAGCATCACGGTGCCGGTATCTGATTGGTTTAAGCAGAAGGTGGGTGGAGTCCATCTATTTGTGGATCAGTGTTCGTCTTGACGTTAGAACTGTTTCAAAATCCACAAATGCACAGCCCGATCCACAAATGGGCAGAGAGGTACCCACAAATACCACAGTGATCCACGAATGCTTAGAGAGCAACCCACAAATACCACAGTGATCCACGAATGCTTAGAGAGCAACCCACAAATACCACAGTGATCTACAAATGCACAGGATGCAATTCACATATAAATGTCAGGCAAATTTGTGTTTGTAGAATAAAAAAAAATATGTGTGAGTATGTTTTTTATTTGCAAGTCTAATTTTACTTATTTGTGAATGTAATTAATGTTTGTGGAACTCTAAGATTTATTTGTGGATCTCATTGTATTTATTTGTGAATATGCTTGGTATTTGTCAAACGCTTCACATTTATTTGTGGATTGTATTATATTTGTTTGGAAATATGAAACAATTCTGGCTCCATACATCACAGTTTAAATACAACATTTGTATGAAAGCAGATCAGTTTCAAAACTGATACATTTACAAAATAAAATTAATACCTGCACAGCACAATTCACATTTACAAAATCCAATTTGTAAATTCAAAACACAATACATAAATACAACACACAATTTGTAAATTAGAGAAGTAGAAATCAAAAAACATTTTGGCAAATGAATTGGATTTATGTATTTTTTAATCGTGTTTTGAATTTCTGAATTGAATTTGCATATTTATGAATCGGGTTTTGAATTTACGAATAGCATTTGTATATTTCTAAATTATGTTTTAAATTTATGAATTGGATTTGTGTAGTTTTGAATCGTGTTTTGAAATTACGATTTGGATTTGTGTATTTAACAATCGTGTTTTGAGTTTACAAATTGGATTTGCATATTTATGAATCGGGTTTTGAATTTACGAATAGCTTTTGTATAGTTCTGAGTCATGTTTTGAATTTGCGAATTGTATTTGCGTATTTTTGAATCGGGTTTTGAATTTCCGAATTGGATTTGTGTATTTCCGAATTGTGTTTTGAATTTCCGAATTGGATTTGTGTATTTTTGAATCGTGTTTTGAACTTACGAATTGGATTTGCGTATTTTCGAATTGTGTTTTGAACTTACGGAATGGATTTGTGTATTTTTGAATCAAGTTTTGAAATTATGAATTGGATTTGTGTATTTTTGAATCGTGTTTTGAACTTACGGAATGGATTTGTGTATTTTTAAATCGGGTTTTGAATTACGAATTGGATTTGTGTATTTTTGAATAAAGTTTTGAACTTATGAATTGGATTTGTGTATTTTTAAATCGGGTTTTGAACTTACGAATTGGATTTGTGTATTTTTGAATTGTGTTTTGAACTTACAAATTCGATTTTGTAGTGTAAATTGTGTTATGGATGTATGTATTATTTTGTAAATATTATTTTTGAGACTGATCTGGCTCCATACATTTGAGACTATTTATTCATTACTCAACAAAGGCTCATTGGGAAAATGGGCTCTGGTGTACATTTTTTAGAACCGAGAAATATGGACCACTAGGTCCACTAGGTTCAATATGTATGGCACCAGACTTGGGAGGTAGAGCAGAGCGGACTAGGATTCGAGTCTGGCAAAGGACGGTTCCAGAAACCAGGTAAAACAAAACCCAAAACAAGCAGTAGAAGAACGTGGCAAAATAGCTTTTCACTTCTAGTTTTTTTTTTGAAAACTGTTGGGTTTAGGGAGGGGGGTGTGTGGGTCAGTTAATATCAAGCTGATATATTATGGATGACGACAAGCCATTGTGTAAACAAAAACTGCAAGTTAATGTAGTGCAGGGTACATATTTGTCGGTTCTCAATAATGTAGTCCTGGGCACATATTTCCAATGAGCCTGGGTTGCTATTACACATTACATTAAGTACTGAGAACTAGCTTATAATGCAATTGAATGGGTTCGAGTCAAGCTTTTGCCAAGTTTGCTCTTCTCACTTTTCCCATTTCACATAACATTTGAATTTATTCTCAATAAAAGGGATGTTTTTAACGTACGATGTTCTGTTCTGCATTTAGTGTTTGTTTTATTTGCTTCTTGCCATTAGCGATAACACATGTAGTTCATCCGAAAGAATACTAACAACAATAATCTCGTAAACTTTTATCAGGCACTAGAGAAATTCAAGAGACAACTCTGTGTAGTATATGTTGATCAAAGCTCTAGTGCAGGGTGTTTACAAAAGGCTTTGTGAAACTTTTTGCAGGAACATTCTGGATGGATTCCATGACAAGTGAGTCTAGTCATGAGGCTCGATATGCTAAAAGTAGCATGGGCTGCCATGATACGTTCAGATGTCATGGATGCTGGATCACATACAGGAATCTCCTTGTATACAAGAGTCACCTGTACTGTCAAAGGGAAGGTAAACTGTCACAATCACCAGCGATCTTCTCCCCTTAGATCGCTGGTTTACATGCACAAACACCCATGGACTACAAATCCACCATCATATGGACTACATTCCCCATACATGCATACTCTGACATCACACACAACCGGTTCCACATCTTCACTGATTACATCCACAGCTGAAACCGCTCAAGGACTGATTACACACACAGTATATAAACAGCAAACACACACTCTCCAGTTGCCGAGTCTTGTTCATCTGTTCACAGTGTCAATTCTAAGCGTTTCCTTGTTTTGTCTTTGTCGTGTTTGGACCCTCGCCTTGATTCTCTGTTTCTGCCTGTCTGCTGCCATCCCTGTGACCTTTTGCCTGTTATATTAACTACGACTCTGGATTGTCCTCATACATCTGTTTGCTCCTGTACTGATCATTGCTTGTCTGACCATCCCTTTAAATAAACCTGCATTTGGATCCGCATCCTGTTGTCAGCATCCATCCCTGGTTACAGAAGACTCGGCCACAACATGGATCCAGCGGGTGTCAAGATCATGCGTCTCCGTCAGGAAGCCAAGTCAATCGAGGAGTATGTGGAGGACTTTATCCAGGTAGCTCATTTAACATCTATGAACAATTCATGCCTAATGATTTTCTTCCGTGGAGGACTTTCTGAGCCATTTTATTCATACATGCCATTTCCTGAACCCCATTGGACACTAGAGTTTTACATTGACCTTGTACTCAAACTCAGTGGGTCCCCCTTCACCGTAGGCGAGGTGGAGGAAACCCCTAAATGTTTTTTGGGGGGGGGCAATAGACAGCGAGACCCGCCGGCAACGGGGCTGGCTGTTCCCTCCAGTAAAACCATTATGCTGGCATCTCCTATACTCCTGTCCCCTGTTCACCAGCCTAGACCACAGCCAGATAACAAGATGGCTGCCGCCAGTCCTCCATGTAACAAAATGGCCAACCCCAGTTCTCCAGCTCACAAAATGGCCACTTCCAGTCCTCCAGCTAACAAGATGGTCACCTCCAGTCCTTCAGTTGACAAAATGGCCGCCTCCAGTTCTCTAGCCAACAAAATGGCCTCTTCCAGTCCTCATGTTCACAAGATGGCCACCTCCAGTTCCTCAGCTCACAAGATGGCTGTCTCCAGTCCTTCAGTTGACAAAATGGCCAGAGTCGCCGCCGCCAGAGCTGCCAGAGTCGCCGCCGCCAGAGCTGCCAGAGTCGCCGCCGCCAGAGCTGCCAGAGTCGCCGCCGCCAGAGCTGCCAGAGTCGCCGCCGCCAGAGCTGCCAGAGTCGCCGCCGCCAGAGCTGCCAGAGTCGCCGCCGCCAGAGCTGCCAGAGTCGCCGCCGCCAGAGCTGCCAGAGTCGCCGCCGCCAGAACCCTTTGTATTCCCCGAATGGTGGGCACCAGATATCTCTGAATCCCTCGAATGGCGGGCGCCAGAAACCTCTGAATCCCTCGAATGGCGGGCGCCAGAAACCTCTGAATCTCTTGAATGGCGAGCATCAGATTCTCCTGAATTCCCCGAAGGGCGGGCGCCAGATCCTCCTGAATTCCTTGAAAGGCCTGAGCAGTCACCTGAGTCCCATGAAAGGCCAAAGCAGTCACCTGAGTCCCACGAAAGGCCCGAGCTGTCACCTGAGTCCCACGAAAGGCCAGAGCAGTCACCTGAGTCCCACGAAAGGCCAGAGCAGTCACCTGAGTCCCACGAAAGGCCAGAGCCGCCACCTGAGTTCCACGAATGGCCAGAGCCGCCACCTGAGTTCCACGAATGGCCAGAGCCGCCACCTGAGTTCCATGACTGGTCAGAGCCGCCACCTCAGTCCCACGAAGGACTGCCAAAACCGTATAATTTCCAAGAGTCACTAGAGCCGAGTGACTTCTCTAAGCCTCCAGACCCACTGGGGTTATATGAACTGCCAGTGCTCCTTGAACCCAAGCCTCCTGACCCACTGGGGTTGAAAGAACTGCCAGTGCTCCTTGAACCCAAGCCTCCTGACCCACTGGGGTTATATGAACTGCCAGTGCTCCTTGAACCTAAGCCTCCTGACCCACTGGGGTTATACGAACTGCCAGTGCTCCTTGAACCCAAGCCTCCTGACCCACTGGGGTTATACGAACTGCCAGTGTTCCTTGAACCTAAGCCTCCTGACCCACTGGGGTTATACGAACTGCCAGTGCTCCTTGAACCCAAGCCTCCTGACCCACTGGGGTTATACGAACTGCCAGTGCTCCTTGAACCTAAGCCTCCTGACCCACTGGGGTTATACGAACTGCCAGTGCTCCTTGAACCCAAGCCTCCTGACCCACTGGGGTTGAAAGAACTGCCAGTGCTCCTTGAACCCAAGCCTCCTGACCCACTGGGGTTATATGAACTGCCAGTGCTCCTTGAACCCAAGCCTCCTGACCCACTGGAGTTAAATGAACTGTCAGTATCTCCTGAACCCAAGCCTCCAGACCCACTGGGGTTAAACGAACTGCCAGTGTCTCCTGAACCCAAACCTCCAGACCCACTCGGGTTAAATGAAATGCCTGTATCTCCTGAACCCAAGCCTCCTGACCCACTGGAGTTTAATGAACTGCCAGTGCCCCTTGAACCAAAACCTCCTGATCCATGGGGGTTATATGAACTGCCTGTGCCTGCTGAACCTAAGCCCCAGACCAACTTCAGCTCCATGCTCCAGGCCTTTTGCAACTCCACACTCCAGGCCTTCAGCAGCTTCACTCTTCAGGCCTTACGCAGCTCCAGCTCCATTCTCCGGGCCTTCCACACTCCAGGCCCTCAGCAGCTTCACTCTTCAGGCCTTACGCAGCTCCAACTCCATGCTCCAGGCCCTCCGCAGCTCCAACTCCATGCTCCAGGCCCTCTGCAGCTCCAACTCCACGCTCCAGGCCCTCTGCAGCTCCATACTCCAGGCCTTGTACAGCTCCACTCTCCAGACCTTCTGCAGCTCCACGCTCCGGGCCTTCCGCAGCTCCACGCTCCAGGCCCTCCGCAGTTCCACTCTCCGGGCCTTCCGCAGCCCCACGCTCCAGGCCCTCCGCAACTCCATTCTCCGGGCCTTCCGCAGCTCCACGCTCCAGGCCCTCCGCAGTTCCACTCTCCGGGCCTTCCGCAGCTCCACGCTCCAGGCCCTCCGCAGTTCCACTCTCCGGGCCTTCCGCAGCTCCACGCTCCAGGCCCTCCGCAGCTCCACTCTCTGGGCCTACTGCTGCTTTATGCTTCAGACACTCCTCAGCTGCATGGTCCTGGCCCTCCATCCCTCCCCCTGTTCCGCCTCCGCTCCACCTCCCGCCTGAACTATGATAGGAGTGTCTGGAAGCCACTCCTTAAAGGGGGGGCTCTGTCACAATCACCAGCGATCTTCTCCCCTTAGATCGCTGGTTTACATGCACAAACACCCATGGACTACAAATCCACCATCATATGGACTACATTCCCCATACATGCATACTCTGACATCACACACAACCGGTTCCACATCTTCACTGATTACATCCACAGCTGAAACCGCTCAAGGACTGATTACACACACAGTATATAAACAGCAAACACACACTCTCCAGTTGCCGAGTCTTGTTCATCTGTTCACAGTGTCAATTCTAAGCGTTTCCTTGTTTTGTCTTTGTCGTGTTTGGACCCTCGCCTTGATTCTCTGTTTCTGCCTGTCTGCTGCCATCCCTGTGACCTTTTGCCTGTTATATTAACTACGACTCTGGATTGTCCTCATACATCTGTTTGCTCCTGTACTGATCATTGCTTGTCTGACCATCCCTTTAAATAAACCTGCATTTGGATCCGCATCCTGTTGTCAGCATCCATCCCTGGTTACATAAACAATGAACATCATGAGCAGTAAATAATGTCTGTTGTTATGCAGACGTATGATGTAAGCACAAACATACACTGTAATTGTGAAATTTGCTAGCAATTTCTGCCTTCAAAGAAACACCAACAGCCACACTGAACTACATATGAAATTGTGAAAATCAAACAATATTATGTTGTTAACCTACACTGTTAAAAATGCTGGGTTCCACACAATTCCTTCATGTTGTCAACAAATATTAACTTGATTTCTAGTTGATCATTGGGTATCAGAAGTGGCTTATATGAAAGGCAAAGGCCTCTAGATTACGCTTATTTGACTAAAATAAAATATGATCATGTCTTGATTTTTAATTATTTAATTAGGACAGTAAGGTCTGACTTTGTTAGACAAAAGTCTTGTCACTTAACAGAAATAATGTACTTAGACATTTTTGTCAGGTAGTATATATATATATATATATATATATATATATATATATATATATATATATATATATTTTTTTTTTTTTTTGTATCGGTTTTGAATTTATGAATTGCATTTGTGTATTTTTGAATCGTGTTTTGAAATTATGAATTGGATTTGTTCATTTAAAAATCGGGTTTTAAAATTATGAATTGGATTTGTGTATTTTTGAATCGTGTATTGAATTTATGAATTGGATTTGTGTATTTTTGAATCGTGTTTTGAATTTATGAATTGGATTTGTGTATTTATGAATCGTGTTTTGAATTTATGAATCGGATTTGTGTATTTAACAATCATGTTTTAAATTTATGAATTAGATTTGTGTATTTATGAATCGTGTTTTGAATTTATGAATTGGATTTGTGTATTTAACAATCATGTTTTGAATTTATGAATTGGATTTGTGTATTTTTGAATTAGGTTTGGAATTTACGAATTGGATTTGTGTATTTAAAAATCATGTGTTGTATTTATGAAGTGGATTTGTGTGTTTCAGAATCGAGTTTTGAATTTACAGATTGGAATTGTATGTATATATATATATATATATATATATATATATATATACACACACACACACACACACACACACACACACACACACACACACACACACACACACACACACACACACACAACAGTTCTGTCTGGTTCTTAAATCTGATTGGCTGATAGCTGTGTACCTTGTACAGCCTCTTCACTCTTGTGTATTACTCCACCCACATAGAGTGGCGGCAGATCAATAAACTCACTACAGTTTGACAAATATTATGTGATTGTATCCACATATTTAATATATTTTATTCATCAAAATAATTTGTATACAAACATTTGAAAATGTTATTTGCGTTCAATAAATACTTCTCTCTAATATAGCACATAACATATTCATATATAAAATGTGTTACTCTGCATATCCATTTATTCATTCATTTTCTTTTCGGCTTAGTCCCTTTATTAATCTGGGGTCGCCACAGCGGAATGAACCGCCAACTTATCCAGCATATGTTTTACGCAGCAGATGCCCTGCCAGCCGCAACCCAACAATGGGAAACACCAATACCACTCTTTCACACACATACACTACGGTCAATTTAGCTTATTCAATTCACCTATAGCGCATGTCTTTGGACTGTGTGGGAAACGGGAGCACCCGGAGGAAACCCACGCCAACGTGAGGAGAACATGCAAACTCCACACAGAAATGCCAACTGACCCAGCCGGGGCTGAAACCTGCGACCTTCTAGCGATCGTGCTACCCACTGTACCACTGTGACGCCCCTTACTATGCAAATCATAAATAAAAACAGATCAATATATGTTCAGCCATATGTTAAACTAAAATAAACCAATTTATTGTTTCAATAATCCTATTACATCTAAAACCGTGAAGATGTTTTCATAATTGCTATAGATTCTTTTGATATGCGTCAATATATGCATTGATATTGAACAAAATTACAAGCTCTAGTTCCCAATATATGTGAATATTTCAATATTTCAATGGTGAATACACAACATTGGTTCTCCGTCAAACACAATCTGTCATGATGCAAATAAAACTCACTGAACGCTTAATGATTGAATGAAAAGCAGCAATCGGGAAGCCACCGTGGTGACATCTAACGAAGCCGTATTTACAGCTTTACCAGGTGTTCATTTCTTCCCTGGTTATATTTGGTTCTGGCTTATAGTCACACGATGACGGAAAACATTCTGCACAGTCATGACGTGTCAGTATATCTACACCCATTAAAGGATAATGTCACGGTAGGCTCTTGGTGTTTGACATTAGCTTGGGTAAATACTGAACACTGAAGGCAGATGGATACGGCAGATCCTCCAGGACTCGGGCAGCGGTGCTGGAAATGCTCCTCGGTGTGGTCTGACTGCTGGCTGACCTCCAGTTGATGTTTATAGACAATGAGGGCAAGGTCACCTTCTCAGACTCCATGAAGTCAGCAGTCACTTGACCACACCGAGCATCTCTGACGTCTGCAAATAAACAGACAGGAGCCACGTTGCATGCTGGACAGCCATACACAAACTTCGAGCTATTTGAGACGGACAATGAAAATGTGACCGCAGGAATAAGCAGGGATGTCCACTCTCTTTTTGCATTCAAAAGAATTTATTGCTTGTATATTGGTTCACTGTGAGAAAACGTCATGGGTTGGATTCCCAGGGAATAAAAGAACTGATGAGCATCTATCGAATGCAGTGTAATCTGATATAATTCATTCATTTCCCTTCAGTTTAGTCCCTTATTTATCAGGGGTCACCACAGCAGAATGAACCGCCAACTATTCCAGCATACGTTTTATGCAGCGGATGCCCTTCTAGCTGCAGCCCAGGTACTGGGAAACACCCATACTCCCATATTCACACACTATGGCCAATTTAGTTCATCCCAGTCACCTATACATCATGCCTTTGGACTGTGGGGGAAACCGGAGAACCCAGAGGAAACCCACGCCAACACGGGGAGAACATGCAAACTCCACACAGAAAAGCTAACCGGGACTCAAACCAGCGACCTTCTTACTGTTAGGCCACAGTGCTAGCCACTGAGCCACCGTACCGCACAATCTTTATTGTGAATAATCATTCTGGTTTGCAGTTTTGGGGTAACTCGTTCTCTGTCTATTCCAACCTTTAGCCCTGCCGGTAATCTGGAGGATTTTAAACATGTGTGAACACAACAGCATGGATATAAACGATGTGTCTGAGTGGTAACAAACTCAACTGAAAAAAGACAAAGTCCACCATTCTCCAATTGTCGTACAGCTCTCCTGACAAAAAGTGCTTGCTGTACACAAACTGGTTGGATGTTTCAGTGGCCCTGACAGCATCGCGGGAAAAAACAATCAACAAACAATGTGGATCATGGGGACAAACACATATGACCCTTCACAACCACCTAAATACTGTGTGCCCTGCGCTGTCTCGCAGCTTGTCTGTATGGGTCATCAGAAAGCATGTGCAGTCATAAATAATTAAGAAGCAGCGTCTTCTCATAGGATAAGAAAACTCAGCTATGAATAATAATGAGAAACTGATGTGTCATCACTGGACAGGCCGATCGGCGCTATATCACAGATTTTGATCCCGCCCCAATAGTGATTTTAAACCCTGAAGATGAAATTAGTTGACATAAGCTCAAAATTATCCAGTTTTCCCCACAATTAAAGTAAACAGGTGCTAACGTAAAAAATACTGGGGTTAAATAAATTGAAATATTTTAAATAGACAATATTTTAAAGACATGGCGCAGCCTAACAATGGAATTTAATGCAGTCCTTCTTGTCCGGTCTGAGACCCTCTTTATACTGTAAATCAATCAGGCAGTGAAGATCATCGATTTTGAAAAGAAATCAGATCTTAAATGAAGTGATTTTTTTAATGGCATGTACACTCAACGGCCACTTTATTAGGTACAACTGCACACCAAAATTGGGCAATAGAAGATTGGGAAAGCGTTGCCTGGTCTAATGAGTCTCGATTTCTGCTGCAACATTCGGATGGTAGGGTCAGAATTTGGCATCAACAACATGAAAGCATGAATCCATCCTGCCTTGTATCAACGGTTCAGGCTGGTGGTGGTGGTGCAATGGTGTGGGGGATATTTTCTTGGCACACTTTGGGCACATTAGTGCCAATTGAGCATCGTGTCAACGCCACAGCCTACCTGAGTATTGTTGCTGACCATGTCCATCCCTTTATGACCACAGTGTACCCATCTTCTGATGACTACTTCAGCAGGATAATGCGCCATGTCATAAAGTGCGAATCATCTCAGACTGGTTTCTTGAACATGACAATGAGTTCACTGTACTCAAATGGCCTCTACAGTCACCATATCTCAATCCATTAGAGCATCTTTGGGATGTGGCAGATTTACATCATGGATGTGCAGCCAACAAATCTGCAGCAACTGTGTGATCCTATCATGTCAATATGGAGCAAAATCTCTGAGGAATATTTCCAGTACCTTGTTAAATCTGTGCCACAAAGGATTAAGGCAGTTCTGAAAGCAAAAGGCGGTCCAAACCGGTACTATGAAGGTGTACCTAATAAAGTGGCCGGTGAGTGTAAATTATAGAATTTAGAATTAGAAAAATTATAGAATGTTAGTTGTTAACTTATGTAATGACCCTCATACCAGGTTTTTGGAACTTAAATCACAGTTCAAGATTTTCTCAGATTGTGAAAGCAGGTCAGTATTACACTTCTTGGAAAACTGACATGTTGAAGAGTCTGCCAGACAGATTTCAAAAAGCAAGCCAAAGAAACAAAATAAAACATGAAAAATGTTACGACATAAGAGCAATAACCAACCTGGATTTTGCAACTTCTCCTTATCCATGCTGTGGTGAAAATGGATATTACGGTGAGGATGAGGTGAAAAGCGTAAGATTTACTTTCTGTCAAGTGTGGCCACAAAGCATGAGAAAGTGGTAAAGCATGAGAGAGAAAGAGGGTAAGCATATAATAGGACATATTTAAAGTATTTAGAGATATTAAATTATATTATTATAATAATTCAATTTCAATGTATGATGCGATTTTTCTAAGCTCGATTTGATTGGATGGGAATCACAGGACAGATTATTCTAGCCAATCAAATATGATTTAAAAAATATATATTAATTCATTTTCTTTTCGGCTTAGTCCATTTATTAATCTGGGGTCGCCACAGCAGAATGAACCGCCAACTTATCCAGCACATGTTTTACACAGCAGATGCCCTTCCAGTTGCATCCCATCACTGGGAAACACTCATTCACACACATACACTACGGACAATTTAGCTTATTCAATTCACCTCTAGCGCATGTCTTTGGACTGTGGGGGAAACCGGAGCAAACTCAACACAGAAAGGCCAACTGACCCAACCGAGGCTTAAATCAGTGACCTTCTTGCTGTGAGGCAACATCGCTACCCACTGATCCACCGCGCTGCCCTTAAAATATATATGTAAAAAATAAAGACTGCGGGTTGAAGGAAAACAGTGGCGTAAAAGTACTGATACAGCACTACAAATGTACTCAAGTAAAATTACACAAAACTACTTCATAAAGTACAATTCCTGAGAAAAAACTACACAATTACAGTAGTTTGAGTATTTGTAATTGGTTGATTTAGACCACTGATGCTAAAATACCTGGTATAAGTAAAATATGTAGTACTTGATAAGTAGTATATGATACATTTTCCACTTAAAACTTAAATGTTATTAATAATTATTAAGTTACTAATGTTTATGAATGATTAAGTAATAATTAAGGCATGAATGCAAAACATATTATGCTTTTTATTAACAATTTCAAGAACTTTACATTGCTTGTTGAATGTTAACTTAATACTTAATTTATTTGGTTCATAATAATTAGCTATGCTCAAAGAATAAATCAAGACATTTCCACAGTATACACACTACCTGACAAAAGTCTTGTCGCCTATCCAAGTTTTAGGAACAACAAATAATATCTTGATTTCTAGTTGATCATTTGGTATCAGAAGGGGCTTATATGAAAGGCAAAGGCCTCTAGATTACACTTATTTGACCAAAATAAAATATAATCATGCCTTGATTTTTAAATATTAAATTAGGGACAGTAAGGTCTGACTTTGCTTAAACAAAAGTCTTGTCACTGAACAGAAATAATGTAGAGTATAGAATATAATGTCATGGTGCAGTGGAAACAGAATGAATATTGTGTGTGACTCCCATGAGCTTGGAGGACTGCATCCATACATCTCTGCAATGACTCAAATCACTTATTAATAAAGTCATCTGGAATGGCAAAGAAGGCGTTCTTGCAGGACTCCCAGAGTTCATCAAGATACTGTGGATTCATCTTTAATGCCTCCTCCTGCATCTTACCCCAGACATGCTCAATAAAGTTCATATCTGGTTACTGGGCTGGCCATTCGGGGAGCACCTTGACCTTCTTTGCTTTCAGGAACTGTGATGTGGAGGCTGAAGTATGAGAAGGAGCGCTATCCTGCTGAAGAGTTTGCCCTCTCCTGTGGTTTGTAATGTAATGGGCAGCAGAAATGGCTTGATACCTCAGGCTCTTGATGTTACCATCCACTCGGCAGATTTCTCACACACCCCCATACTGAATGTAACCCTAAACCATAATTTTTCCTTCACCAAACTTGACTGATATCTCTGAGAATCTTGGGTTCATGTGGGTTTCAATAGGTCTTTTGCAGTATATATATATATATATATATATATATATATATATATATATATATATATATATATATATATATATATATATCTCTATATATATATATATATATAGTACAATTTTAAGAACTTTACATTGCTTGTTGAATGTTAACTTTTAACAATTAACTCCCCCCCCCCCCCCCCCCCCCCCAAAAAAAAAATTAATTAATAAAAAATAATACAGCAATTTAAAAAAAGAATAATTCATAGAGTGTTTGTGTATAATATCTGGTTATATAGTATAAGAATAACAGACATGACGGCCCTAGTTAACAGACATAAGGTCTTATGACCAATGCTCTTTAAGCGCTGCCAGGTGAAGCCATACTATATTTATAATACGTGTTTTCCACTGTGCTAGTCTTAATTTAGATGAAATGGAGGAGAACAGTGATAGAGTGTCAATGAGTGCACACTTCTCCTCCTGGACCCTCTCACATTTCATCCATGAGACAAGCAGATGTGGACCTGAAGCAAAACGAGAGCCTGTTCAACACTTCATTTACATTGAATTTAGTCATTTAGCAGACGATTTTGTCCAAAGCGATTCAACAAGAAGAGGCAATACACACAAGAAAGGAACCTGTTTGTGCTACTTTTGTGAATATTAATCCAGCTGCGCTTTATCTGACTGCTAAAAGGTCACTTTCAGTGACGTCACAGCAAAAATGTGAAGTGCAATGCTTTTTACGTATTTATCTTTTGCTCTTCAAACATTTACCCAGCAAATTTCTGCTACTCTAAATATTTAATCCTTGGTTTTGAGATTTGAGAGGGTTTCGTCAAGCAAGCGTGTCAGGCAAAGCATCAAAACTGGGTTGGCGTCAGAGGACAAAACCCATCTAACAGATGTTGATGCGTCAATACCCGTGGGAATCTTAGAGCAATGCTATTATTTCATGCTGAGCTGTGATTGTTGTGCTTTTGTTCCCATTCACAGTCAGTCATTCACAATGACACTTACATCAGATAATAGCTGTTTGGATTAACAGGACTATGATTTAGGTTAACATGGGACAGTCACTTTTGCTGAAGACTTTATTTAGTTTATTTGGCAAAACTGTAAGAAAAAGACAGATTGCAGCACTTGAGATAAAGGAGATACAATTATTGATAATAAATCTTGCTCTGTACTATAAAATGCACAGTTGAAGTCAGAATTATTAGCCCTTCTGAATTATTAGCACTCCTGAATATTTTTCACCCCAATTTTCCTTTAACGGAAGTTATTTTTCAGCAGATTTCTAAACATAATAGTTTTAATAACTCATCTCTAATAACTGATTTATCTCATCTTGGCCATGATGACAGCACATAATATTTTACTAGACACTATTACTCTTTTGCCTAAGGGTTAAAAATATTGACCTTAAAATAGTTAAAAAAAAATTAAAAACTGCTTTTAAGAAGCAAAAGAAAGGAAGAAAAAAAATATTATAGGACATACTGTGAAAATGTCCTTGCTCTGTTAAACAAAAGTTGGGAAATAATTGAATAAGTAAAAAATTCACAGCAGGGTGAATAATTCTGACCTCAACTGTACTTGCAACATAAAATTAGAAATGTGTTGAAAAAATCTTCTTTCCGTTAAACAGAAATTGGGAGAAAATATATACACGGGGGCAGTGCTTAAATAGAGCTGGATCTTGTTGGATTCTGTTCCAGAAAAATGCTAGATATTCCAGCCTGATTTCACCAGGAAACGTTTTGCCAGTTTAGTGGCTAATTTAAACAAATTCAGTCCCATAAAAAAATTACGATGTTAAAAGTAGGTGGCACCAAACCCCACCTCTAAACCCAACTGCCATTGGGGGATTAGCAAATCATACTAAATTGTACATATGAGATCGTACAAATTCATACGAATTAACCACTAAATCAAAAAGTTATGAATTGCCATGAGATTGCGTTGGATATTCGTGTTTTGCATTATTTGCGTTGCAGTATTTATTTTAATGGATCCGGCATTAAGGCCCAATCCCAATTCTACCCCTTATCCCTTCCCCTTACCCCTACCCCTCATTTTGCGCGTTCACGCCAGGGGTAAGGGTGTCCCAATTCTCTTTAGCTTTAGGCATAGGGCTAAGAGGAAGGGGTAGATAGCCCTTCGAACAAAGATTTTTCAGGACCACACTCGAAACCAAGGAGTAAGAAAATTTAACAGAATACACCAGCCACAGCGGCAGTATGGCTGAACCCGGAAGTAAGGAGATCCACAAATTAGTATTTTTTGTCATTATTACGAACTTTTACGACAAACAAACATGTTTTAATATATTCATAACCGCGTTCATGTTTTACCGTCATGCTTTAAAAAAAAAAAAACGCTAAAAAAACCCGCTAAATTTCGCAATCTATAATCCATAATAATAACAACTCCTGTACAGCAGTCCCACAACATTCTGACACTTGATGACACTCGAATACCCTGTCAGAAAAGTCTAACAGCTGGGAATGAGCTTTTTACAGTATCTGCTTTAATGTTAATGTTGTGTTTACATAGATGAATATGGCCACTGTGTAAATATACAGTACAGTTACGATCTTATTGCCACATTAGATCGTTATGATAACATGATATATGCCTTCAGTGATTTCCTGAAGATAAACATCAAAAAATAACACAATTGGAATAACTACAGCAGTCACGATCATCTGATCTCATATGAAGCAAGAGATCGTGATGACATCTGATGACGTGTGCAGGTGCTGTAGTGCTGTCCCAATTCTTAGGGTTAAATTTTGAAGCCCTTCCCCTTCACCCTCGGTTGTAAGGGCCAAGTGGAAGGGGTAGGGGTACAAAATAGAATTGGGATTGGGCCTAAATTGTGTGTGGTGAAGACCTGTGTGTGTGTGTGTGTGTGTGTGAGAGAGAGAGAGAGAGAGAGAGAGAATGTGGATGAGCGCAAGCAAAGGCTGTGTGAATTGTGTGTGCGCGCACACACATGATGGTAGTCACCATGGCCGAGTTAAAGCAAAAGTCACATTTAACTATTGGCCCTGAAGAATATTTTCAACCAAGCTTTCTTACGTTTACGATCACTGAGTACGTTTACATGGACACCAATAATCTGATTTTAATGTGATTAAGACAATACTCTGATTAAGAGTCTACCATGTAAACAGTGATTTTTGATTCATTTAATCTGATTAAAGTCATAAACGAACTAAAGAGAAATCGAAATAAGACGTGTGGAGTATGTCGATATTAGTCACAATATTGAAGTGCAGTACAGACATGTAACCACCTTAATCAAACTATTACCGTCGTGTAAGACTTTTCACCTCGATTTGCTAGTCGCCCCCCCCAAACACACACACACGGCTGTTTGGCTATTCTTTGCACCATACCGAGTTATTGAAGACCACAGACACATGCATCGTGAAATGTGGAGGTTTTTTTTCTTTCATTCAGCATGCGGTATGAACTTCCGTTATAACTACACTCTTCCAGCAGTTCATAGTTGCATCCAATATCTTGTTTGTCACAGGGGGCATGCATGAAATGTTCCTGTATAAAAGTGAAAGTGCCGAACTGCAGTTAAAGTCGACAAATTAAAAATGAAACACCCGAAATTACAGGAAACTCCAGAGGAAATGCGGATAGCGTGGTGACGCAATGACCTTAATCGAATTATGTATAACATACAAAACGGGATCATGAAAGGAACATTCAAAAAGCAACTCATGTAAACGTATATTAGTGTCTTAATTAAATTAGATTAAGGCAAATAATTCCACTACTGATGTCTATGTAATTGTACTGACTCTCATTGGTTGGTGATTGTTTCGCATGCAGTGAGCAGCGAAAATAAATAATTGCATAGGGGCCAACCTAAATAACACTTGTTTTTATCAAAATGGCACAGTCACTCATATTTTCTTTTTTTTTTTAACTACCAGTAAATTTGATAATGAGCCTGATCGAAAGAGATCTTGAGAAGATTTTCGCCCCTGGATCAGGATAGCAGTCAACCAGAAAACATGACAGAAGAGGTAACTGTGGGCAGAGCGAGTCATTTAATTATTATTTTTTTCACTTGGCACTAGGATTGTTGCAATACTGGAATTCGGTACAAGTCAATACTGAAACGATAAAAGCGTCTATTTCCCACGATTGTTTGTGCGCTGTTGAGCACATTCTTAAACAGCGCTGATTTGTCATCGTGTTCACGTGCTGTGACCACAGATACAGGGACACTGGAGCGTTTTAAAGCCGCGATTCATCAGCGGATCGCTCGTACGTCAGCTTATAGACAAACCAGCTGATCGACGTGACTTGGAAATGCTCCAGTGTCCTTGTATCTGTGGTTACACTGTGGTGAGTTCAGTGAACTGAGGATCTTCACGGCCAATCACAGTAATTTCTGTTGAGCATGTGAACACAATGGAAAATCAGCTCTGTTTAAGAATGCGCTCAACAGCGCTCTAATGTTAGCGGGAAATAAAAATATAAAAATAAAAAAATTTTGTATCGATTGGTACTGAATTCCAGTATTGTAGTATTATAGTGAACTGAATGTTTCGGGAAACCTGAAATTGTGTGGTGGATGTCGATCACGGTAACTTTTATTTCCTGTTTTTTTTTTTTTTTCTGGAAATTGTTATTTTACAAATTAAGCACTGAGGGGGGGATAATAATTCAGGAGGACTAATAATTCTGACTTCAGCTGTACAGTATATAAGGCCCTGATTTGACTCCATATGCTACTGTTTACTCAGTAGCTCCGTCCACAGCATTGTTGACTTAGTAGCTCCCCCCACAGCATGCCTCCAGGAGCTTTTTTCCTATAGTTTTGTCTTAAAAGTATTTAAAAATGAAATACAGGTAATCTCGAGTAACGAGTAATACTCGAGACATTCAATATTAACATGAGATTGTAAAAAAAGTAAGCTTGTGACATTCTCTTTAAACTTCTCTGATGTTGAACAATCATACTGTTGCGTGTCTGGGAATTAGCTTCAGATATTAAGAACAGGGAATTTCATTAGAAATGGAGCTTAAGCATTTTGATTTATTTCTTTCCAATAATGTTTCATTGCACATTAATCTTCATAGCAGCTCAATTTACAACCATTTATTTCCCCGTGTCGGTGACGTGACCTTATTGAACAGTTATTTAGCATTCAGACGAGCCATTCCAATGCCTGACATTTCAGATCTCACCACCCCTTTATTTGCCAGTGAATAATTTGTCTCATTATTGAACCCATGTCTGTCAGCATCATAAATAAATCTGGGAAACAATGATGCAGGTCGTGCTGATCCTGACTAACCATTAACAAGAGATCTGCACATACTGTTCTTCTCATTCAGTCCCAGCACTCTTTGATACTATTAATTAAGCCTATCCCACATTTAAAGTTATCAGTTGACTATAATGCAGGCAACTTATTGCCAAAAGTTAGAAGATTTGAGAAAATATGAGAAAACTCTTGGACGTTTAGTTGACGTTATATTTCCATCTGATTGCTGAAAGCTGGAACGCTGCTTCAGACCTGCTTACACATGCATCCAAACACACACACACACACACACACACAGACTAACAGTAACTAACAGTAGATATTATCGCATCATTTCAAAGCATGAGATCAATCATATCCGTCACACTGAAAAAAGATTAATTGGATTTTAAATTTTAAACAAACCAATTAAATTTACTTAATTTGTTTGTTTTATTTCAGCCCATATAAATTGTTTGCAACCAGTTAGCTTAAAAAAAAAATTAGTAAATGCAATGAACCATTTTTTTTCAGTGCATAGTCAGGTACGGTATAGTACGCTTTTATGGCCTTTTCCACTCTCAAAAGGTACCAAAAAGCGAACCGTACCGTACCACTTTTTGGGTACCCTTTCGGAAGGGTATCTAGCACAACAAGAGGGTACCAAAAGGCGAAGCTAGACGAGCAGCAGAACGCTATTGGTTTACAGAGAAACGTCACCTGCACATACACAAGCAGGAGAATGAAAACAAAGGAACCGCCATTTTTAAATACACAGCCGAGACATTACACCGCAATTATATATACATATAATAACGAGCCATGGTCGATCCGAGCTCAAACAAACCACAAAGTCAAGAAGAAGAGCAGAATCTACCCTGTGCCCATAGTTGTTTACAAGGCCGTCTAATGCGCGACCAGCTTTGCTTTCTCGTGTGCGTTTTCCGCATGTCTATATTTGAAATAACAAACTACTTGATGATAATAATGTGCACGAGATTATTGAAGTGCTGCTGACATCCAATCCTTTCAGAAACAGACAAATGCAAGAGTGAAGCTCGAAAAAACAAAGGAGCAAATGATTATTTCAGCAACCTAAAACATGAACAAACTGCCATGTTTAACTATTATCATCACCTTTTGGACTATTATGAACTCTGGAATTACTCTCTAACAGAGGTTACATGTGCCTGTGAAGATTAAAGATACAGATGAGAGGTTTGCACTGACTGTGGGCTATATGTTGTGTGTTGGGTTTGAACCCAAATAAGGACTAAATGTATGCTGTGTGTAGATTTTCTGTAATTTGTAACACATCGGAGACTGTAAGGTCTGTATGTGTTCATATATGTTGCATTTATTTATTTATTTTATGTAATTGCAGACGTCACAGTAGGCTACAGTATTTCTCACTGTCATTGATCTGCAGTTATAATCAAATCATGTTCATAGAAAGGTTAGTAATGAACATTTATACAGTATTTGTGTGTAAAGCATCTGTTTTGTGAGAAGTGCATCTCTTATGATATGATACGTACAGCTTTACTTTGACATTTCCTCGAGCGAGAATGATGTCGACTGAAACTTTTTGTCGTACACCACGGCCACCGTTGGTATCCTTTTGGCAGTCAAAATGCAAGCCTGATAAAGGTGACCCGTACCGTACCGTACCATACATACTGTACCACTCAGTGGAACAGGCCAACATAAATAGTTTGTTAGTGTGCTTTTGTGATGACAAAAATTTATATAATTTGTATTGTCATCATTTAAAATGCAGTAAATAGTTAAAGTAGTTCATGCTTTTATGACTTTCAATTCAATTCAATTCATCTTTATTTGTATAGCGCTTATACAATGTAGATTGTGTCAAAGCAGCTTCACATGGAAGATTATAGTGAATTGAAACAGTGTCAGTTCAGTTTTCAGAGATTAAGTTCAGTTCAGTTTAGCTCAGTTCAGTGTGGGTTAATAATCACTACTAAGAGTCCAAACACTGAATAGCAAATCCATCGATGTGCAGCTCTACAGATCCCGAACCATGCAAGCCAGTGGCGACAGCGGCGAGGAAAAAAACTTCACCAATTGGCGAAAGCGAAGATTTTAGAAAATCTCGAGAGAAACCTGGCTCAGTTGGGCACGACCATTTCCCCTATGGCCAAACGGCTTGTGCAGAGCTGCAGTCTAGGCGCAGGAAGCTGGAGCTCAGCGAAGACTCGTCTGTCCTTGGAGCATCACAGGAGTCAGTCATGCTCTCACTCCACGATTACCACCACAGCAGCTGCTCAGGATACGGCCTGGTCCAGAAAACCTTGGGATCATCTCGTCGCTGGTCTCGGATCACGTCAGTGGCACTGCATAGTCTGAGGGCCTCGAGATGAGTACTCCCAGGTGGAAATACAGAATAAGGAGAATAATTAGGGTAGCTGCTGTTCATAGTGTATATAAACGAGTACCAAAATCATGTGTGGGGCACATCATGCGTCGTACCGCTATGTAATGCACTGAGTGTATGCTTTGCTAAAAAGATAGGTCTTTAATCTAGTTTTGAAGAGTGAGAGTGTGTCTGAGCCTCGGACATTATCAAGAAGGCTATTCCAGAGTTTAGGGGCCATAAATGAGAAGGGTCGACCTCCTTTACTCGACTTTGATATTCTAGGTACTACCAGAAGCCCTGAGTTTTGAGATCGTAAAGAGCGGGTTGGGTTGTAGCGAGACAGGAGGTTGGTTAGATAAACAGGAGCTAGGTTATTTAAAGCTTTATAGGTAAGGAGTAATATTTTAAATTCAATACGAAACTTAACAGGCAGCCAGTGTAAGGAGGATAAAATTGGGGTGATATAATCATATTTTCTAGATCTGGTAAGAACTCTGGCAGCTGCATTTTGCACTAGCTGGAGTTTGTTAATAGAGGATGCTGGGCAGCCAGCAAACAGAGCATTACAGTAATCCAGCCTAGAAGTCATGAAAGCATGAACAAGCTTTTCTGCATCTGAGATGGATAGCATACTTCGTAACTTAGCAATATTTCTCAGATGAAAGAAAGCAGTGTTTGTGACATGATTTTATACATGATTTTTATATAGGATTTTTGAAAGTTAAATTGCTGTCTAATATGACACCCAGATCTTTTATAGTAGAGCTAACGCTAACTTTGTATCCCTCTAGTTGCAGGTCCAGTTGTGAGAACTGCTGTGTACAGGATTTAGGCCCAATAAGTAATAATTCTGTTTTGTCTGAGTTTAAGAGAAGAAAATTGTTGGTCATCTTCTAGGCTGGATTACTGTAATAATAATAATGCTCTGTTCGCTGGTTACCCAGCATCCTCTTGTAATAAACTTCAGCTAGTACAAAATGCAACTGCCAGAGTCCTTAACCGATCTAGAAAATATGATCATATCACCCCAATTTTATCCTCCTTACACTGGCTGCCTGTTAAGTTCCATATTGATTATAAAATATTGCTCCTATAAAGCTTTAAATAATCTAGCTCCTGTTTATCTAACCAACCATCTGTCTCGCTATAATCCAACCCGCTCTTTAAGATCTCAAAACGCAGGGCTTTTGGTAGTACCTAGATTAGCAAAGTCTACTAAAGGAGGTTGAGCCTTCTCATTTATGGCTCCTAACGCTGGAATAGCTTTCCTGATAATGTCCGAGGCTCAGACACACTCTCACAGTTCAAAACTAGATTAAAGACCTATCTTTTTAATAAAGCATACACACATTGCATCACATAACGCTATGATGCATGATTGCGCTCCATGCGGGTAAGTGGGCTTGACAAACCACCTGTAGGACACACTCCTCCTGTTTTAATGCACCAGACGTTTTTATAGTTTACAGTGATATATTGTCTGGGTTGGTATTGTATATTACGCTACAAAAATCTCACAATAAACTGCCAGTGCATTTACTGTTATTTTACAGACTTATTTCTCTATATATTATTTCTTTTATTATATTTATCCCGGACGAGCCCCCATATGTTACACCTGGCACGGCGAAATAAAGTCAAATATAATATTTATTCTAACACAATTGAAAATAACAATCAAAAACTCTTTTAATATGGAGAATATCCCTTTTATTGCGTGCTGTTGCTTTTATTTAGAACATGATTTAAATGAGCCCTAAATCAGCCTTTCGGCTTGACTTCTGTTAATGTTGTCAATCTGGCAACCTGCACTTGAGTTTTGTGTTTTGAACCAGGAGTGCAATACCTAGTTCAACCACTGGGTGTCAAACTTAGATACTGCACCTTTCACTTTTTTTTTGGAAACACTATAAAATTGTTACCTTTTGTTGTCCTTTGGTGCAACACCCCTATTTAATGAAAAAGCCAAACAATTCATACTTTCATATAAAATAAATGGCACCATATTAAGATGAATGCCTAACAATGAAGATAAATCGCTCTCACGTTATTTGCATATTATTAAGAGTTATTTTTCTTCATTTTTGCTATGTCATAGGTGTACAATGCAGTAAAAATGTTTAAAAAAAAATAGTTAAAGAATTGATAAAGTTAGTGACCCATGTATTTTCTCAAACACAACTAAATAAATATAACACTTTCTTTTCTTAAAAAAAATAATAAATTAATAAAAAATGAATAAATAAATCACTAAGAAATATCCGTAAATTCGCAGTTTTCCATATTTTGCGATTATATTTTTATTTTTCTGTATTTATTTATCCTTTTGAATTGCCTTATGGGAGCTTGATCTTTCTCCCAACAACTTTTAATCTTGAAAAGCTTGAAAAAGTGACTTTTATAAACATTTTACATAGTTTACAGTGATATATTGTCTGGGTTGGTGTTGTATATTATGCTACTGTAACGCAGACTCAGACAATGAGGGATCCATTTGCAGTACGTTTATTAAACACAGTTCAATGAGAAGCACACACAAGGTACTGGTTGTTGAACTCACATGAATGACAGGCTGAATAGGTCGATAGGCAGGCAGATAACAGGCGTTGGTCAGTAATACAGGCATTGGTCAGAGGCAGGCAGCGAGAAGCAATAACGTGGAGAGAAGCGAGGAATCTGGGCAGGCGGCAGGCAAAACAAGGTCAAAGACAGTCCGGGTTGGCAACAATAGAACAAACAAGAATCAGGAAAATGCTCAGTAATGTCAGCAGGGCAGAACAAGACTTCGCAATGAAGTGAGCGTGAACGCTGCTTAAATAGTCCGTGTGAGTGTGTGTGATCACGGTCAGGTGCAGCGCAATCAGCTGGCCCGAAGGGATTATGGGGAATGTAGTGTCTAGAATTCCGGTGAGCGAGACCTCTGCTGGCCAGTGAGGGGAATGGCTGGGACCGAGTCGGTGACAGCTACAAAAACCTCGTAATAAAATGCCAGTACATTTACTGCTATTTTACAGACTTATTTCTCTCTATATTATTTCTTTTATTATATTCATCCCGGACGAGCCCCCATATGTTACACCTGGCTCAAAAGTGTAACATTAGAGGGAGACGACATGGCAAATATAATATTTATTCTAACACAATTGAAAATAACATAATCAAAACATCACTATGTTCAATCAGTGAGAAAGGCAAGTGTTGTCAGTGCTAGTACATGGATGCAAAACAAAACATATTGCCTAAACTGAAGCACAGCTCTGGCCAACTGACCAAACAATAAAGGAACAGCAGCCCCGACAACTCTTGCACTGCGTTTAAATAAGAGCGATGACGATCATCAGGTGTGCTGAAGTCACACCTCCACCTACAACAGACACAAAACACATACCAAACAACGCAGTTATACATTAAACTACACTGTAAAACCCAACAGTCAACTTAATCAAATGAAATGAGTGTAGTTAACTCAAAATGTACTGAAAGTTAATTCTACTCATTTGAAAAGAGTTTTGAACTCAGTGTTGAAGGTAATGAGTTAATTAAATATCTCATTACTACAACTTAAATGGAGTAAGTTCACAGTACTCATATAGATTAGTTTTTTTTAACTCAAATGGTTTGTAGCAATCGGTTTCCTCAAATGGTTTGAGTTGCCTTAACTTATTGGGTTTTACAGTACTCAGTTGGTTTGAGTTCTCTTCATTTATTGGGTTTTACTGTACTCAAGTTGCTTCGTTTACTCAAATGGAGTAAGTTCACAGTACTCATTAGGGTTAGTTTTTGAACTTAAATGGTTTGTTGCAATCGGTTTCCTCAAATGTTTTGAGTTACCTTAACTTTTTGGGTTTTACAGTGTATTTCAAACTACTAAAATGTCAATAAAAGTCACTTTGTTAAACTGTTGAGTTGAGTTTTCGACATCAATAGTGGACAGAGCAGAGATCAACATCCCATAATGCAATTCACAACCATAAAGAAACGGAAAACACTTGTGAATCACAAAATACCAAAACTATTAACTAACAGATATTGTTTACAGTGTATTTGTCAACTACATATTCAGTAGTCTGGCTCTCTTTTTCACATGTGCTTATTAGAGCCGAATAAATGTGATCCGACTCACATCAAGTCGTTTAATTTTCTTTGATAATTAAGAGCTGGTTTATGTGTGGGTGGGGTTAACCGTAAGTTTATCTCTTTGGTGGCCATTTCTTCATAAAGAGGTTCTTCAGAAGAGCGATGGTTATGTGTGAAGTGAGTCATAATCATCTTTATACCTGAAAATCCTCACCTCGGGCTATTCTCATTCACTCAGAGGATTCCTACACCTACATGTGTGATTGATTGCATGTGAGAAATTATGTGTGCCATTCTAAATACGTTGTTCGGCTTCAGGCACATCCCTATTGTTATGATTTATACAAAATGAGACAATAGATCTGCATGTATTTGTACCTCTAAATTCATTCATTTATTCATTTTCCTTCGACTTAGTTTTTTATTTATCTGGGGTCACCACACCGGAATGAACCACCAACTATTCCAGCAAATGTTTTAAGCAGCGGATGCCCTTCCAGCCACAACCCAGCACTGGGAAACACCCATACACTCTCGCATTCATGCACACAATTATACACCAAGGCCAATTTAGCTTACCCAATTCACCTATAGCGCATATGTTTAGACTGTGGGGGAAACCGGAGCACCCAGAGAAAACCCACGCCAACACAAGGAGGATATGTGAACTCCACACAGAAATGCCAACTGGCCCATCTGGGATTCGAACCAGCAACTTGATGTGAGGCAACAGTGCTAACCACTGAGCCACCATGATTCCCCTTGTACCACTATATTTCACTTGTACAGTATATGTTTTTGTTTCAAAAAGCTGAAGTAAACATGATAGGATACTTGATTTCTGACAGGTTTTCTTTGATCTCGTTTCCTCTGAATTACTACTGTGACAGAGTTGCCTGAGTGTCTCTACAACATTTCTCTTGGGAAAATGTCAACAGCGAGTCAAGAAGCAACATGTCATTTTTATCCTGATGTAACCTTCCTTGAAAAAAAAGAAAAAACTACCTCATCTTTTGACAATGTGTGTGAATGATGGGTTGTGCTACAAGTGAAATGCTATTCTAGTCATCCGTTGCCGGATTACATTGCATTGCACTTGCGTGTTCGCACAGTAGTTTAAACAAACCAAACCAAACAGGACGTTTGAGAGTAAATCATTATTTTAAAATAGGTTGTTTATTTTTATTAAAGGAAAATGGTAATAATGCTACACTGAAAAAAGTGTTGTTTCTAAAAATTCTTGAATCAAGAATCATTTTCTAAAACAAAAAATAGTTTTAATTTTAATTACTTTACCTGCACTGTTGGCAGATTATTTACCTTGTTTTAAGCGAGAAAAACACTTAATTTTGACTTATTATTTCTGAAAACAAAACTATATATATATATATATATATATATATATATACATACATACATACAGTTGAAATCAGAATTATTAGGCCCCCTGAATTATTAGGCCCCCCCATTTTTTCCCCAATTTCTGTTTAACAGAAAGAAGATTTTCTCAACACATTTCTAAACATAATAGTTTTAATAATTCATCTCTAATGACTGATTTATTTTATCTTTGCCATGATGACAGTAAATAATATTTGACTAGATATTTTTCAAGACACTTCTATACAGCTTAAAGTGACATTTAAAGGCTTAACTAGGTTAATTCGGTTAACTAGGCAGGTTAGGGGTAATAAGGCAAGTTATTGAATAATGATGGTTTGTTCTGTAGACTATCGAAAAAAAATCTAGCTTAAAGGGGGTAATAATTTTGACCTTAAAATGGTTCTTAAAAAATTAAAAACTGCTTTAATTCTAGCCAAAATAAAGCAAATAAGAAATATTATCAGACATACTGTGAAAATTTCCTTGCTCTGTTAAACATCATTTGGGAAATATTCAAAAATAAATAAATTCAAAGGGGGGCTAATAATTCTCAACCCAGTGATGGGTTGCAGCTGGAAGGGCATCCATCATTATATATATGTAATATTTAAAAAAAAAAATTGATATTTGGACTAAAAACAAGACAAAACTCTAAGAAAAGCATTTTTTTTGTGGTGTAATAACTTTGATTAAATAAACAAGCAAACAAACAAAAATAAATAAACAAACAAGTAAATAAATAATAAAAATAAATAAATAAACACATGAATAAATAAATAAAAATAATAAAAATGTAAAAATAAATAAAAATAATGAAAATGTATAAATAATTAAAAAATAAATAAATAAATGAATAATAAATAAATAATATAAATAAACAAATAAACATATAAATAAATAAAAATAATAAAAATAAATACATAATACAAATAAATAAATAATAAAATAAATAAATAAATAAATAAATAATACAAATAAATAAATAAATAATAAAATAAACAAATAATAAACAAGTAAACAAATTATTTATTTAAAAATAATAAATAAATAAATAATATAAAAAATTATAATAAAAATAAATAAGTAATAAATAAATAAATAATACAAATAAATAAATAAACACATAAATAAACAAACAAAACTAATAAAAAAATTAAATAAAATAAAATAACATAATAAATAAATTAATTAATTATTAATAAAAATAAATAAATAAATAGATAAAAAAAACAATTAAATAAAGACATTAATAAATGAATGAATGAATAAATAAATAGATAAAAAAACAAAAAATAAAATATATATATATATATATATAAATAAATAATGTTTTGAGGAATGCATCATATAATAATTTTAAACTAACTTAACTTCCAAAAAACTTCCAGATTTTTAAATAAAGATTTGCTCGATGAATTACAAATTCTAAACGTTGAATCATAAGCTTGAAATTGGTCATTATTTATATCTTTTGAAACACCCCTGAAGCTCTCGCATAATCCTGGCTGAGAAATGAAACCAGTAGCCACATACTTTGCGTTTACTTTAGAGATTATGGTCAATTATCCATTCATGTACCTTAAATCCCCGATAAGAAGCTTATGCTTAATCTGCTTAATGTTACAGAGATTTCATTTACATTTTGCCATTGATTTCACACACAAATGTCACTCATAAAAGTCCAAAAGACTTTCACCACCATTCACAACTCCTTTAGGTTTTGAGGACTCATATACATCTATAGAAATATCTGCTAAGTAAAAGTTTCCTAAAGTTTGTTAATTTTATAGTTTTTTATTCATGCTTTCGAATTGCATTATGAAACATTATTATGGAACATTTTTGTGAATCTGAAATATGCTACTTAGGGTACTTGTGAAAACTTTTCCTTACACTGAAAAAAACTATCTCTGCAATTTAATTTGTTTAAATTCAGTCCAAATAAATGGTTTACAACCACTTAATGCAAAAAAAAAATTGCAAATCCAAGAAATCACCTTTGAATAATTTTTGGCAGTGTAGGGTATGTTTTGATGCATGTTTTAGAATACAAATCCACTAGAGGGCGCTGTCTATATTGTTGTGAATCTGAAATGCGTTACTTTGGCAACATTTGTCACACATTTCAGGTCACAAATCCACTAGAAGGTGCTGTCTACATTTTTATGAATCAGAAATACGTTACTTAGGGTATATTTTATTGCACATTTATTTTATTGCACATACATCCACTAGAGGGTGCTGAAAACAGTTTTGCAAATCTGAAACATGTTAGGGTACGTTTTGTTGCATGTTTCAGATCACAAATCCACTAGTAGGCGCTGAACACATTTATGCAAATCTGAAATATGTTACTTAGGGTATGTTTTGTTGCATGTTTCAGATCACAAATCCACTATAGGGCACTGTCTACATTTCTTTATGCAAATCTGAAATATGATACATATGGTATGTTTTTTTGTATGTTCCAGGTCACAAATCCATTAGAAGGCACGGTCTACATTTTGGGAATCTGAAATACAATACTTAAGGTATATTTTTTTGCACATTTCAGATCATAAATCCACTAGAGGGCGCTGTAAACATTTTTGAAAATCTGAAATACATTAGGGTACGTTTGTTGCACGTTTCAGGTCACAAATCCACTAGAGGGCACTGTCTACATTTTTGCAAATCTGAAATATGTTTCTTAGGGTGCGTTTGTTAGATGTTTCAGGTCACAAATCCACTAGAGGGCGCTGTCTACATTTTTGCAAATCTAAAATATGTTACTTAGGGTGCGTTTGTTAGATGTTTCAGGTCAAAAATCCACTAGAGGGCGCTGTCTACATTTTTGCAAATCTGAAATATGTTTCTTAGGGTGCGTTTGTTAGATGTTTCAGGTCACAAATCCACTAGAGGGCGCTGTCTACATTTTGGCAAATCTGAAATATGTTTCTTTAGGTTGCGTTTGTTAGATGTTTCAGGTCACAAATCCACTAGAGGGCGCTGTCTACATTTTTGCAAATCTGAAATATGTTTCTTAGGGTGCGTTTGTTAGATGTTTCAGGTCACAAATCCACTAGAGGGCGCTGTCTACATTTTTGCAAATCTGAAATATGTTTCTTCGGGTGCGTTTGTTAGATGTTTCAGGTCACAAATCCACTAGAGGGCGCTGTCTACATTTTTACAAATCTGAAATATGTTTCTTAGGGTGTGTTTGTTAGATGTTTCAGGTCACAAATCCACTAGAGGGCACTGTCTACATTTTTGCAAATCTGAAATATGTTTCTTAGGGTACGCTTGTTGCACATTTCAGGTAACAAATCCACTAGAGGGCGCTGAATAAATTTTTGTAAATAGTAAACTGTTTTAAATAACAAAACCACTAGGGAGTGCTGAAAACGTTTTTTTTTAATCTGAAATGTGTTACTTAGGGTACATTTTGTTGCACGCTTCAGATCACATATCCATTAGGGGGCGCTGAATACATCTTTGCAAATCTGAAATTTACACCACTTATAAGCTCAACATTGCTGAGTACTGGCCTGGCATACAGAATACGCTGTTTTCTGTAGTTGTTTCCATTGATCAGTGTGAACAGAGATTGTTTTGCATCTAATGTTTTTTTCATTTGAAGTTTGTGTTTTGTTGTTTGATGTTGTCTCAAGGATGCTATGTTTATTTATGGTTTGTTTTGTTATTATTGTGTGATTGTGATCCACCATGGGAAAATGAGATAGTACATCTCAAGGGGTTAATCCTAATAAAAGCAAATTCAAATATGCAAAATCTTTTGTAATCTTGGGGTTCATTTGCTTGACGATTGGCACATTCCAAGATTCCAGGATTTATATTTTTCTGTCCGCAACGTATCTGCTCAGAATGCTCTGTTCTACTTCGTTTATAAGCCTTTCTAAACAGCTGCTGAAACTGAAATTCAGGACAAAAAACAGGGCGAATGAAAGAATGTCAACAGTGGCTTATCAGAACCGATAGCTAGAGAAACAACAAACCCTCTGCAGTGCCTGGTATGAAGCAAACCTGAGAAACTTTAAAGGTCCCATGACATAATTATAACCTATTTTAGATGTTACTTTTAAGGATATCTATAAGCTAGTGTGCTCTAAAACAGACAACATTTGTGTGTAGAAGATATTAACCTGATATAAACATCAAAAGCTCACAGTTTGTGACTTCAGCCTAAATGGATCAACGATTTTTTGACCACCACATGCTTCAGTATCTCATAAAATCTTGACCAATCAAATGCTTGCTAGTATCTGACATGCCCCGCCCCCTTCAAGACGCGCTTGAGATCAACCACTCTCACAGGACGAGCTGTGATAAAAAATAACATTATTGGCTGTTTTTAAAAATGGGTGTAGCTACTCTATGTTCCGCCCTCTGTTCATGTTTTAGAAAAGTGCACATTTCAAAGCACTTCACGGACCTGTAATATGCAAAATGAGGAACCGAATTGAGTCTGTCTGCATTTGATGTAAAGTCAAGTGACTGAAAACCAGTGTTGGGCAAGCTACTTGAAAAATGTAGTGAGTTAAGCTATTAGCTACTCTAATTAAAATGTAGCTTAACTACACTAAAAGCTACCCTCTGGGAAATGTAGCAAGCTAAGCTAAAAGCTACTTGGCAAAAGTAGCTTAGCTACATCAAAGCTATTTTTTCAATATTCATTTTTAAATCAAAGTAACTTTAATCCAAGTCAATCATATTTTAGTGATCATAAAAACTGTCAGTGAAACATATGAGGCTTAATCGTACAGTTCAATTAGTGATGTTTTATAAACAAATTTCGGGAGGAGCACGCGCAGACGTTTCAGAAAATCTTTTACGTCATTGACAATCATTCTATTATGCAATCAGCATTAGACCAAACCCCCATAAATTCCAAAGTTGTCCTACCTGCATCATCTCACGACCTTAGCATCCCTCCACCACCCCAACACCGGGGAGCGTTCTGAGGCCGGGCTAGATTCTTCGCTCGAACCCCAACTCCTCTCTGTTCCCCGATACGGGGAATAACGTGAGTTGGGGAGGGGTCTTCCCCGAGCTCAGAGCCCTCTCCCTGGACAGCACGCCAAATATGCTTTATTCTTAAACTTCTGTAAGTACGAACTCGTGAATTTACTGTAAGTAATATGCTGCACTAAACAAAATCAAATTATGGTATATAACAGCACAAACAAAAAATCCATTAATACAAGGCGTTACACATTTAAAATACTATAGTAATTTATAGTATGGGGAAATATTTAGGAATAAGCTTTGTATTGTATATATTTACAACTCTACATTAATGAATTACACTACATAATAATATCATTAGTAACTAGCAACTAATAGTAATTACCATATACTGTACTTTAGCCAAGTACCACAACAAATTAATTTGAGTACTTCACTATTGTAGGTCTTTGAGCACAGCATCAGAATTAACGTTATTGCATCTTAACATGAACTTCTTGAGGTACAGTATGGTCACGAGGAATCCTGCTTCAGAAATAACTCCTCTCCCTCAGTCATCTTTTCATCAAGCACATTTCTCGTGTTAGTCTAATTTGTTGGCGACGTCACTGACCAGGGGTGCGAATCACAGAACCATCGTTAGCAAACTAAGGTCGCAAGTTCCGTCGTTACAAACATAGTTCTTTGATTTGCTGTTTCCAGAATCCATTGTTCCAACGAACATTCGCAAACTGCGTCGCAAACTTGAGCACTTGAAACGACACCTCTGGAGCTGTAGTTAGAAGCATAGTTCCTGGCTGTGTTCTATTCCCACTTATCCCCCCTATGCCCTATTAATTTAGAACATTCTAACATTCAAAGTTGGAATTATAAAAAATAAAAAAGCATTAAGGTAAACTCTCTTAGGTGTAATTTGCTTTCAAAGTATTTTTACAGTTCAGTTTTAGTGATCTTCATGTTTACAATTGTGCTCTCTTCGCAGTGCACTTTGAAAACATTGATATCATTTTGAACACAGCCTCATGACGAAAGCAAGGTATATTTAAAAGCGGAAATTATGTTACGTCTTCAAAGCTTGTGAAAATAAAAAACATAGCATATGTTAATTCTTTTATTCTATAGTGGGTTATTTATTAAGTTTCTCTGCTGTATATGACATGGGTCTGTTGGTTAGAACATTCTGCTGTGGTTTGCATGTGTCAAATTGTAATTTTTTGTAAATAAATAAACAATATCCTAAATAATAATAATAATAATAATAATAATAATAATCATTAATATTATTATTAAAGTATATATATTTGTAATAAATCGCCTCATTATTTATTTATTTATATGATTTATATATGATATTAGAATAGTTTCAGCTTTTGTAAGTGATTTTATGTATATAGAATAGAATATGTAATGTTCAACTTCTCAATAATATTAGTAAAGCAAACACAGGCCCTATATGTGCCATTTGCATATATTTCAATTAATATAGAAAGCGAGTGCATGTTTTTACCAAAACTAATATTGGATTTTATTTTAAATGCGTGTTTCTGTAAAACAATATAATTTGCATAAATAAATGGTGGGGTTGTTCTCTAAAGAAGTTACTCCACCCCGTTTAGAGCATCATTATGGGCGTTTTACGTTATAACTAACGTGGTTCAAGTGATGGATCTGCGACAGAGAAACTACGGGTTTTGGGAAACACTCGTCGCTACATCGTTCTTTTGCCAAACGATGCATCGCATTATGATAGTTCAGCCGCGAGTTACGTCGTTTTTTGGGAAACGCACCCCAGAGCGAGAGAGATGGCAGTAACACACCAAAAAGTTTGTTGTCAACCACTGTAAAACAGGTAGAAGAAGAAATTGTCATTCTAGCCATGATATGGATTTACTTTCATCGGCTAGACACCGGCCTCACAGCTCTGTGAATGTCGATGCCGTCCCTTTTGATCCACGATTGGTAAATATAGCTTGTGGGGATGCTACTGCGCTACTAGACTAAAAAAAATTGCTTCACTTCTGAAAAGCTATTTGATTTTGAAAGTAGCAATGCTACCGACATGCTATTGAGAAATGTAGTTAAGCTAGTAGCGTCACTACTTGTGACGCTACTGCCCAACACTTCTGAAAACTATAATCAATGTGCAGGCTCTAATCATCTCTGATGCACTCATTTAATTATGAACAGCACAGTGCTGCATTTCCTTTGCTGTTTCTGCTTAGAAATTTTGTAAAACATCTTCAGATATATGCAGAATGATTTTGGGAGTGTACGCTGTAAAAAATTATTTGTATTTTGTGATTCATGTTTTGCTTTCTCTTATGTTCAATTATGCTTTTGAATAACGTTGTAGGGCATTGATCTTAACCTTAAACAGGTAAAATGACAAATTTGACAAATCTTCCCAACAGGGAAAACTGTATATGGATGTTTCCCAGAGATGAGTTGCAGCTGGAAGGGCATGCGCTACGTTAAACATGTGCTGGATAAGTTGGCGGTTCATTCCGCTGTGGCGACCCCGGATTAATAAAGGGACTAAGTCGAAAAGAAAATGAATGAATGAATGAATGAATGAACAGGAAAAACTATCAACAATCAAGAATACATAATAATATGGTCTCATGACTTTGTAGTCAAAAAATGTCATTTATAATGGAGGTCAATGGGGCAAAAACAGCCCCCAACATAATGAAAGGGTAGTCAATTCGTCACCTTAGAATTATAAGGTTCTATCTGACATTTTTTTATTTTATATTTATAAGTTGTTTACATTATTTATAAAAAAACAAATGTTACACACATGCTATATGGAAGGCAAAAACTTTGAAGCTCAATATCTCAAAATCATATAATAATAAAATAATCGGAACGCAGATACAACCTTATATTTCCAAGGTGACAAATTTGTTGTGAGTGAGTGTATGAGTGTATTGTTAAGTTTGAAGCATTTTTCCCAAAATATGTGTGAAAATAAGATTTGCTGAAAATGATCCAACAGCACACAATGGATAAATAACTAAATAAACAGATTCAATAATGGGATAAAAAAATCTGCAGATTCCATGTTGTCCTAGTTATCCGTTAGTATCTAATGATACCCATGTCGTCTTGTATTCGTCTTGTCAACAAACATTTTTTGTCATTATTTTTTTGTTCAATGGGGCAAAAACAGCCCCCAACATAATGAAAGGGTAGTCAATTTGCCCAGAGTGTATTGTTGAGTTTTTGAAGCATTTTCACAAAAATATTTGTCAAAATAAGATTTGTCACCATTTATGATTCCATTTTGCTGAAACACAGAGAAAGTCATGGCCAAATTAAGCCTCAAAATCACCTCAGAGTGGATGAAAACATCCCCAACAGCACACAAGGGATAAATAACTAAATAAACAGATTCAATAATGGGCTAAAATATCTGCAGATTCCATGTTGTCCTAGTTATCCGTTAGTATCTAATGATACCCATGTCATCTCGTGTTTGTCTTGTCAACAAATATTTTTCATCAATAATTTTGTTAACGAAATGAGCACTATGAAGAAAGCCTGAAGAACTTGTAAGGTGCAAAAGTAGTGTCCAGCTCTGAGTCTGTGTGTGTGTTTGCTGTGAGAGATTAGCTGCGTGTGAATCAGCGAGATACTGTGACTAAATGTCTGCTGTGTGCTTATCAGTGCGACGGATGGATTCCTCAGAGGCGCAGAGATACGCCGATGCTGCTATCTGATCTCACAGACGCTCCCACAGACTGATTTTACTCTGATATTCTTGTCTGCGCTACTGAGGACAGAAGCTCGCAGATTCAACCGATTATAATATGGAGAAAGAGTGCGAATGGAGAACGGATGAATGAAACACAAGACATTATGAAAGAATGAACTTGCCTGCCTTATAAATTCACTATTGTACTTTTTTTTTTCATTCTCTTTGTCAGTTTAGTGTATCACACATTGCATTGTAAGCAATTGTTGTCTTTGTTGTTTTGTGTATCCTGGCTTTTATCATGACATTTGATTTATATTCAGCTTTATATTATTTTATATTCAAATTCTTTTTTCAAGGTGATGTTTAACGACGATATTTTTAAACACAATAGTTTTAATAACTACATTTTTAACAACTCATTTCCTTTGTCTTTGCTATGATGACAATACATAATGCAACCCAGGCTCATTGTGGATACATACCCCTGTATACATTTCTGGAGAGTGTGAAATACATCCCAGGAAGTATGTTTTTTTATAGACTGTAAAAGATATGGATGTAGTATCCGTGGCATCACCCATAGATTTCTGAAGAGCGCAAATGAAGCTACAAGTAGGCATGGCCAATCGTCAACATTTTGTTCGTGCGTCATCGCACCAACCGGGAGTGCAGATGTCTGCTAGCATTTTGCTTAGATGGGCTTTTTTTGGGAGAAATGCTTAATACTTTATTACCTGCGACTTGTTTGTGTTCTGACCACATGTCCTTGGTTGTATACTGTCAATAAAGTGTTTAGTCTTTTGTAATATTTTGAGCGACTAAACATTGTTCTTATGATGTTTTTCTACAGAAGGAAAACCCAAATAACTCCCAAATACTACAGATATAGTCTGTGTTAGTAAACGCAGGGCTATTTATAAAATCCAGGCATAACACTGTATGACAATGTTTCAGATGACTGTTCTAGAGCCTACAGCTAATCAATCTGTCAGATTCTGGAGTGCAATACTGGTCTAAAGAACATTATAAATGATAAATGATCTTAAATAAAACAAATACATTTATAGAGATGGTATATAAATATATAATTTCACTCACCTGGGAAATGGAGGCAACTTGAATGGTTTGTGAGCACAATTAAGTGCACACAGCATGCCATATCATCTGATAATTGTAGGAAATATTTCCAAAAGGCGGCTGACTGTGTAAAGCCACATAAAACAACACAAAAATATGATGAATATGACGAGATCAGCGGCTAATCAGCTGGAATCAGCTGAGGTGATGTGACGGTGACAAGCAAGACATAGCTGTCACTCAAGTGGCCACACCCTTAATTATGCAGACTGAATATAACTTAATAAAAATGAAACGGATGAGCTATAAAAAAAATTCTGTGAATTCATACTGTGAAAATTTTCTTGCTCTGTTAATCATCATTTGGGAAATATGAAAAAAATAATAATAATTCAAAGGGGGTTTAATAATTCTGATTTCAACTGTACCTCTGGCTACATAATTTGTGCTTTCCAGAAATGTAGATGGGGTACACATCCACAATGAGCCTGTGTTGACATAATATTTTACTAGTTATTTCACAAGATACTGATGTTCAGCTTAAAGTGCAATTTAAAGACTAAACTTAATTAGGGTAACATTAGGGTAACTAGGCAAGCTACGATAATTAGCAATGTCATTGGACAACAGTGTTTTTTTCTGCAGCTAATTGAAAAAAAAAAAATCTTTTTCTAAATTTCTACATTTCAGCCAAACTAAAAGAAATAAGACTTTCTCTTGAAGAAAAGTATAATAGGAAAGAAGGTTTTTTTTTTCCCTGTTAAACAGATCTTGGGAAATATCTGACTTAAACAGAATTAAAATTACTCAGAAGGGCTAATCATTTTGTCTTCAACTGTATCTAAAACTTCTTTACTTGTAGTGTATTTAGCATATATAACAACTCTCAATATAAAGCGGATGCAAAACATTTTCAAATGCTTTTTCGTGCAGGTTTTTGTTTATCTCAGATCATTTTTGTTATCTCAGATTTTATTATCTCCCAGATTTTCAGTTTATACACTCTCAGAAATAAAGGTACAAGAGCTGTCACTGGGGCAGTACCTTTTCAATAGATACATATTTGTACCCAAAGAGTCCACAGTGGAACCTAAAAGGTGCATTTTAGTACCCAAATGTACCTAAAAAGTACCTTTGAGATACCATTATGGACACTTCCCCAGTGACAGCTCTTGTACCTTAATTTCTGAGAGTGTACAATCCTCAAAAACTATATATATATATATATATATTTATATATATATATATATATATATATATATATATATATATATATATATATATATATATATATATATATATATATATATATACAGTTGAAGTCAGAGTTATTAAAAATCTTCTCTCCGTTAAACAGAAATTAGGAAAAAAAAACAGGGGGCTAATAATTCAGCGGTGCTAATAATTCTGACTTCAACTGTCGGAATTGAAGTCAGACTTATTAGCCCCCCTTTGATTTTTTTCCTCTTTTTTATATATTTCCCAAACGATGTTTAACAGAGCAATGACATTTTCACAGTATGTCTGATAATATTTTTTCTTCTGAAGAAAGTCTTATTTGTTTTATTTCGGCTAGAATAAAAACAGTTTTTAACTTTTTTAAAAACCATTTTAAGGTCAAAATTATTAGCCCCTTTAAGCTATTTTTTTTTGATTGTCTACAGAAGAAACCATCGTTATACAATAACTACAATAACCTAATATAGTAACCTAATTACCCAAACTTGCATAGTTAACCTAATTAACCTAGTTAAGCCTTTAAATGTCACTTTATCTGTATAGAAGTGTCTTGAAAAATATCTAGTCAAATATTATTTACTTTACATATTAGAAATGTATTGAAAAAATAAACAGGGGGGCTAATAATTCAGACTTCAACTGTATATATTACATTATATTAAATATCTGAAATCAAATATAAGAACAATCTGATACTTTTTCATACATTTTGTGCCATCCTGCTCTTATCAGGGTCTGAGTCTCTCTTCTATGTATCTGAAAATGCATTCAATGACAATCTTTCCATCTTTTGAAACATTCTGCAAAGTAACATCAACAACAAACACAATGTTACGTCTCTCTAGCAACACGTGGCTCCTCGGTGCCTTTAGATTTTATAAAACACTGGGGTTTTAAATAAGTTACCAAGTAAAATTCATAAAGTCAAGATAAGCGTTACAGTACGAGCTGTTGGGATATTCTTGTGGGATATTCTGCAGATCTGAACTTTTATTTTATTTTTCTGAAACATGTTTTAAAATGAACACATATTCAATTATTCAATTCAATTATTCAATTACTTTTATTAATAATAATAATATAACTTAATTATAATAATAATATAACTCACCTTACAGCAAGAAGGTGGTGGTTTCGAGTCCCAGCTGGGCCAGCTGTAAATGGAGCCAGATTAGCGTGTTCATTCAAGCAGAAGGTGATCAGTTGTGAATGATGTGAACAGCCACAAATCGACATTTGAACTATGAACATTAGGAATGTTTTAATCGCAGCTTACAGTGGTCTTATGTGTAATCAGCATTATCCGGGTGAAGGGCTGTGAAGCATATATTCTCATTCAATACACTTTCTTGACATTCGTAAATAATTCAATTAAATTCATCTTTATTTCTATAGCGCTTTTACAATGTAGATTGTGTCAAAGCAGCTTCACATGGAATACTATAGTGAATTGAAACTGTGTCAGTCCGGTTTTCAGAGTGGAGGTTCAGTTTAGTTCAGTTCAGTGTGGTTTAATTTTCACTGCTGAAAGTCCAAACACTGAAGAGCAAATCCATGAATGAGCAGCTCCACAAGTCCTGAACTATGCAAGACAGTGGCGACAGTGGCGAGTAACAAACTTCACCAATTGACGAAAGTGAAGCAAAAAAACCTCGAGAGAAAGCCAAGCCGTTCAGGGCTTTAGGTAGTCAATAAAATTTATACGATATTTAATAGGGAGCCAGAACTGGAGTAATATGATCATATGTTTTTGTTCTAGAAAGCACTCTAGCATCTGCATTTTACATACACTCTAAAAAAATGTCGTTTCCCAACATTGGGTCAAATATGAACAAACGCAACATTGGGTACATTTTTTCAATTACATTTAAATTGCACTTTTTGACCCAGTGGTTTGGTTTATCTGTATTTGTCCCAATGTTGGATTACATTTCCCAGTGCTGAGTTACGGATGGAAGGGCATCCGCTGCATAAAACATATGCTGGATTAGTTGGCGGTTCATTCCGCTGTGGTGACCGCTGATAAATAATGGACTAAGCCGAAGGATAATTAATAAATGAATGTTGGATTACAACAACCCAGCATTTTTAAAGATCTTGTGAAATAACGTTTTTTATATGTTAGTATCAGTATGTTAGTCTTAAGGATATCAGCTCAGCCGACTCACCTTTGATAGAAACATTAAAAGCTTGCAGGTTGTTGCTTCCGTCTAAATTTATTAATGAATGACATCCCCTCACTTGTTTCTCATCAAATCTTCTGACCAATCAAATTCAATTCAATTCAATTCATCTTTATTTCTATAGCGATTTTACAATGTATCACAGCAGCTTCACATAGAAGATTATAGTAAATTGAAACTCTGTCAGTACAATTTAGTTCAGTTCAGCGTGGTTTAAGATTACGTCAAACATCGAATAAAAACACCTAGGTCTCTAGTTGTCGGGGGTGAGGTGTCTGAATAACACAGCTTAGTTACTGTAACATGCACCAGGTTTCAGGCAGTTATACTGAAGCCGGCGATCTGGGGGTGTTATAAACTGTACCGAAAAGCTGAGGCTGGGAGGAGGGGGTGCAGGTGCGGGTGGGTGTTGGCTGTTTAGGTATCAGGGGTGAGATATATTAATATCACCGCTAAGTAACTGTACTATGCACCAGGTTTTGGGCAGCCACTGCGATTAGATGTTATACCGAAGTTGGCGATACGGCGGTGTTATGGACTGTACCAAAAGGTAAGGGGGTGGGGGTTGGTTGTCTAGGTGTCTGGGGTGAGGTGTCTGAATAACACAGCTAAGTAACTGTACTATGCACCGGGTTTCGGGCAGCCGATGCGATCGGATGTTATACCAAAGCCGGCAATCTGGGGGTGTTATAGACTGTACCGAAAAGCTGAGGACCGAGTGAAGGTGCGGGTGGGTGTTGGCTGTCTAGGTATCGGGGGTGAGGTGTCTAAATATCACCGTTAAGTAATTTACTATGCACGGGGTTTTGGGCAGCCGCTGCGATCAGATGTTATACCGAAGTCGGCGATCCGGCAGTGTTTTAGACTGTACCAAAAAGCTGAGGACCGGTGTGAGGGGGTGGGGGTTGGTTGTCTAGGTGTCGGGGGTGAGGTGTCTGAATACCACAGCTAAGTAACTGTAATATGCACCGGGTTTCGGGCAGCCGATGCGGGTGGTTTCTGGAAGAAATAACAAAACGGAAGATGGGTCTGAAATATGGGACTCCGGGGAAAAAGGGAGTGTTGGCAGGTATAGCTTACCTCCGTGTGGACGGCTTTTCCACTGTTACCAGTTTGTCTAGTGGCTCGTTGTGTACGTCAAAGGATTTGAGACGCAGAGCAAAGTTGACTGTGACGAAAGGGTTGGAGTCCGGTGAAAAACAGTTCCAGAAAGCAAGTAAGACAAAATCAAAAGCCAAAAAATAAAATAAACAAGTAATTAACAGGGTGAGAATGTGGTAAAATATCAAAACGTGGTAAAAACCAGGCGAGGGCTTTTTTTTTCTGGATTGCTTTTCAAAACACTGTCAGTTGGGTTTAGGGAAGTGGATGGGCAATCGGTGCTTTTTAAAACACTGTCGTTGAGTGGGCGGGACGATTGGTGCTTTTTAAAACACAGTTGTGTTTGGGGAAGAGGGTGGGCGGATGTATCAGTCGATCAGTCAGTCAGTGAGTCTGTTAGTCAGTCACTCGACAGCGGCCTCTAGTGAATTTACGTGAGAAGAGCAGGTGTAAATGGCACTCGTGAGAGAAACTCAAAACACGTACTCCCTCTGGCAGATTCGTGAAAACAAAAAACTGCAAAAAAACGTAGCTCCTGGGACATATTTGGCACTCTCCAGAAATGTATATAGGGCTACATAATCAGAATGAGACTGGGGTGAATAAGAATACACATTTCAAAGCACTTCACAGGACATTTTGAAGTGCACACTGACAGTCCCCCTTTCCAAAATCTGAAGTTAAGCAGTCAACCTAAAGGGAAAAGTGAAATATGTACAGTACAGTCTTCCCTGGAGCTCTATTAGTGTGTGCATGAACATCTTCCTCATTCTGACTAGCAACTTCTGGTTGCGATGTCATCAGCCAGACTGTCTTGCCTAAACTAGTTCTTTTGGTTGTGACTTCCCACTAACTTTAACCATTGTTACAGTAAGTCTGTTTTTGATCAGGCAGGTTTTGTTACTTGCATGTCATGCAGTTACTTTCAAATTTTCAATAAAATATCAAAACCCACAAGAACAATGTTATATATTTTGTTGACTTACATACTTAGATCATCCCAAATGTTTTGAATAATGGCAAAAAATAAGCCATTTTATCTAGTGACACAGAGTGTCTGCTGGGTTCATGCTATTGACATCAAACACCCTTATTTTCGGTTTGGTTTTCTAGAAAACAGGGAAACAGCAGCGAGGCTTTAATATATTGCGTGTTTTATAAGACCGCACACAGCAGCATTATAAAAGTAGAATAAAATGTGTTTCAAGAGTTCACACTTAGCTGATGATTGATTTTAAAGCTTGTTTGGCATGCTGTCCCGGGAGAGAGCCCTGAGCTCATAAGATCCTTGAGCCCGGGGCTCCCTCCCGTTTGCAAGGCGAGTGGGGAGTTTGAGCTCAGGTAGATCTCGAGAACTCCCCTGCTGAAGTAGCTAATAAACAGATAGTGATTGCTCTTAAGAGATAACTACTCACTAGGAGCATGTCTATGGTGCCCATTTGGATTAGTCAATTAACTTAAGTTGCTTGTTTTCGGACGGTGGGAGGAAACCAGGGGAAACCTGCGTGAGCACGGGGAGAACGTGTAAACTCCGCGCAGAAACGTTGGCCGGCTTGGAAAGGACTAGAACCAGTGACGTTCTTGCTGTGAGGCAACAGTGCTAACCACTGGGCCACCGTGCCACACATCTAGGAAAGGAGGAGTAGTAGGGGTGGTAGGGGGGATTCTTCAAAACGAAGATGGCTGTCATATGGAACCTAGGGTATTTATAGTGGCTTAGGAATCGTCTGATTGGTGAATCATAAATTGAATAATGCAGGGCCGGGTGCAAGCAATCATAAGCACGTGATCCTCTCAAAATTAGTTTATAAATAAACTTCACTTAGTCTTATAAAACAGCACTGATTCTTCTCCATGTAAATATGAGCAGAAGAACAGGATGCGGTGGACTGTGGCATAATAAAAGCTCTGCTGCTTTCCTGCCACGTCACGATCATCTCTCATCAGCAACTGGTTCAGTGTTTCTCTCGTTCCACTTCTTTCAGTCTTACTTTGCTTCAAACTACCATCTAATAAGTGTTGAACACTTTACTCATCACTAAGCATGATTTCTGCAGTCCTGGAGGATGTAATTAAGACCACAACTGCCATGATTCCACACTCAAGTCATGGCATCATCAAAATATGCCTTTGTTTGTTATGAATACACACCCTCTAGTGGCCAAAATGACATAATGTGAATTTAATGCAGTTCTCTCTCGAAGCAAGGTCACAACCTTGTTATAAAAAGAACATCCTGCAGCGGGTAGCGAAGGTTGAAGAACACATCACTGGCACAACACTACCTCCCCTCAAAAGACATTTACAGCACAGGAAATCTCAGAAAGAAAAGCAGTTGTATAATAATAGACTCCGTTCACCCTGAACATCATCTGTTACCCCCCTCTGCCCCCTGGAAAGAGATACAGAACAATCAAAGCAAGGACTAACAGAGTAAAGAACAGTGTCTTCTCTCAGGCAGACAAATAAATCATCATCCTGTCCTCCTTCTGCTTCCAAACACTACTGAACATGACTCAGTGTATTCATGTGTGTATTATTACACTCTAAAAAACGTTGAGTTTTTTATTTAACCCAATGGTTGAGTTAAACATATTTGGTGGTTTTTTGGGTTATTTTTAACCTTTATTAGGTTTTTTATTAATAACTCAACTAGTTGAGTTAAATATTCGGTGCTTTGTTGGGTTATTTTTAACCTTTATTAGGTTATTTATTGATAACTCAACTAGTTGAGTTAAATATTTGGTGCTTTGTTGGGTTAATTTTTACTTTTATTAGGTTATTATTAATAACTCAACTAGTTGAGTTAAATATTTGGTGCTTTGTTGGGTTATTTTTAACCTTTATTAGGTTATTTATTAATAACTCGACTAGTTGAGTTAAATATTTGGTGCTTTGTTGGGTTATTTTTAACCTTTATTAGGTTATTTATTAATAACTCGACTAGTTGAGTTAAATATTTGGTGCTTTGTTGGATTACTTTTAACCTTTATTAGGTTATTTATTAATAACTCAACTAGTTGAGTTAAATATTTGGTACTTTGTTGGGTTATTTTTAACCTTTATTAGGTTATTTATTAATAACTCAACTAGTTGAGTTAAATATTTGGTGCTTTGTTGGGTTATTTTTAACCTTTATTTGGTTATTTATTAATAACTCAACTAGTTGAGTTAAATATTTGGTGCTTTGTTGGGTTATTTTTAACCTTAATTAGGTTATTTATTAATAACTCGACTAGTTGAGTTAAATATTTGGTACTTTGTTGGGTTATTTTTAACCTTTATTAGGTTATTTATTAATAACTCGACTAGTTGAGTTAAATAGTTGGTGCTTTGTTGGGTTATTTTTAACCTTTATTTGGTTATTTATTAATAACTCAACTAGTTGAGTTAAATATTTGGTGCTTTGTTGGGTTATTTTTAACCTTTATTAGGTTATTTATTAATAACTCAACCAGTTGGGTGAAATATTTGGTGCTTTGTTGGGTCATTTTTAACCTTTATTGGATTATCTATTTAATAACTCAACCCGTTGGGTTAAAAATTTTACATTTCAACAGTCAACTGATTTAACTGAGACTGAACAGCTGTATTATTGTGCATATGTCATGTTGTTTTTGCGTTATAAAGTTTATTTAAGCTCTAATGCAATAATAATGTTGTTGTTGTTTTTTTTATCAAATAACCTCTCCGTGTCGTGTGTTTTATATCCGTTTCACCAGCACACTTAATTGTTGATGATACAAACACACACTGCATAGCTGATCTATATTAAGTGGATAAAAATGCTTAAGTGTCTGGAACTTAAAATGTATGGAAATAAAGCATTTTTTAAATATTTTTGAATACTGTATGTCATTCATTTACACAGCCATAATTATAAAATTAATAGTAGTACTAGTACTAGTAGCATAGTAATACCAGAATGGAAAAAAAGTTACATTGAATCAAAATAACCAAATGCATTGGGTTAAATTATACAACCCAATGCACTAGGTTAAAATAACCCATAGTTGGGGAGGTGCTATAATAACCTATAGTTGGGTTATATGTTGGGGTATTTTTAACCCAAGTATTTTAACTGAGTGTGTGTGAATTTGAGTGTGTATGGGTGTTTCCCAGTGATGGGTTACAGCTGGAAGGCCATCCGCTGAGTAAAACATATGCTGGAATAGTTGGCGGTTCATTCCACTTTGACGACCCCTGATAAATAAGGGACTGAGCCAAAGGAAAATGAATGCATGAATAATACCGCTATTGAAATGATCACCCACACATTTACAGAAATGTTGGGTTTCCTCAAAAAAGCCTCCCAGAATTTGTCAAAAAAAATCAATACAACCATGCAACACGTTTTCAAATCTATATTCCACACAGTCATACAGTTGCTAACTTGAGCTTCTTGTATTTCTCCAAAGCCTTATGACAGAGATGCAGAGGATGTGCGGATCCAGCTGAAATGAGGCACAGAGAGAAAATGAGTAGCTCTGAAGAGACTGGCGCCGCAGTTGGACACAACTGTCTGAAAATCTGAAAGTACAAGTGCAGGCGGGTGGAGACGATGCAACACTTCTTTACCCCCCTTCTTTACCCATGAGTCAGCAGCTACACCCTAAAACATGCTGCCATGCTGCTTTTTATCATTCATTGCTCATTTGGAAAGCTCATTTGCTCATTTAACAAAATAAATATACTCATTTAAAGGGCACCTATGGTGAAAAATCTACTTTTCAAGCTGTTTGGACAGACATATGTGTAGGTATAGTGTATAGACCATCATATTGGGGTGATATAAACACACCCAGTCCTTTTTATTTCAATTTAACAACATAAAAACGGTGGAGCGGTTTTGAGACCGACCACAACTTGACATAGGACTGCGGTCCCCCCGCCCACTGAATTGATTGACAGCTGCATATTAACATGTCTCCGTAGTAACGTGTATAATCAAATCAACAAGACAGAACGTACGCAAAGCAATGGGGAATAAAATGTCTGTTCAGCTCGCTAGGATCATCAATCATCATCAAATGTAATCAAGACCCTGCTGAAAAATCGAGCTTAAACCAGCCTAAGCTGGGGTGCGTTTCCCAAAAACATCGTTAGCCAACTAAGGTCGCAAGTTCTGTCGTTACAAACATAGTAAGTTGATTTGCTGTTTCCCAAATTCATCGCTCCAACGAACATTCGCAAACTGCGTCGCAAACTTGAGCACTTGAAACGACACCTCTGGAGCTGTAGTTAGAAGCATAGTTCCTGGCTGTGTTCTATTCCCACTTATCCCCCCTATGCCCTATTCATTTAGAACATTCTAACATTCAAAGTTGGAATTATTAAAAATAAAAAAGCATTAAGGTAAACTCTCTTAGGTGTAATTTGCTTTCAAAGTATTTTTACAGTTCAGTTTTAGCGATCTTCATGTTTACAATTGTGCTCCCTTCGCAGTGCACTTTGAAAACATTATTATCATTTTGAACACAGCCTCATGGCGAAAGCTATAGGTAAATTTAAAAACGGAAATTATGTTACGTCTCCAAAGCTTGTGAAAATAAAAAACAGCATACATTAATTCTTTTATTTTATAGTGGGTTATTTATTAAGTTTCTCTGCTGTATATGACATGGGTCTGTTGGTTAGAACTTTCTGCTGTGGTTTGCATGTGTCAAATTGTAATATTTTTTAAAATAAATAAACAATATCCTAAATAATAATAATGATAATAATAATAATAATAATAATAATAATAATAATAATAATCATTAATATTATTAATATTATTATTAAAGTAAATAAATTTATAATAAATCGCCTCATTATTTATTTATTTATATGATTTATATATGATATTAGAATAGTTTCAGCTTTTGTAAGTGATTTTCTGTTTTAGAATAGAATATGTAATGTTCAACTTCTCAATAATATTAGTAAAGCAAACATTGGCCCTATATGTGCCATTTACATTTATTTTAATTAATATGGAAAGCAAGTGCATGTTTTTACCAAAACTAATATTGGATTTTATTTTAAATGCGTGTTTGTGTAAAACAATATAATTTGCACAAATAAATGATGGAGTTCTTCTCTAAAGTAGTTTCTCCACCCCGTTTAGAGCATCATTATGGGCATTTTACGTTATAACTAACGTGGTTCAAGCGATGGATCTGCGACAGAGAAACTACGGGTTTTGGGAAACACTCGTCACTACATCGTTATTTTGCCAAACGATGCATCGCACTATGATAGTTCAGCCGCGAGTTACGTCGTTGTTTGGGAAACGGACCCCTGGTTGGCTGGTTTTGGCTGGTCGACCAGCCTGGTTTTAGAGGGGTTTTGGCCATTTTCAGGTTGGTTTCCAGCCATTTCCAGCTGGTTTTATCTGGTCATTTTCCAGCCTGACCAGCTAAAACCAACATGACCAGCCTGGTTTAAGGCTAGGCTGGTCAAGCTGGTTTTAGCTGGTCATCTCCCAGCCTGACCAGCTAAGACCAGGCTGGAAATGGCCAAAACCCCTCTAAAACCAGGCTGGTCGACCAGCTAAAACCAGCCAACCAGCCTAGGCTGGTTTAAGCTGGATTTTTCAGCAGGGGAGTGAGTTTCACACGTTTAACATGTTTTAAAACAGTTCATTTGTGTAATCAATTACAGCGATTTACTTCAGATTTACTTCATCACTAAAGCCTTGTGTCAGAACAATTATAACAGAAGATGCTTCAATCCCGGTTTGTGGACGTTAAATCAGGTTTATTTTGTACATTAACGTAACAGATATCCATACAGCAGTGGAGATTAACCTGTATCCTGTCACATTTGCGTGCAAAAACAGTGCAAAGCTAAACCCGCCCGCCCGCTGTCTGTGTGTGTGTGTGTGTAATGTATCTGTGTGTGCGTGAACTTTGTAGCGACATTGTGTGTGACTCATCGTTGCAACTCCACAACAAATGCATCAAATACTCATTGGTAAAGTTCTTACTGTAGTATTCCTCACAAACGTTACGCGAGATCTGCTTCCTTTATGTCTGTCTGTTGTTTGACGCAGCCGAGGGAGGAGATTAAGTCACGCTGATAGGCACGTGGAAACGGTGGGCGTGAAGGACTAGCCTTAAAGGCACAGTTCACAAAAAACGCTACCTGGTGGTTATGCTGCGTTCACATCAGGCGCAGAACGTGTGGATAAATCAAACTTTTTGCGCGTAAATAGTGTGAACATTTGAGTGTGAACATTTGAGTGTACTCGCTTCATTTGCGCGTCAAACTCCGCTTCATTTGCGCGTCAAATTCACTTCAGAACAGACGCAGATTCGCGTCATGGGCAGGGCTTCTGTCTGCCTGGTGACTGTAGCTTCGTTCCTAAATGGTTAACCTGGATTTTATTGAGAAAATAACTGTGTTCATGTGCTTAATGAAGGCTGAAAAACAGCGTCAATACGTTTGGAGCAGTGTCTGAGTCCACTACATACTTTCAGAGGTGCACCCTGCTCTGTGAGCTCATAAACTCCTCCAGAAACTATACCTGGATGACGGAGGCTTTCAGCTGTGCTTCTGACTGAGCCAAGCCCAGTTTGATGAACTGTTGTCGGTGTCGGCTCGAGGATTTCCCCCGGGACACCAACAACAGGTGCTACGTCACAATCATGACCCTACAAGAGCAAGCTCCTGATTGGTTAACGCGGCGCGAATGTCCGCAGAAGTTCAGATTTTTGAACTCGAGCGATTTGCGCGATAAGCGTGTCATACACACAAAACGATCAATTCGCGCCGCGCCATTCGCCATTTCAAAAACACATATCTAAATTGAGGCATTAGAGTTCTGTCTCCATAATTTTGTGAGAAAGTGAAAGATTGCAATTCACAGATTTCTGACCGAAGTTTTGAAAAAATGCTCCAAAAGTGAGTGTGGTAATCTGGAGGAGGAGAAAAAGATGTACATAGTTCATATCTAAACTTTTATTTCAGTCATATTGAGTTAAAGGTACCATAAAGTGTGTTCGTTCAACATTTTTTTTTTTCTGTGATATCTAAATAGTCGGTAAGTGATCAGGTTAGTTTAAAAAGTTCAATCCAGAAATGGAGAATGAATTTGCATTTGTCAAAGTAAGTCAACACATGCTTTTGTGAATGTTTCTGATAATCATAAGCAGATTATGTTTCTAATTATAATCACAAACAGATTATGAATACCTTCATAAACATAACAAATATGACATGTTGGCATCAGCCTTTGACCCATATGTTCTTTGACCTATGATGTACTAACAAACATAAGAACAATCAACTTCAGTGTAGTTAATCAAACAACTTCAATTACTCATACTGTATGACCATCTAGTGCACTTGGAAAGAGTTACCCAGGAATTCAGACATCCTAAATATATTGCTTCATGATGACAATATAGGAAAGTGTTCACATTTGGACATAGGCTGTTTCTCAATTCCAAGAACGCAGAGAACGGACTCGTGTTCTTGTGAAGACCGGTCTTGCCAGGTCACCTTGGAGAACGAACTCAGGAGACCGTGAGAACATAGAATGTGTCCTGTGAGAAATGAGATGCTGCGTTCTTCCTGATTATCACATGACCTTCACGTATTTATAACTGTGCAGTATTAAAACAGCATTCATGCATCGATTTATTGTTTTCCCCTTTTTCACAATATATACTATGCATAAAGACCTTATAAATATACGTTGCACAATATAAATAAAACAGATTTTAATACAAATTTTAGCAAATAAACACCCTTAATGTGTTTATGCCTTTATTAAGATTTTCATGGTGATGTTTACTTTCACCGTCTCATTTAGGGAAATGAGATGAATAAATCTCTGAACTTTAGTAATAAATTTGTATAAAATGCTGCACTTGCCACCTCCTTTATTCAGCCGCAATGACTTCGGGCACTTCTAGAGCGAGAGTTCGGTGCTCAAGTGTGCATCGATGCGTCCTCAATATCAAGAACACATCCGGGAAGTTTCACGCGTCCTCCGTTCTTGAGTTTTGGAGCTGAACTTTGGCAGTTGATGTACACGAGAACACAAGATCGCTGAAGAACACATATTGAGAAACAGCCATAGGGAATGATTTAATAATTTTTTCCCCTTCTTTCCTCATTTTAGGCTTGCACTCGATGAGATCAACGAGATCTGACATGACTGAGCCCTGTTTCTAAGATATTTTAAACGATGGATAATGGAAAGGGGTGGCGCAGTGGCGCATTGGGTAGCCTCACAGCAAGAAGGTCACTGGTTCGAGCCTCGGCTGGGTCAGTTGGCGTCTCTGTGTGGAGTTTGCATGTTCTTAAAAGGTACCAGTCACCTGCAAACCTCTGACTAAGAAATAATCTGAAATAATCAAACATCCAAATTTATTACCTTTTGATAAATGTGATCCGGGACGACGCAGTGGCGCAGTAGGTAGTGCTGTCACCTCACAGCAAGAAGGTCGCTGAGTATCAGCTGGGTCAGTTGGCGTTTATATGTGGAGTTTGCATGCTCTCCCTGCGTTCGACTGGGTTTCCTCAGAGTGCTCCGGTTTCCCCCACAGTCCAAAGACATGCGGTACAGGTGAATTGGCAAGCTAAATTGTCCGTAGTGTATGAGTGTAAATCAGTGTGTATGGATGTTTCCCAGAGATGGGTTGCGACTGGAAGGGCATCCGCTGCGTAAAACGTGCTGGATAAGTTGGCGGTTGATTCTGCTGTGACGACCCAGGAATTGTTGTGCCAATAGATGGAGCTTTACAAAGCAAAGGAGAAGCCGATGGGTTTGACTTCATCAGGGAAATACCTCCCGCTCTGGGTGCGAAAACATTTACTGTCTGTATGCAGACGAATGATCGGCTCTCAATGCTGCTCACCCGCAGCTCGTTGCGAAGAGTAACATTAGTAACGGTACAGTACGGACACATGATTGTCCACTGGTGGTGGATGAGGAGATTCCCCCCAAAAACATGTAAAGCGCTTTGAGTGTCCAGAAAATCGCTATATAAATGTAAGGAATTATTATTATTATCTAACTAGGTGTTGTTCTGTTGTCTGATGCAGCAGGGTCTATTGCAAAATGTCAACCCAGTTACTACGATTTTGTATTGTGAGCACTGATATTATGTAAGTGAATATAAAGTATGTTGCTGCTGTTAATGTATGGCACTGTTACCCCTTTAACAAAGTTGACACTCCGCATTTTAACAGTATAAATTATTAATTTTGATCATGACACAGAGTTCAATATACATTAATTAATTTTCCTTTGGCTTAGTCCCTTTATTAATCAGGGGTCGCCACAGCGAAATGAACCGGTAACTTATCCAGCATAAGTTTTACACAGCAGATGCCCTTCCAGCTGCAACCCATCACTGGGAAACACCCATACACTCTTGCATTCCCACACTCATACACTACGGACATTTTAGCTTATTCAATTCATCTATAGCGCATGTGTTTGGACTGTGGGGGAAACCGGAGCACTCAGAGGAAACCCACGCCAACACGGGGAGAACATGCAAACTCCACACAGAAATGCCAACTGGCCTAGTCGTGACTCGAACCAGCGACCTTCTTGCTGTTAGGCGATCATGCTACCCACTGTGCCACCGTGACATCCAGAGTTCAATATTAATATTATTTATTTTACTGTTTTTTTTTCTGTTCCTCATATGTAAAAAAATTCTCGCACACACACACACACACACGTGCTTGTACTTTATGGGGACTTCCAATAGATCCAATGATGTTTCTACTGTACAAACCTGTTTATTCTGTCCTCTCAACCCTCACAGAAACCACTCTGCATTTTGACATTTCTAAAGTAAGTCTTTTTGTTTCATTTTATGAGCTGTTTTTCTCATGGGCACCAAGAAAACTAAATAAAAAATGTCCGTACAAGGTTAAATTTTACTGGAAGTGCTATTTTTTTGGCATTTGGTCCCCATAATGTGATGAATACTAGGCTCACACACACACACAACCATCAGCACATCATTTGCAGAAGAAAAAGAACTTTAAATATGTACACGTGAAATTGTCTCAGCACTAATGTATGTTTATATTAGCATATATAGAGGATATAATCATACTGCTATAAACTTTGTTGATGTCATAACCATAAAAGAATCTGCTATTTGGCCTATATGGCGATGGTGTTGAACCGGTGTACTTCCGCATGACATGGAGCATGAAGTGACAGCGCTTTGGTATGTAGTGACTGTCAGGTCATTGACTCCGTTAAATGTTTGTAAAGGGTGTAACTCCCTCTCAGCCATGTGGCTCGTACCAGTCTGTGCGGCAGGAAGTCAGGAATCACCTGAGCAGGAAAGAGGCGTGGCTCCACCAAAAGGTGGCCAATGTTTTGTTTACATTCTCTCAGCGTAAGTGTAGGAGAGGTGTGTTGGGACAGGCCCACTGCCGGCCTCCAGCATTGCTTACATAGCCGGCGTGATGAGCTCTGTGTTGGGAAAGTGAGTGGCGTGGTGTGTAGGTGTTATCCCTGGCGCTGTTTCAATGGCATCTGGAATGTGTGTTCAAGAAAAGGTGGAGAGCTCAGTGTCATTTTCTACAGGTAGCCTCAGTGTGACACGCAATATAAGGTGGACTTTAATCTCCACATATTGAGAGGTCAGGTTAATGGCTTGGTGGATACGTTCACCTTTGATACGTTCGCCAGAGTTCATTTACATTATTTCCAAGCAACTGGTCTGTTGCACTGGAAATCCCCCTGTGTTTCTTCAGATGTTGTTTCCTGATGCTTTGCTTTGGAATGCTTCGGCAGGTCTGGACTTGCCCAGCTGTCAACTTTTTTTTTTTTTTCAGTATTTCTGGCATTAGGTCTGTCCACAGCAAAACACACACACAAGCACATGCTTACACAAAACTCACATTCTTGAAAAATATTAGCATACCGAAACCAGCATAATATGCCTCAGTCATGCAATGACCAGATTTTTGGGATTCTTTTGGTTCATTATTTAATTTTTTCTACTGCAGCATTTATTTAAATATTTGTTATTTGTGGAAAATCTGCAGTTTGATATACAGTATGATGTGTACTAGTGCAAGACTTAGAAATTCAGAAATAGTAATGAGAAACGGTTATACACTGAATTAAACCTGAAATCTTGCAGTAGAAACACTAAGGGCTCTATTTTAACGATCTAGGCGCAAAGTCTAAAGCGCATGGTGCAAAAAAATTAAGGGTTGTCCGAATCCACTTTTGCTATTTAAGGATGAAAAATACGCTCTGCGCCGCAGCGCAGTCTAACAGGGTTGTGCTTATTCTCTTAATGAGTTATGGGTGTATTTTGAACATAACATGCATTAAACCAATCAGAGTCTCATCTCCTATTCCCTTTAAGAGTCAGTTGCGTCACGCCATGGAGCATTTGCTATTTACATGAAAAAGTGAATGAAAAACTGAACGCTTTACTAGTCATCCCTTTGGAATGAGCCCCCACATCCCACATCCTCCGCTCGTTCTACACCTGCACTGTGGAGAGTATCCTGACTGGCTGCATCACCACCTGGTACGGAAACAGCACCAGCAGCAATTGCAAAGGTCTACATAGGATCGTGCGTACTGCTGGACGCGTAGTAGGAGGTGAGCTTCCCTCCCTCCAGGACATCTATATCAGGAGGTCCATGAGGAAAGCCAAGAGAATCATCAGCGACTCCAGCCACTCAAGCCATAGACTTGGTTCCGCATAGGTTCCGCAGCATCCGGTCACGCACCAGCCGACTGAAGGAAAGTTTCTTCCCTCAGACTATTAGGCTGATGAACACTTAACACACCCCACACAAACTGTGTTTTTTCTGTGAGTATGTTGTTGTATTTTGCACTGTCTGTATTTTGCACTATCTGTATTTTGCACTGTCTGGACCCGTATCGTTTGTTTTAAAGACTAAGTGCAGCCACACATACCTTTGGCTCGTGATCTCCAGAAATGTATATAGGGCTACGTTTTCAGAATGAGCATATGTTGGAAAAAAAATATACAGGGGGGCTAACAATTCAGGAGGACTAATAATGCTGACTTCAACTGTATATATTGTATCGCTTGCCTTTAAATATCAATATATTTCTTCAAAACTTATTCATTATTATTTCTGTAATGTATATACTGTATGTGTGTTCTGTAAACCTCTCATAAGGTATGAACACTGTACCTAGCACGCGAGCGTAATGTGGGCACTTGACTTATCTTAATGAAGAATTCACACCCTTGACATCTGAGCATGGGAATGTGCTCCTAACCTGTAGTAAAGGTCAGTCATGTTGAGAGCTGGAGTGTAGAGCTCTCATGTGAAGAGCACTAAAACATACCTTCCCGTAGTAAAATTGGGATCCCAGTGGATTATCAGCAAATTTATGGGGCTAAACAGTGCCGAGGTTTACACAGAGATTCTGTCCAGAGTAACAGCTGCTCTCTGCTGAATTACAGAGGCTCATGCTGGGATCTCCTTCTCACTCTCTGGTTCATATATCACTGAGTCCTTCACTGCGAGATGAAGTCACTCCGCACTTTTATTACTTGTGCTACTAAACTTTTTTCTAAGAGTCTCAGGGGCATGCTGGGTAAGCGATAAAGTGGTGGAGAGGTTTATAACTCATAGGTGTCCAAATCAGCATGGAAACCACTTTCAGCTTTTTGGAAGGAAGATGCTTCTGTGGAGAAACTTAGAAATGCTGTACGTCTATCTTATATTGTTTAATTTGTTTATCTCCTTCAGTGAATGGTTAATCGTTTTTTTTTTAAAATGTCAAGACATTTCTCATGTAAAAATATGGCTCCATTCATATAACTGAAAATGTGGAAAATATGGAAAATCAGTCATTCATTCATTTTCCTTCGGCTTAGTCCCTAACGTAAGCATTCCTGAATATGTTTTATGCAGCGGATGCCCTTCCAGCCGCAACCCAGGTGTATATATTATATATATCGTGGCATAGATTTAACAAGGTACTGGAAATATTCCTCAGAGATATTGGTCCTTTTTTGGATTTTGCACATTCATGATGCAAATCTCCCGTTCCCCAAAGGTGCTCTATTGGATTGCGATCTGGTGACTGTGGAGGCCATTTGAGTACAGTGAACTCTTTGTCTTGTTTAAGAAACCACTCTGGGATGATTCGTGCATTATGACATGCCGCATTATCCTGGCGGAAGTAGCCATCAGAAGATGGGTCCACTGTGGTCATAAAGGGATGGACATGGTCAGCAACAATACTCAGGTAAGCTGTGGCGTTGACACGATGCTCAATATGGACCTAAAGTGTGCCAAGAAAATATCCCCCACACCATTACACCACCACCACCACCAGCAGCCTGAACCGTTGATACAAGGCAGGATGGATCCATGCTTTCATGTTGTTGATGCCAAATTCTGTCCCGACCATCCGAATGTCACAGCAGAAATCGAGACTCATCAGACCAGGCAACGTTTCTCCAATCTTCTATTGTCTAATTTTGGTGAGCCTGTGTGAATTGTAGCCTCAGTTTCCTGTTCTTAGCTGACAGGAGTGGCACCCGGTGTGGTCTTCTGCTGCTGTAGCCCATCCGCCTCAAGGTTTGACGTGTTTTGTGTTCAGAGATGCTCTTCTGCAGACCTCGGTTGTAACGAGTGCTTATTTGAGTTACTGTTGCCTTTCTATCAGCTGGAACCAGTCTGGCCATTCTCCTCTGACTTCTGACATCAACTTTTTTGGAAGATTCTCTGTAAACCCTAGAGATGGTTGTGCGAGAAAATCCCAGTAGATCAGCAGTTTCTGAAATACTCAGACCAGCCCGTCTGGCACCAACAACCGTGCCACGTTCAAAGTCACTTAAAGCACCTTTCTTCCCCATTCTGATGCTCGGTTTGAACTGCAGTAGATCGTCTCAACCATGTCTACATGCCTAAATGCATTGAGTTGCTGCCATGTTATTAGACATTTGTGTTAATGAGCAGTTGGACAGGTGTACCTAATAAAGTGGCCAGTTAATAAAGTGGCCGGTGAGTGTGTGACGTGTGTATGCACACACACACATATATATATATATATATATATATATATATATATATATATATATATATATATATATATATATATATATATATATATATATATATATATAATTCCACATTTGATGATTTGCCCAATCCCATTTGACTACCAGTTTGAGGGGGGTGTTTCATATATCGGTCTTATCTCCAGAGAAACAGAAAGGTTTACATCAGTATCCCATTAGCCGCCACTCAACCCCCACATTATTCATGTATGTTCCTTATCCACACAAAATGTAAATTACTGTGTGTGTGTGTGTGTGTGTGTGTTCCAGGCAGAAGATCAATCAGTGTGATTTCTCTCTTGTACTGCTCCACCAGTCCAAAAAATGAAACATATACAGTATTGTATTTGTATTTAAAAATGCAATCTTTATATATTAATATGATTGATTATTAATGATCATAAAAAAATTATGTTTAAAAGTCATTTATAAACTGTCTAGCTGCAAATTCAGTATCAAAATACAACTTGCATACAGATCTGGAGATCGTAGACACACTCGGAGGCTTGTCAGACATGAAGAAGGAGGCGTGAAATCACTGTTAACCTTCATTGTCTGCTACTGATATGTGATCTGGATCGAGTCCATCGTCTCCAGTCAGCGCTGGTCTGAACTGCCCTCCAGACAGGAAAATGTGACACCAGCATTGTTTGCTTAACACTCCAATAATTACTCAAGCATTTACAGTATCACGAGCTACAGTTACTCAACCCACTTTAAAGTATGATAAAAGGTGAAGGGGAAAATTTTTCTTTTACTGTATTATTCTTCCACTCCTAGGTAGTTATTTTCTTAGAATACTTGTGGTTATAGTAGCTTGAGCATGTGAACATTTCACAATTGGGGCAAGTATAGTTTTATAGTGATGGCAAATTTGGATCATTTTACTCACTCAGACTGAGATGAACAGATATTTTTCGTTCAATTTGCCAAAATAACATTAAAAGATTAAGAGTTTCTTCCAAACACAACTAGCCCAAACGTTGATCACACTACAAACAAGTCATAACTAGAATGCAAAAGGAAAGAGAAAATAATCATTCATTGTTTACCTGGTGTTTTGCCTGATTAGCTCAGTTCACCTCTTCTGACATGCCCTCAAATTAGAGTCGTTCTTTCACGTGATACAGACAGTCCCACATAAGATTAGCCAATGCACACAGACTGAGCTGGAAGAACCCATAATTAGTTCACCTTTTGATTTTTGAGTCGTTTGTTTGTCATGTGACAGCATGTAAAGAGATGAGGACTCGACAGATGTCAACAAATCTTTTTCCTGCTCTGCTTGCATATGATTGTCTTCTGTCTTTCACATGAAGAACGAACGACTCAAACCCAATAGAAGACTCAAAAAAGAAACTAAAGCCGCGGTCACACTAGAGTTTGAGCTTGCGAAATTCTGTCGTACGGCGCTGCGAAAAGGGGCAGGATTAAACAAGATGATTAGACATTAAAAAAGCCAGCGATTGCTCCATGTTTTAAATTTCTGTTTAGAGAGGTCATGTTTTGATCCTGGATTGGTTTCACGCAGTCAAGTGATGCGATTTCGCAGGTCAGAGTTCACCAAGCTTAAACTTTGCACCGCAGCAAAATGCGAAACTCGACGCATGACCCTGCGTTTCCGGTCTGACGCATTCGCGTGCGTATGAATGGAAGTCTATGGAGATTTAAGCCCAGTGTGACCGCGGCTTTATAAGTGCATTCGACATGAAGCACAGCTGCAGCCGGTGATCAACGAGATTAGCCGTGCGCAGGCGGGGGCGGAGTTGAAAACTGAGTCGTCAAGCCGGACACTTTGGGGCTCGAAGTTGCTGCTGTCATGAATACCGATCACATGGCGGGATCATTTATTTATTTGTTTATTTATTGCAATATCAACAAAAGATTTACATTACACATAAAACAAAAGTCTCTACAAACTATAGTTCATTTTTAAACAAGGGAATTATGAATTAAATTTAAGTAGCCTATATAACAAACGCATGAGAAATAAGCAGTGGCGGCTGGTCAATAGAGGGCGCTGGGGCGCCGCCCCCTTCAAGTTAGACCCCTTTAATATGTTTATGTTTATTATCACAAATATTAACAAAATAAATTGATTTAATTATAACATTCTAACATTTATTGTAGCTATACTAAGATTTATTGAAAAAAATGTATGAACTATATTTTTTCATATGTGTGCGGGGCGCCGGACAAATGAGTGTCTATGTAGGTACACAAACTTTTGCAAAGCATGTGATATGACAATAAGCTCTAATTGGCCTGTTTTAAATTGTCTTTGGCGCGCAGCGCTCTGAGTCCTGAACCCTCCCATTTTTGTTGTTAGAACGAATCATATTTGTTTTTATATGATTGGCCTTATGTGATTGGACCATTCTCACCAAAGAGCTTAGAATGCAATTTCTCGAGATGAAGGAAAATTCTGTTGTATCTTTGCAAAGATATCCGTTCACAAGGCGTTTGGATGAAGAAAAAAAAAATCAAGAAGCTTGGACCAGATCGACCTTCCTTGCAAATTCACCAGTAGTCAAGTGATGGCGAGCGCGCGTATATTCGGGGCTTTTCCAGCACTTGTTATGACAAAAGGAGTTGGCTGGCAGGTTGTGATGTAAGTCATGCCTTTTACTATTTCCATGTTTGCTGTTTCAAACAGCATGACGCAAGTGAGGCTGAATGCATTGGCCATGCTGTCAATAGAGAAGAGACTGGTGACTGAGATGACTGACTTTAACCAAAAGGTTATTGAGAAATTTCAAGCCAGAAAAAAAGGAGAGCAAAATTTATTTTCAAGTAGTGCTACTGGCGAGTGATTAGGCAACATTTGTGTGTGTGTGTGTGTGTGTGTGTGTGTGTGCGTGTGTGTGAGTGTTTACTGATTATCTTGATTACTTCATTACTGATAATAAACCCAAATTGAACTAAAATGAACTGATTTGTGCTGCATTTATAGTATGCTTTAGTCATATTTTAGTTTTTTGATACATCGTTTGAAAAATGGCTTTTACACTCTTACTTTACCAACAGTTAGATTGTTGACCCCAAATTTTTAACACCAGCCGCCACTGGAAATAAGTGGAAAACGAGAGAGCACATAAAAAGGAAATAAATATCCACAAATAGGCCTATTAATCAAAACAATAAGCACAAATTCTTGGAGTTTAAACATCAGTCTTTGGGCTACTAGATGTTGAATGAGATGTCAATACTGTTCCAGTGCTTGTAAGGGTTTACATTTATTTACATTTATGTATATAAAACTTTCCTAAATTTTAGTGTAAAACCCCAAACAAGGTGTTTTGATTAAGTCTTAAACAATGATTATTTTGGATAATAAAAACATTTTTTAAAAAGCACTTTAATCCATAGAGATTGAACAAAAGGACCACAATAAATGAGCTACACTAAATAGAAAATACCCAGAAAGAGCAGGTACAACAATGACACTTTTAACATTTCTGCATAAATGGCTTAACAGGAAATAAAATATTTTATAATCATATATTTTTAAATTTAATGCAATATTTTTACTTAATTTGTTAAGAAATCTTTATAGGGGTGTCAGGATCAATGATGATAATTATTTTATTATAAGTCTGTAAGACTTATTTGAGTTAATATTTGGTCATTCACTAAAATGTATAATACAGTAGTCTGTATAAAAAAGGCAGAATAAACCTGTTCAAACAATCTAGACAAATGATTTAACAAAAGATGATCCTGCAGTAAAATGTTTGTAGTCTTTTAATAAGCATGATGTGTACAAGATAGAGAGGGTATGAACAGTTTATTGTTTGTTTTGAAATTTGTGAATTGGAATTTGTCCAGTAATAAACCCGAAATACACGTGGTTGTTGTCATGCTGTGATCTCGGACAATCATGTAACATCAGTGTCGTCATCGCAGTTCCAGCAGGCGCTCTTCAGGTGCTGTATGGGCTGACTCAATCGTCTGATCCGGAGCGTCAGTCACATGGCGTCAGCGCAGCATCAATCCGGCCAAAATTTTTAACCTGCATGCACCGCTTTAAGACAGATTTCGATTGGTCTGCGCAGCGCTGCATGAAGTCGAACGCACCTAATGTCTCCTCCAACTGCACAAATGTGCGCATGCGAATCATACAAATCACTCCCTGAGAGGACTCATTGGTCTTGATTCACATAAAAGATTTGTTCAAAATGAATGAATCATTTAAAAATGATCCATTACTTGAGGCGTTCCCAGGCCAGCCGAGAGACATAGTCCCTCCAGTGTGTCCTGGGTCTTCCTTGAGGCCTCCTCCTGGTGGGACATGCCTGGAACACCTCCCTCGGTAGGCGTCCAGGAGGCTGCCGTAACAGATGCCTGAGCAACCTCAGCTGACTTCTCTCTATGTGGAGGAGCAACGGCTCTACTCCGAGCTTCTCCCGAGTGACAGAGCTCCTCACTCTGTCTATAATGGTGCGCCCTGCCACCCTGCGAAGGAAACTCATTTCGGCTGCTTGTATCCGAGATCTTGTCCTTTCAGGCTTGACCCAAAGCTCATGACCATAGGTGAGAGTAGGAACGTAGATTGATCGGTAAATTAGTAAATTCGGCTCAGCTCCTTTTCTTACCACAACGGACCTATACATCGACTGCATTGCTGCTGCCGCTGCACCAATCCGCCTGTCAATCTCACGTTCCATCCTTTCCTCACTCGTGAACAAAACCCCAAGACTACTTGAACTCCTCCACCTGGGGTAAGGACTTTCCTCCAACCTGGAGATGGAGAATAATAATAATTCTTTACACGGCGCTCACTGAGCTGTCCCCATCAATATACTGGTGTGTAAGGACCCACACAGACCGCAGGTGAGCACCACACCACTTCCAGCAGCAACCTAGCTTTCCCATTTAGTCTCCCATCCAGGTACTGACCCGGTGCAGCCCTGCTTAGCTTCAGTGGGCAACCATGTGAGAGTTGCAGAAAGCTAGCTGCTGGTAATGGATGTGTGCTGTTGTGTAAGTAGACTGTTAGGTTGGGGTTAGGGTTGACGTACTTGCAGAGTTTCTTATAGTCAGTTAAATGTCTGTTTAAGGAGCAGTATCAGCAGATATTAAGTAGTCTACTAATACTGAAATGAGAAGTAACTGGCATGTAGTTGCAATGCAACTTTTAGTCAACAATATGTCCAATAGAGACCATCAAATAAAGTCTTACCAAGAATTGCGTTGTTTCAACTCATTTTAAATAAGTAGTTCAAACAGAAACGTAATTTTATTCAGTGCATGTGAACATGCACCCTATACTGCAGGGCTATTCAATAGGCGGCCCGCAGGCCGAACCCGGCCCCCGAGGCAATTTGTTCCGGCCCTCCAAATAGTGTGACCAAGACATCAAAAATAAATTTAGTTCAGTCGAAAAACGGCCGCTATAGTTATGAAGTGAGGTGCGCCTGTTCAATACAGCACGAGCTGCAAGCTGCGCAGAGCGTGAGTCACCTGACATTCAGGAAGTGGCGCGGGCAGCCAAAAATATTTGATATGTTTGTAGAAAAGGCCTTTTGTACTATGCACTGATATCGTCAATAGGGATGCAACGATTAGCCGATTTCACTATTAACTGCCCTTTAATTCGTCACAATTAATCGTAAAGGCTTCTCTAAGCAGCATTTCTGTTGCACGGAACAAAACGAAACTGCTGTAGTTAAACAAAGTTATGCCAAGTTGCCAACTTTGCCCTAGTTTAAAGTTCCAAGTATGTACACTGAGGCTAATACCGGATTAACTATAGCAGCGGCCGTTCCCATATCACGTCTTTTCCGCATGCAAGTTTGTCGTTTCTAATGTAAGAATATATGACAATATGCACGCACAAGCGGAGCAACGCGCTTGCGTCTTTGCGGGTGCACGCAGTAGAAAACATCTAACGGTGAGAGTTCTGCATGCCTTTCAGTGCAGTGTAAACAAAAGATATGTTAGACGAATTAATATTAAGATGATTATGTATGCATGAACGCAAATGGCAACAACAGTTAATCTAAATAGCTGACCTAATATAAAGCTTGAATTTACATTAGACCTGATAACCGTCAAACCCTGATTATTCTTCAGACTATATAATTGTACAACCAAAATCTATAATTGTTGCATCCCTAATTGTTATGCAGTTCAAAACAACATATGAATGTGTCTGAATGTAGAAGAAGCCTACTTCAGCAATGCACTGATTTTGTTGTGCTCTGAAATACAACATTTGAATGTTTGTAAAAAAAAAAAAAGTCTATTGTACAATGCAGTGATATTATGTAGTTTCAAAATACAAAATATTAACATTTTAATGTAGAAAAAGTCAACGTGGGTGTCTTAAGGAACAAAAATACAACATATATGGGCTCTTATATTGCTGTTGTGTTATCACTTGTAAAGCAAGTCATATCTCTCCGGCCATTCGTTTGGGATGCTTTTCATAAACCGGCCCCCATGACAAACTAATTGAATAGCCCTGCTATACTGACACTGAGGAGAACTGTTTAATAAAGTCAATATTTTAGTGTGCACAAAAGTATTCTATTCGCTTGATTATATGCTGATTGAACCGCTGAAGACACTTGGACTGCTTTGTGGATATTTTTCGAGATTTTGAAAGACTCAGGAACCTTGCAGTCTATGGAGGAAAAGAGAGCCCTCAAATTTCATCATAAATATTTTAATTAGCGTTCCGAAGAAAGTCTCAGGGGTTTGGAATGACAAGAAGATGTAATCAATCATTTTATTAACTTAATTTAAACACTTTAAGCCATTGGCTGCAGTCAAAGTCCCTTTGAGGCAAGTCATTTCACTCTGCGGCCATCTTTGAAATACCTTTTGGGCAGTGTGCTCGGGCATTCTGTCTGAATGGGGAAACATTAAATTCTCCAAAACCTGTTAGCTAAACTTACGATTACATTACATTTGTCAGGTTGCCTGAGCTAATGCTAACATGGCTGTTCATCCCCATGATCATCCTCTGGATAATGATAACGTCTGACCGCGCTGCTCTTCTGAAGTAATCCACAACTTGGTCTTGATGGCGAATCTCCAAATGACAGCGACTCTTTGTTTATACAGCATGTATGTGGGCATTTGTGTAGTTGCTACTGTCTTGTGATGTGTGTTTGACAGGATGGACTGTATCTCCAGTTCATTTCATACAGATTTCAAAAATTAGAAAAACGTTTGTTATCAAGTGCACTTGGTTCATTTACAAGTACAGATTTCAAGCTTTATGTGGATATATATCTTATGTCTGTGAAGCAAGTAGTCACTGAGATTCCAGTGTGTTTGTTGACCACAAAAACTGTCATAAAACACACATTTGGTCTGAGCTACTCTCCAGGAGAATTGTCAGTCTATAGCCATCGATGATTGGCTCCTGTACTAGTAGGTGGGACTTCAATAGCCACTTTTCCCCATTTAAAACTAATCAAGTGACATGTTTTGTGAATTATACAGTATAGTCTTTGCTGCAGTTCACTGAACAGCCACCGGTGTCACTATAAGAACGTTGTCTTCTCTTGGCTTAGTCCCTTATTTATCATGGGTCGCCACAGCGAAATGAACCGCCAACTATTCCGACATGTGTTTTACACATCGGATGCCCTTCCCAGTACTGGGAAAGTTTTCTGAATTCTACACAAGTTAGCTTTAATCTTTTAATGTATGAAATGTATTAGAGTGCATTTATTATCCAATGTAAAAAAAACACTTTAAACGAAAAGCACTCTACCCCCGTCTGTGTTCTGCTCCAGATCTAGATGTCAGATGACTTGTTACATTTCCTTGGCTAAATATAGGTCGGTCCTGCTCAGCATGAGAGAACAGTTTCTCTCTCTCTCACACACACACACACACACACTAGCAGTGGTTTGCAGAGCAGGTGACTGGATGACGTACACTGGATCCCTGCGAGGGCAGTTTCCACAGCAGAATACCTGATCGCAGGCACGTTGCTCCGGTGACGTGTGAACTGGGAACAGCTCTTAAAGCGACACCTTTAAACTCACTCGCTACACATTCAACCTCTAGTTGAAAAATAAGCCATTTTCTGGGTTTATATGGCTGGCTTCTGTTTTAGACATTGCTTGGGGTGTAAGGTTCATGGTTACAACAGACAGGTTTACACAAGGGCCGTTCAGGGAGCATTTAATCTCTCATCCATCAGCAGCTCATGGCCTCCAGAGACCCAACTGTTACAACTTCACATTGCAAGTATGCAGTGCTTTCTAAACAGCAAACCTTTGTCTGTCTGTACAAAGTACAATACAGTTCCTCTGGTGTTTTAATGCGTTTTTTGCTAAATCAGTGGCCACACTGGACATTTTATGCTACCTGGGCCTAGAAAGCCAAACAAAAGGTAATTTTTCTTCACGTTTCTAAACGTAATAATTTTAATAACTCATTTCTAATAACTGATTTATTTTATCTTTGCCATGATGACACATAATATCTGACTAGATATTTTTCAAAACACTAGTATTCAGCTTAAAGTGACATTTAAAGACTTAACTAGGTTAATTAGGCAAGTTAGGGTAATTAGGCAAATAATTGTATAACGATAGTTTGTTCTGTAGACTATTGAATATAAATATTGCTAGGTTTAAATAATTTTAACCTTAAAATGTTTTTTTTTTTTTATTATAAACTTCTTTTATTCTAGCCAAAATAAAGGTCCAATCCCAGTTCTATCCCTTAGCCCAGTCAAATCCCTGCTGAAAAATCTAGCTTAAACCAGTCTAAGCTGGTTGGCTGGTTTTAGATGGTCAGCCTGGTTTTAGAGGGGTTTTGGCCATTTCCAGGCTCGTTTTCAGCCATTTTCAGCCTGGTCTTAGCTGGACAGGCTGGGAGATGACGAGCTAAAACCAGCTTGACCAGCCAAAACCAGCCATGGTCAGCTTAAATCAGGCTGGTCAAGCTGGTTTAAGCTGGTAATTTTCCAGCCTGACCAGTTAAGACCAGGCTGGAAATGGCTAAAACCAGCCTGGAAATGGCCAAAACCAGCCAACCAGCTTAGGCTGGTTTAAGCTGTTTTTTTCAGCACGAATGTAAATGGAACCGTCTTTAGAAATCAGATAACTATCCCATCAGAAAACAAAACAGAGTGACCAGGTGTAAACAGGCCCTAAGGCATACCATGTAGGATAAAAGGACAAGTGATGACAGTGAAAGATGAGCATGTGCACCGTTTGACAGTTCCTGTCATCTTCTTCCCTTGAGTGCAGGAATGTCCAAACTCGTTACTGAAGGGCCACTTTCCTGGAGAATGCAGCTCCAACTCCAATTAACACACCTGGAGCATCTAGTCAAGGTCTTTCTGGTTATAATTAAAGCTTTCAGGTAGTGTTTTCAAATGTATCGGGTTCGGTACTAAAGTTTTAAAACATCCATTTCCCGTTAGCATTTGATCACTATTTAGCATGCTCTTAAACCCTGCTGATTGGCCATCGCGTTCCTGTGCTCAACAGAAATGACTGTGATTGGCCGTGAAGGTCATCAGTTCACCACTTTTCACCGCTATTCATCATTTGCAAACACAAGCTGCGTTCCAAATGGCTCACTATGCTCTTATGCACTATGTACTTATGCACTTACACACTCACCAGCATAGTATATGTATGTAGTGTCGTCCCAAATGGAACACTAATGGTTATTTTACTAAGTGGAAGTTCAAACCGTTTCCCTGATGACATTTGACGGTTGCCAAATTAGCGAAATAAATGACCAAACTACCAAATAACACCTGCCATGAGTTTATCCGCATTCACCATCAGGAGGCAGTATAATCGCTCTCGTAGGAGAATACTGCTTTCACAATCCAAAATAAATTAAGTTCCGCTACGTGAGCAAAGCTGCGGTCGTTGAGTGCGTGAAGAGTCCATCATAACACACTTCGTTTTACCGGTTGAATGAGTGCATCATCCGGGTAATTAAAGTGCACTTATTATTTTTAGAGTTTTCAGTGTGAACGCACTACTTACACTATTTATACTGCAAAATGGCGTAGAATAGTGCATAAGTATGCGATTTGAGATGCACCTACAGATACATGGACACTGTAGTGTTTCAAAGTCACAACTGTTTATGAGCTGTTATAAGAGCGATCCACTGATGGATCGACTGAACTACATGGCTTTGAAACACTTCATGTCCCTGTATCTATTGGTGCATTCCAAATGGGACATAGGGCACTTCGAAGTGATCACATTCCTGGCTGCCATGTTGAAGTGTCATCCCAAACTGAAGGACTCAAAACTGGCCACTTTGAAGGGTCCGTTGGAATGAAGGATTGGTCCCACTTTATATTGTGTCGCTTATACCTGTGAACTTACATGGTAATTAGATGTGTAAGTAGTATGTAACTACAGTGTATGTACACACGTTTACATAGTATTTACTTTTGTATTACTGGTGTAACTACACTCATGTAACAACCCACTGAATAGTATGTGTAAGTACAAATGTGTAACAGGACGTTGGTAACAACAGTAGGAAAGTACACATCTGTAACAAGAATTATGTAAGTGCATTGTGTAACAACAATATGTACTTGCAGATGTTTTCCCACTTCACACCTGTTTGCAGATCATGCACTTGTGAACACTGTATGGCTGCATTAGAAAGTTTCACTTTGTGATACCAGTGTACTTACATGGTAACTCCATAGGAACGGTCCACTTAATATAAAGTGTAATATGGTCACAAATTACTGTGTAACTTGTAGAAATATCTTCTATGCAACACTTTAATAACAGTGTAGTTACATGGTAACTCCATAGGAACAGTCCACAATATAAAGTTTAAAATAAAATTCATTTTCTTTTCGGCCTAGTCCCTTTACTAATCTGGGGTCGCCACAGCAGAATGAACCGCCAACTTATCCAGCATATGTTTTACACAGTGAATGCCCTTCCAGCTGCAACCCATCTAAGCCGAAAAGAAAATGAATGAATGTATGAACAGTAATTTGTGACCATTTTACACTTTATATTGAGTGGATCCTGTGGATTTACCATGCAAGTACACTTGTATCACAAGGTGAAACCTTCTAATGCAGCATTAGTTCTGCCATACAGTGTTCACAAGTACATGATCTGCAAACAGGTGTGGAAGTGGGAAAACATCTGCAAGTACATATTGTTGTTACACAATGCACTTACATAATTCTTGTTACAGATGTGTACTTTCCTAGTGTTGTTACCAATGTCCTGTTACACAATTGTACTTACACATACTATTAAGTTGGTTGTTACATGAGTGTAGTTACACCAGTATACACAAGTAAATACTCTGTACCAGTGTGTACATACACTGTAGTTACATACTACTTACATATCTAATTACCATGTAAGTTCACAGGTATAAGCGACAATATAAAGTGGGACCGAAGGATTTTTAAAAATACAACTGATGGACACTTCGGGCCATGTTCCTTTGAGAAGGAAAGTTGTTTGGTGTCATACACTATACTCAATTCAGAAGGACTGTTCACAGTTAGATCTATAAATATTTGGACATCGACACAATTCTAACGTTTTTGGCTCTATGCACCAACACAATGGATTTGAAATGAAACGAACAAGATGTGCTTTAACTGCAGACTGTCAGCTTTAGGGTACCCTCTTTGAGGGACATTACATTTAAATCAGGTAAATTTTGTAGGAATTACAACAGATTGCATATGTGCATCCCACTTGTTAAGGGTCCAAAAGTAACAGGTGGAGGAGTTCAAGTATCTTGGGGTTTTGTGCATGAGTGAGGGAAGGATGGAACGTGAGATTGACAGGCGGATTGGTGCAGCGGCAGCAGTAATGCGGTTGACATATTGCTCTGTTGTGGTAAGGAGCTGAGCCGACCGAAAGGCAAAGCTCTCGATTTACCAATCAATATATGTTCCTACTCTCACCTATGGTCATGAGCTTTGGGTCATGACCGAAAGGACAAGATCTCGGATACAAGCGGCTGAAATGAGTTTTCTTCGCAGGGTGGCAGAGCGCACCCTTATGGATAGGGTGAGGAGCTCTGTTATACGGGAGGATTTTGGAGTAGAACCGCTGCTCCTCCACATCGAGAGAAGTCAGCTGAGGTGGCTTCCGAATGGGAGGTGTTTCAGGCATGTCCCACTGGGAGGAGGCCTCGGGAAAGACACAGGACTTGCTGGAGGGACTTTGTCTCTCGGCTGGCCTGGAAACACCTTGGGATCCCCCCGGAGAAGCTGGAGGAAGTGTCTGGAGAGATGGAAGTCGGGTTCTCTCCAAAGACTGTTGCGACCCGGCTCCAGAAAAGTGGATTAAAATTAATGAATGAACATAAATTAACAAAAAATCTCAAGAATTGTGTTGTTTTCACTCATTTTAAATAGATAGTTTGAGCAAGCAGCAAAAATGTCTTGAGTAATATAGCCATTTCACTTACCAATATATATCATATTTCCTTTCAGTATATTAAAATCTGTTCTTTTAAAGCCAAGCATGAAACTTAAATTTTGAAAAAAAGATTTCAGTCTGTTCCCAATACAAAGCTTTCCGAGAACTCAGAATGTAGGACACAAGTTGTCCTGTATGGACTATATTTTTATGGTGTTTTGTTGTCCTTTCACTGCTGTAAATTATGATACACTTTCTCTGTGTGGTAAAGGAAGCGTTGACATTCTGCCAAACTAAAAATATTATGCATTTCTTTTGAACAAATCATTTAAAAGTGAAACAACAGAGAACTTCTAGATAGAAAGCTCTCTAAGGATGAGCAGATTGGTTTGAATGCTCTTTTAGATTGCTGTTATTTATTTTATTCATGCAACAAAAGCAAAGGTTGAGGAAATAAAGCACTGTTGATAATCTGTACAGATTTCGAATAAATCACATGGTGTAAGAGGTGCTGTAATCTTTATCAGCAAGGGTGTTTCATACGTAAATGGTTCCTGTAAGTATTGTTATCTAATAGGCCCAATAGGAATCTGTGCATGCAAATGTATGCAAATATATACAGTTGAAGTCAGAATTATTAGCCCCCCTGAATTATAAACCCCCCTGTTTATTTTTTCCCCAATTTCTGTTTAACGGAGAGATTTTTTTAACACATTTCTAATCATAATAGTTTTAATAACTAATTTCTAATAACTGATTTATTTTATCTTTGCCATGATGACAGTAAATATTTGACTAGATGTTTTTCAAGACACTTCTATACAGCTTAAAGTGACATTTAAGGGCTTAACTAGGTTAATTAGGTTAACTAGGCAGGTTAGGGTAATTAGGCAAGTTATTGTATAATGATGGTTTGTTCTGTAGACTATAGAAAAAAATATATAGCTTAAAGGGGCTAATAATATTGACCTTAAAATGGTTCATAAATTAAAAACTGCTTTTATTCTAGCCGAAATAAAGCAAATAAGACTTTTTCAGATAGAAAAAATATTATCAGACATACTGTGTACATTTTCTTGCTGTTAAACAACATGTGGGAAATATTTAAAAAAATATAAAAAATTCAAAGGGGGGCTAATAATTCTGAATTCAACTGTACAGTTGAGAGACTTGCTTTGTTCAAAACTAGATTAAAGACCCATCTTTTTAGTAATGCATACACACAATGCATCACATAAAGGTATGATGCATGATTGCGCTCTATGCGGGTGAGTGGGCCTCCTGTTGGACAAACTCATCCTGTCTTAATGCACCAGACATTTTGTCAGAAATACTTACAGGCTTTACAGTGCATCCGGAAAGTATTCATAGCGCTTTACTTTTTCCTTTTTGTTTCAGCCTTATTCCAAAATGGATTAAATTCATTTATTTTCTCAAAACTCTACACACAATCCCCCATAATGACAATGTGAAAAAAAAGTTCTTAAAATTGTTGCAAATTTATTAAAAACAAAAAGCCTGAAAAATCACATGTGCATCAGTATTCACAGCCTTTGCCGTGAAGCTCTAAATTGAGCTCAGGTACATTCTGTTTCCTCTGATCAATCTTGAGATGTTTCAGCAGCTTCATTGGCGTTCACCTGTGGTAAATTCAGTTGACTGGACATGATTTGAAAAGGCATACACCTGTCTATATAAGGTCCCAGGGTTGACAGTGCATGTCAAAGCACAAACCAAGCATGAAGACAAAGGTATTGTCTGTAGACCTCCGAGACAGGATTGTCTCGAGGCACAAGGCTGGGGAAGGTTACAGAAAAAGTTCTGCTGAAGATGTTTGGAACCACCAGGACTCTTCCTAGAGCTGGCCGGCCATCTAAGCTGAGTGATCAGGGGAGAAGGGCCTTTGTCAGGGAGGTGATCAATAACCTCTGGTCTGATGAAACTAAAATTGAACTCTTTGGAGTGAATGCCAGGCGTTACGTTTGGAGAAAACCCGGCACCGCTCATCACCAGGCTAATACCATCCCTACAGTGAAGCATGGTGGTGGCAGCATCATGCTGTGGGGATGTTTTTCAGCAGCAGGAACTGGAAGACTAGTCAGGATAGAGGGAAAGATGAATGCAGCAATGTACAGAGACATCCTGAATGAAAACCTGCTTCAGAGGTCTCTTGACCTCAGACTGGGGCGACAGTTCATCTTCCAGCAGGACAATGACCCAAAGCACACTGCCAAAATATCAATGGAGTGGCTTCACAACAACACTGTGAATGTTTTTGAGTGGCTCAGCCAGAGCCCAGACCTGAATCCTATTGAACATCTCTGGAGAGATCTGAAAATGGCTGTACACCGTCGCTTCCCATCCAACCTGATAGAGCTTGAGAGGTACTGCAAAGAGGAACGAGCAAAAATTCCCAAAGTCAGGTGTGCCGAGCTTGTGGCATCATATTCAAAAAGACTTGAGGCTGTAATCGCTGCCAAAGGTGCATCAACAAAGTATTGAGCAAAGGCTGTGAATACTGATGTACATGTGATTTTTATTTTTTTTTATATAAATTTGCAACAATTTAAAAAACTCTTTTTTTCACATTGTCATTATGGGGGATTGTGTGTATAATGTTGAGGAAATAAATTAATTGAATCCATTTTGGGAATAACACTGTAACATAAAAAAATGTGGAAAAAGTGATGCTCTATCAATACTTTCCGGATGTACTGTATATGCAATAAAATTAAGGTTAATGATGTCTGTTTATAATAACTTATATTTGATTGAAACTTTAACTAAATTTAGTTGTAATGCAATAATGTGCACCTTTAGTTGAAACAAAAATTATTGTAAAAAGCGCCATACAAGTAATCTTGAATTTAAAATTGAATACAAGCTTGGAATATATACTGTATTATTCCAATATATGGGAACATGCTGTACTTTTTAGTTGTTTTTAGAGCTTGACAGCATAAATAACTACCCATATTGTAGTTGTATGGGAAAGAGAAGCTAATTTTCAAAGAACGAAAATAACAGTGTCAGAATGACATGAGAGAGTGTAAATGATGGTAATTCTCCACAGAGCTGTGACAGGGGGGGGAATCAATCATGCTGGAAGCAGAAAGTCACGGTTTTAATACAATCGCCATGTATTTTTCATCTTAACGTCCTAAGCGAAAGGGTGTTGTTTACACACTGTAAAACCCAACAGTCGACTTTATCAAACTAAATGAGTGTAGTTAACTCAAAATGTACTGAAAGTTAATTCTACTCATTTGAAAGGAGTTGTGAACTCAGTGTTGAAGGTAATGAGTTCATTAAATACCTCATTACTTCAACCTAAATGGAGCAAGTTCACAGTACTCATATAGATTAGTTTTTTAACTTACTGTAAATGGTTTGTAGCAATCGGTTTCCTCAAATGGTTTGAGTTGCCTTAACTAATTGGGTTTTACAGAACTCAGTTGGTTTGAGTTCTCTTCATTTATTGGGTTTTACTGTACTCAAATTACTTCGTTTACTCAAATGGAGTAAGTTCACAGTACTCATTATGGTTAGTTTTTTAACTTAATTGGTTTGTTGCAATCGGTTTCCTTAAATGTTTTGAGTTACCTTAACTCCTTGGGTTTTGCAGTGTATATCTGGGTTGTCTATATTATAAATCATGTATTGTATTTAATGTCTTTGTGTGTGAAATGTTAATTCAATTGTATTTCTTTGTAAAAGTGTCATCACTTAAACTCAGTGTGCACCTCGAACAAAAAAAAAACATCACACTCGCCAAACTAAAACCCTTTTTTGCTTTAATACAAAACAATATTACTTAAAAATAAATATGCGGAATAATAACAAACTAAACACACACACAAAAAAAAAGATGTTAACAGCACCATTGAATATATTACTCTGAAAACGTGGCACACAAAGAGAATGTTTGACATCCCAAAACTTCTCCACCAATCTGATCACCGATATAAACAAACTAAAAAAGGCGCTTTTCAGGAATGTTTTTGTCACTCGTTTGTCTGTCTATAAAAAGCCGTCCACAGTTTTTCAGATTCATGAAACAATAACAATAACGCGATATAAATAGATCAAATTAAATAGACAGAATACTGCTCTAATATTTTAAATTAGATGTAGCGAACTACACAAAGGGATATTAGAAATGTATATACAGATATTGTGTGGTAATAAACAGTTCCTAAAAGTGTGTGCAATATTCTCTTTCTTTGGAAAAAAAATAAAAAATATGAACCTTTTTATGAATACCGCGTACTAACAGAACGACTTCGTTCCTTCACACATTACAAAATACTATAGTCAATTCTATAGTGTTGTTTTTAGGAATACACTATAGTAAAGTACTTGATATTATAAGATACACTGTAAAAATGCTGGGTTCCACACAATTTCTTTATGTTGTCCCAACACAAATCAATTAAACCAACTTAATTTATAAACTTAAGAGAATCGAACATAAAACAATTAAGTTGTGCCCAAAATAACTTAAGAATTGTGTTGTTTCAACTCAATTTTAAATAAGTAGTTTGAACAAGCAGCAAAAAAACGTCAGTATAATACACTTTACCATAGTATGGTTCAAAAACACTACGTACTATAGTTTTCTTAATGTGGAATGTCAAAAGTCACTGATTTGTGTGTGTGTTTTTTGTCATATATGCATACACGTAATATCCCTTTAGTATTATCACACAAGGTCCTATTGGATGTAAGTCAGTACAGGTGTCTTTTCGACTACGAATTCACCCTAGCGAGTGACATCACAGAAAAAGATAGTTCCGCATTCGTGTTCCGTTCCTGGACCCACTGTTCTGAAGATTCCGGAAAAGAATTTTTAATGTGTCACTTCCTGTCCTTTGATTGACAGTCTGGTACTGTTCGTAAAGGAAGGTTCGGAGGTTGTCGGCTCTCAGTGAAGTCTGAGTCTTTAATCATGCATCCCTTGCTGTGTTTCGTCCAATCACAGTTGATACTGCAATATATCCCATTCACACGCTAAAGCAGCGTCTTCGTTGATTTATTTGTAGGTGATAGCAGCGACACACATTGTCATTTTATATATATATATATAATATTCTATATATTAATATCTTAAAAATATACAATGGGATATCTCCTGCACTTAGTGTTCCGTTCAGGATAGTGTTTGCAGTTCGTCCAAGGAATGATCTTCCTTAGGTTTTGAAAGTGCTGTGCCGTTAAAAAGTTTTTATTTAGGTTCCTTCCTTCATGCAGTGTTCTGCTCGGCGTTCGCTCGCTCATCATCTTGGCTTTTCACATCTGAAAGAGAACAATTGTATTGGTTAGAAATCTGCCATGTTGGTAAATGTTAATCAGTTGTTGCTAGAGGGGATACAGCTGCAGTCGGAAGCTATTATTTATATTAATTATAACATCTACCCCTACCCCAACCCTCAAAGTAACGTAATAATATGAATTATTGATGTACAGTATGACAAAAATTATACTATACTGATTTGAGTATCCGCAGCTGTATCCCTTCTAGACTTAATACACTTAAGGAAATCCTAGGCATTTATTGATGTGACTCCACCCATTCGACTCCCTGTATCCAATCAGAGTTAAGCCTGTTTACTCACTCTACTATTTCCCAATGGAATACTCAAACTCTGAAGGGAATATTCCGTTTTTTTTATAAACAATAGCATGAGAAACTAAAATAATATGAGTAATTACTGTTTTTCATTACTATAAAGGTTGGGTTTACTATTGAAACCTTTATGTCATTACTTGTGATTACACATTTGTCATAATGCACAGTTTAGTCAGTTTAAAGGTCATATTGAAGAACGGATGTTACACTTTTGGATGGATTTATAACTTAGTTCGGGTGGAATCACCATACAATCAAAATATGCTATCATTTCCATTGAATATAACAGTAACACATATAGATTATATAAAATTAAGATTATAAAATTATACTTTCGCCTGGCTCCGAAACGCAGACCTCCGCTGACTGCGCGCGTACCTCACGAAATGGATGAGGCTTTTATACTTGACGCGTTCGCCGTTGTGATATTCTTTAAAACAACATGGGGCGGTCAAAAGAAACTGACTGTACAATCAGACGGATAAACAGAGAAGTAGGAAGTTTCCGGAACTACGTCAAATCATTAATATCGATTTTTAAACTAATTATTTTTAATTTTAATTTTTTTATGATTTTTTATAAGCATTCAAGATTTTTAAATCAAACTTTGATGCATGACTTGCTTTTGTTCATATCTCGGACAGTATTACCTATTAAAGTTTGTTAAAATATTATTGACAACAGAGCATGAGTTGCTCTGCAAATATATATTTTGCTTATGGTAAGAATAAAAGCAAAAAAGTACACTTACGAAAAAATACAGATGTTTTTTTTTTTAGATTTTGCCCGCTCCACAATTCACACATTACTGTCTGGCTAGTTTCTGTCATCTACTGATATGCTAAAAAGGCAATAATGGTCTAACATTCCCGACCATCATCACCAATAAAGCCAAAAAACAGGCCATCAGTATTGTAACTATTAAATTGTTTTAAATTCAAATTGTAACATATACAGTTGAAGTCAGAATTATTAGCCCCCCTGTTTATCCCCCCCCCCCCCATTTTCTGTTTTACAAAGAGAAATTTTTTTCAACAAATTTCTAAACATAATAGTTTTAATAACTCATTTCTAATAACTGATTTATTTTATCTTTGCCATGATGACAGTAAATAATATTTTACTAGATATTTTTCAAGACACTTCTATACAGCTTAAAGTCACATTTAAAGGCTTAACTAGGTTAATTAGGTTAACTAGGCAGATTAGGGTAATTAGGCAAGTTATTGTATAACGATGGTTTGTTCTGTAGACTATTGAAAAAAAATTAAGCTTAAAGGGGCTAATAATATTGACCTTAAAATGGGTTTTAAAAAATTAAAAAACTGCTTCTATTCTAGACGAAATAAAGCAATTAAGACTTTCTCCAGAATTTTTTTTTTTTTATCAGACATACTGTGAAAGTTTCCTTGCTCTGTTAAACATCATTTGGGGAAATATTAAAAAAAAAAAAACTAATTCAAAGGGGGGCTAATAATTCTGACTTCAACTATACATCAGTGTAAAACCTATAAATATAAGTAATAAGTAATGCGTTACGTTACATTTGAGTTACTTTAGTATTACTTTTTATTATATTATATTTATTTATTAATATTATTTTTTTAATAGAGGAGCTCTGCAATTAACACACTGTATAACCTACATCTACATTTACCTTTAAAAAACACATCAAAAACTAATATTTTAGGATAATGTTATCTGAGAACTTCCTTACCCCAGAGCACTACATGTCGTGTATACAGATTATTGTAAGTTTAATGCAATGTGTTTACTACTTTTGTACTATTTGTCTTAAGTAAAATCACTGTCCATTGAGACTCTAATCTCCTTTTCCTTTTCTTCGATGCGTTAAAAATAATAAACACATTCTCTCATTGACGGCATGATTCATTGTGACTTTATTTTATTTTTTAAAAAGCTAATTAATTAAATTAAAAAGCACCTCAGGTTACATTTTCATAAAAGCAACTCAAATATTATGACTTATTTCTAAATAGTAAAGCATTGCTTTACTTGTACTTAGAAAAGTACTATTATTATGTAACTTGTGTTACTTGTAATGCGTTAACCCCAACACTGTAGAGTAAAGACTGTTAACACATAAGATCACACACACTAGTAGGACATTTGATGAGAAGCGAACCGCATGGACACACTGATATTCACATACAGTATTACTTCAACACTAAAATCTGAAAAATGCTTTGATTTCCGCACTTTATGACAGCAGATTAAGGTCTGAACACAAAACGATGAGCGTTAAACGATAAGATGAGAGTTCCACTTCACAAACACACACATATGCACTTTCTCTGCTAACTGGAAAACACCAAATCATAGTTCTTGTTGACAAAATACCTCATTAACGTCACGTAAGCAGTTCAAATCCACAATATTGACACTACACAGCATGTAGGTGACATCAGTGCAAGGCAGGGATGCGCTAGATTTTGACATTAACAGTTGTGTCTTACAACATTATTCCAAACAAAACACACACATACTGTACACACAAAGTCACTCAGAACATGCACATACATCATTCTGGATACATCTGAAAATGCTCATTTTGTTCGAATGTACAGTTGAAGACAAAATTATTAAAATTTTTAGCCCTATTTTTTGCACATATTTCTCAAACAGATTCAGGAATTTTTTACAGTATTTCCTATAATATTTTTTCTGCTGGAGAAAGTCTAATTAGGTTTATTTCGGCTGGAATAAAAGCAGTTTTTAATTTTTTAAAAGCCATTTTAAGTTCAATATTATTAGCCCCCTTAAGCAATATTATTTTTCGATTGGCTAAAGAGCAAACTATTATGTTTAGAAATGTATTCCTTCCGATAGATTTTCCGATAAAAATATACAGGGGGCTAATAATTCTGACTTCAACTGTAAATAAACACTGACATATTTTTCTTGAACTTGTATGTCGTGTTATTTTTTTTTTTAGTTTCTGCTTAAAAACAAACAAACAAAATACAATTGTAGCTTTACTCATAATTTTTTTTACTTTAAGTCAGATTTAGCCAGGGATAGGCATGAGACGATAACCGTTTACTACTGTTTACATTGTTTACTACAGTTCGGAAAAGTCAAGGTTTTAAAACCGCTAGAACTTTCTGTTATACTATTTTATTATTATTTATTATTTTATTATATCGTTTTATTTTATGTGTTGTAAAGAAATCTGTCTTTAAAACTAATGAAGACAGCAGAAGTCAATGATTTATTTGAATTATTTAGCCTGACATGTTTACTGGTCCAAAATATTTAAAATGTTTCCTAAAATAAAATATATTGTATTAAATGGGGAAACAATTTATTGTTTTTTTTACCCAGACATTTAAAAAGAACTTATTTTAGAGCAGTAATCACAATACCGTGATACCGCAAAACTGCATATCACAGCATAGTATTCAGCTTAAAGTGCAATTTAAAGGACTAATTAGGTTAATTGCGGTAATTGTAAAAGTTAATTAGACAAGTCATTGGAAAGTGGTTTGTTCTGTAGCCAATAAGAGAAAAAAATGAAGGTGGCTAATAATATTATTATTAATAATATATTATTATTTAACCTTAAAAATTGTCTTAAATATGCGAAAAACTGCTTTATTCAAGCCAAAGTGAAAGAAATAAGACTTTCTCCACACAAAAAATATTATAGAAAATATTGTGAAAATTTCTTTGCTCTGTTAAACATCAATATTTGAAAAAGAATTCAAAATTGATATATAATATAATATAACATAGTATAATATATTTATAAAATAATATAATATAACATAATATATTTATAATATAATATATTAATAATATATTTATAATATAATATAATATAATATAATTTAATATAATTTAATATAATATAATTTAATATAATTTAATATAATATAATATAATAAAATATAATTTAATATAATATAATTTAATATAATATAATATAATATAATATAATTTAATAAAGGGCAACCCAGTGGCGCAGTAGGTAGTGCTGTTGTCTCACAGCAAGAACGTCGCTGGGTCGCAGGTTCGAACCTCGGCTGGGCTGGGTCAGTTGGCGTTTCTGTGTGGAGTTTGCATGTTCTCCCTGGGTTCGCGTGGGTTTCCTCCGGGTGCTCCGGTTTCCCCCACAATCCAAAGACATGCGGTACAGGTGAATTGGATAAGCTAAATTGTCCGTAGTGTATGAGTGTGAATGTGTGTGTGGAGGTTCCCAGAGATGGGTTGCGGCTGGAAGGGCATCCGCTGCGTAAAATCGTGCTGGATAAGTTGGCGGTTCATTCCGCTGTGGCGACCCCGCAAGGGACAAAGCCGACAAGAAAATGAATGAATGAATGAATAATTTAATAAAATATAATTTAATATAATATAATTTAATATAATATAATATAATATAATATAATATAATTTAATATAATATAATATAATATAATATAATATAATATAATATAATATAATATAATATAATATAATATAATATCAATCAGGGAGAGCATCTTCAAAAAATTCAGATTGTTGCATGCAGGACAAAATGCATCTAAAATGCAGACGGAAGGCAAACATTTCCCCATGTATCCAGACTAATGCAGACGCAGCCTATAAGATAATGCGATAATGCAACAAGCGCTAGAAGCATGCACGTGTTAGCAAGGAGAAAGTGTTTTCAGAAGAGACCGGAAGACAAGATGCATGTTGCACATGGGTGACAGTTCATAAACAAACCTGCAAGTTCTTTCGTTTAACTCAAGTTGTCTGGACTTGCATTGCATTTGTGTGAATTTGCAGGAGCATTTACAGGTGAGGGGGTCCTGCACATACAAGCGCTTCCTTCTCTCTGAGCAAGGCTCACAGTGGCTGCAAGAGAAGCAGAAGGAGAGACAGAGAGACAACTAAGCACTAGTGATCTGGGAAAAGCGCTGGACACACACATACACACACACTGCAAAAAATGTATTTCTTACCTAAACTACTCCTAGTCCAATATCAAAAATTCTTACATCAAAAAGCATTTTCTTACTAGTAATAATAACGTCAGAATTAAGTGTGTTTTTTTCTGCAAAACACACAAAATAATCTTGTTTTCACTTAGAAATAAGATTATTTTGCTTACTCTATTGGCAGATTATTTAGCTTGTTTTAATGAAAAACACACTTAATTTTGATAGATTATCTCTGAAAACAAAACAGTATTTTTTACTTGTTCAGAAATCGCTTTATGATTTAATAATTTTTTAATATTTGGACTAGAAACGAGGCAAAAACTCTAAGTAAGAAAAGCAGTTTCCGCAGTGCACGCACACACACACACACACACACACTCATGCACCTCACTATCACACACAACCTCACCGCATCCAACGGTACAGATTTAGCTCATTTTCAGATTTAGCATGAATGGCGGAAGGAAAGCTGGGCTTGTGTGTGATGCGAGCGAATCAAGAACTCGTTCGTCCATCAAACATTCAGACATGAGAAATGATGATTAGTGGCAACAGTGAAATCAGAAACACAGACAACACAGACTGCTTTTACAAAGACACACAGACAGATTCACATATATGCCATGGAAAGCAGTATGAAGCAAGAGCAGTGTTTGCAAAAATGGCTTGTTCGACCACAGGTGACCGTTAAGCAGCACAGTTTTTAATAATAATAATAATAATAATAATACAAAAATATATATAAAAACTAAAAACCAGTTGCTTTGAAATGATTAGTTGACCAGTAAAAGTCAGTAAAAAACGTTGACTTCGAAAGTGATTGGTTGACTGATTTTATTTTTTTTTAGAGTAAATCTGTTGCTTTTAAAGTGATTCATTGACTTTACTTTATAAAAGTGAGTAAATCTGTTGCTTTTAAAGCGATTAGTTGACTTTACTTTATAAGTGAGTAAATCTGTTGCTTTTAAAAGCGATTAGTTTGACTATATTTTTAAAAATAGTGAGTAAAACCAATGCTTTTAAAGCGATTAGTTGACTTTACTTTATAAAAGTGAGTAAACCTGTTGCTTTTAAAGCGATAAGTTGACTTTACTTTATAAAAGTGAGTAAATCTGTTGCTTTAAAGCGATTAGTTGACTTTACTTTATAAGTGAGTAAATCTGTTGCTTTTAAAGCGATTAGTTGACTTTACTTTATAAGTGAGTAAATCTGTTGCTTTTAAAGCGATTAGTTGACTATATTTTTAAAAATAGTGAGTAAAACCAATGCTTTTAAAGCGATTAGTTGACTTTACTTTATAAAAGTGAGTAAACTTGTTGCTTTTAAGCGATAAGTTGACTTTACTTTATAAAAGTGAGTAAATCTGTTGCTTTTAAAGCGATTAGTTGACTTTACTTTATAAGTGAGTAAATCTGTTGCTTTTAAAGCGATTAGTTGACTATATTTTTAAAAATAGTGAGTAAAACCAATGCTTTTAAAGCGATTAGTTGACTTTACTTTATAAAAGTGAGTAAACTTGTTGCTTTTAAGCGATAAGTTGACTTTACTTTATAAAAGTGAGTAAATCTGTTGCTTTTAAAGCGATTAGTTGACTTTACTTTATAAGTGAGTAAATCTGTTGCTTTTAAAGCGATTAGTTGACTATATTTTTAAAAATAGTGAGTAAAACCAATGCTTTTAAAGCGATTAGTTGACTTTACTTTATAAAAGTGAGTAAACCTGTTGCTTTTAAAGCGATTAGTTGACTTTACTTTATAAAAGTGAGTAAATCTGTTGCTTTTAAAGCGATTAGTTGACTTTACTTTAAAAAAATTTAGTACACCTGTTGCTTTTAAAGCGATTAGTTGACTACTTTAAAGTGAGTAAATCTGTTGCTTTTAAAGCGATTAGTTGGCTTTACTTTAAAAAAAATTAGTACACCTGTTGCTTTTGAAGCGATTAGTTGACTTTACTTTAAAAAGTGAGTAAACTCGTTGCTTTTAAAGCGATTAGTTGACTTTACTTTAAAAAGTGAGTAAACTCGTTGCTTTTAAAGCGATTAGTTGACTTTACTTTAAAAAGGTGAGTAAACCTGTTGCTTTTAAAGCGATTAGTTGACTACTTTAAAGTGAGTAAATCTGTTGCTTTTAAAGCGATTAGTTGGCTTTACTTTAAAAAATTTTTGTAAACCTGTTGCTTTTAAAGCGATTAGTTGACTTTACTTTAAAAAGTGAGTAAACTCGTTGCTTTTAAAGCGATTAGTTGACTTTACTTTAAAAGAACTGAGTATAACCAATGCTTTTAAAGCGATTAGTTGACTTTACTGTAAAAAAGTGAGCAAACTAGTTGTTTAAAGCGATTAGTTGACTTTACTGTAAAAAAAGCGAGCAAACTCGTTGCTTTTAAAGCGATTAGTTGACTTTAAAAAAGTAAGTAAAACTGATGAGCAAAAAAAAAAAAGGGTTCAAACCAGAAATTACTAATTTTGGATTTATTGAAAACATGCCATTTTTGTTATTTTATGTACAGTAAATGATAAATTCTATTTTAAATTTGGAAGAAATGCCATTGGTAATTCACAAAATAAGACAGAATTATGTAGTAACGTAAATAAATAAACTGATTAAAATGAGTTTACCTATGATGATATGTTTTAACAAGCTCAAACAAAATCATTATTTTGACTAAAGCTCTTCAAATAAAGTCCCATGTGTACAGTAGAGCAGCTGTTGTCAGAAACGCTACAGTAATGCAGGTGCGCAGAACCTCATCCCAGCTGTACATTAGTTAATGACAGAGACAGTCATGCAGCCACTGTTTATTCACCTTTGGTTGCTTTCCTCTTTGCGGGCCGTGGGCCAACAGTGTGAATATGAGTCAAAATAAATGCAGACTGAGTGAGATTACAAAGAGCAAACAAGCTGGCCATAAATAAAGCCAATGACTGAGAGTAAGGTACTGCTTGAGCGCAGGTGAGCCGAGGCGCTGAGACCGCCTGAATCTCCCTCTCTCGCTCTCTTTGGGTTTTTAACCCTCCTCACTCTGGGCTTTCTGCAAAACAGGAGAATAACGCAGGAATAGGACATCTAAGAGAAGCAGCGCCACGATTTCAAAAGCACTAAGTATATTTAAAAAAAATAAAAAATACAGCTTTATTTTTGTTTGTCATTTCCGCCTAATGTTAAAATACTTCAGTAAAATGTTTTAAACATGTCAAAAATTGTTAATATTTGTGTTCTATAAAGGTCTAATCACATTTCTTCTACATTTCAAATAAAGTTCAGTACTTCACAAAAAAAAACTAAAAAATTTTATTCAAACACATAAGTATTGTAAATACAGATAAACTGAGAATTTCCAAGTGTGCTCTTAATTTTTCCATACTTGTTTATTTGTATATTTTAAATATTAATACCATTTAGTAATAATAAATAATGCTAGACTAAATAAAGTGAACTTTTTTGAGCATAAAACACTAAAATGTAACCAAAAACCACAAAATCAATCATAAGCGTTGATTTTTGGAAAGTGGCATTTATACACCATCATAAAAAAGTTTTGCATTGACAAATTGGTTTAGATAGAAAAATATTTGGCTGAGAAATAAATATAAAAAAATCTGGAATCTGTCTGGTAAAAAATAATGTAAATATTAGGAAAATCTCAACCCAGGCTCACTGGAACTATGTGCCCACGGCTACATTTTTGAGAACCAAGAAATATGTACCTGGGCTACGTCTTGCAGTTTTTTCACTAGTCCACTAGAGGGCGCCTTGTACATTTTTGACAATCTAAAAGAAGTTCCTGGGGCACATTTTCTAATACGTGCCATTTCTCGGAAATGGACCATAGCCAGGTTTCTGTTACTGTCCTTTACCAGACTACATCCGCTTGTCTCCGCATCCAAAGTCCAACACTATACATAGCGAGCTACCAAGCTAGTCAGTCACACCAGAAAATATGTCCATAAGGAGGTAAGCAGTCATCTGTACCACCCCATAGCATTCATTTTATACACACAATACATCCATATATATATATATATATATATATATATATATATATATATATATATATATATATATATATATATATATATATATATATATATATCCACAAGCACATACTTCTCGGTTCTCAAAAATGCAGCCCTGGGCACATATTTCCTAATGAGACTGTTGGAAAATCTTCTTCAAAGTTGTCCAAATGTTCTTAGCAATACATAAAACCTATATAAAGTTAAGGTCTCACATGATTTACAGTAGGACATGTACTAAATATCTTCATGAAGCATTATCTTTACATAATATATCAATGATTGTTTGGCATAAACGTAAAAATCCTTGACCCATACAATGTATCTTTGGATATTGTATGTATTTTTAGCACCAAATTAATTTGTGTTGGGTCAAGATGAAGGAAGTGAGTAAACCTGTTGATTTTAGCAAATTTAAGTGGATTTAACCTAAAACAATTAAGTTGCCCCCCCCCCCCCCCCCCCCCCCCCCCCAAAAAAAAAAAAAAAACCTGAAAAATTGTGTTGTTTCAGCTCATTTAAAAAAAGCAGCAAATGTCATTGTTTTGAGTGTATGATTTTGTGGTCCAGGGTCACCAGAAATGTAAATGTACTATAAAAGCCACCGTTTTGAATCCATTTTGCTAATATATATAAGCATATACCTGTAGCATACATATTTTTTGTTTTGCTGTGGATCCTGGAACTGCACTGACTTTAGTGTTGCTTGCTGAAATGTTGCTATTGTGACAACTTTAATGAGCAGTAATTAAATCGAGGAGCAGCGCGTCATGAACAGGCCTCATGAGGAAACACAGTGACTCTACAGTCCACATAAGCAGCTGAAGGGATTGAGTGTGTATATATGTTTGCGTGTGTGTGTGTTTGAGGAGCTTAGAGGTGAGGATCGAAGTACAAGCAGCTGAACTTGAGCTTGTGAATCAGCGAACGCTTGCCTACGTGCGGAGAGAGACGCCGCTGAAACCCATGAGGATTTCTCTGAGCCTTTCTGACCCGACTCATCTCTGAACACTTCACCTGAACACACACACACTGCTGCATTTGAACCCTCTAGATCATAATTCAAGTCTAATTATCATATTTACATAGGAAATAGGTATTGCAATATGGTAGTTACTTTTAAGAGTAATGTATAACAATATTAAGCCTGTATTCATTTTATAAAAATATTTATTTTATTTTATTTTTTTTATAAAAAAGTAAAAATAACATACATAATTTCGCATTAATTAACACATTTAGTTACTTAAAATATAAAAGTGACATGTAATATATTAGTTTTAAAGTTTAAAATTAGTTACCTGCCTTAAAAAGTAACTAGTAACAAATTTAATTACTTAACAAAAGACGCAAGATTGTAATTTATTACTTTTAAAAGTTACTTCACTATCAACCCTGGAAATAGCTAGTCTTATTTCGAGATGGTAACCTAAAAAACACGCTATATATATTGTCATGATTGCCAGCGATCTATGTTGGGAAAGATCGCTGGTGAACTACAGATCTGCGATGAACTACAATTCCCTACATTCCGCTTTGCACACACCAGAATCCAATTTGACGGAGTCTTTCTGTCATGTTGGGTAAAGTCTAGATCGGATATGCGGCCAGCCGGAAGTGCGATATGCGCATCAATATAGCAGCATTTTTTATGACACTGTATAAAATAATTTATATTTTTACAGTACTGGGACGATTGCGTTTAGGGTTGGGGTCGGCGTTAAAAAAATACAATTTATTGGGTAATTTAATACATAATACTCAGTACAACTACTGTTTTTACATTACTGTCACGGTTAGGTTTAGGGTTGGGGTGGGGGTAGACGTTAATAATTCATTCATTTTCTTGTCGGCTTTGTCCCTTGCGGGGTCGCCACAGCGGAATGAACCGCCAACTTATCTAGCACGATTTTACGCAGCGGATGCCTTTCCAGCCGCAACCCATCTCTGGGAACATCCACACACTCATTCACACACATACACTACGGACAATTTAGCCTACCCAATTCACCTGTACTGCATGTCTTTGGACTGTGGGGGAAACCGGAGCACCCGGAGGAAACCCACGCAAATGCAGGGAGAACATGCAAACTCCACACAGAAACGCCAACTGACCCAGCCCAGCCAAGGTTCGAACCTGCAACCCAGCAACGTTCTTGCTGTGAGGCAACAGCACTACCTACTGCGCCACTGCGTTGCTCAGACGTTAATAAAATACAATAAATGGGAAATTAAATAAATAATGTACATAATTCTCGTTAACTTCCGGCCGCAACCATATCCAATCTAGCAACAACCGTCACATTGCGGTGATGGGACGAGGACAAAAGATAAGATTCAAGTGCAATTTTAATGATACGGTCTTGGTGAAGTCTTAAAGGGTATCAAATAAACAAACAAATCTAATACAAAATTCAGGTTCGAGAACATCAACAAAACAACCACATACAAAGTCTCCGTAAAGAATTTAAATAAGCAAGATGTATTTATAGTCCAAACAACCCATGATAGCGTGCAAAATTCTGTAGTACGGCGCTGTGAAAAGGAGCGGGATTAAACAAGATGATTAGACATTTAAAAAAGCGAGCAATTGACCCATATTTTAAACTTCTGTCCAAGAGGTCACATTTTGATCTTCGATTGGTCTCACGCAGTCATGTGATGTGATTTCGCAGGTCAGAGTTCACCAAGTTTGAACTTTGCAACTAGGGATGCACCGATGCCGATACTTGGATCGGATATCGGTTCGATATCGCATATTTTTGCTGGATCGGGTATCGGCCAGCTGGTACCGATCCAAATCCGATCTTGCGCGTGCGCTATATTCTGTGTTTATAAGCCAACTAATAGGCTAAATGAAGCCTATTTTAAGGCACTAGAACATTGTCATGTAGGCCCGCTATATCCGAAATGTTCTGAAGCCATTCTACAGTTTAATGTGAAGTACAGATGAATATTAAAGTGTTTAAATTCATGTTCAGTTCAGCCCTTCCCGCCGCTGCGCGGCTGCGCCCGTCAATCATTCTCCATTCATTCACAATTCAGTCTGCTTGTCGCATTTGACGACAGGAAAAACTTTCTCTAAGACTATTTGTTCCTTTTAGTCTAAATAATTAGTGGAGATATGCATTTAGTTTTGCATTAAATGGGTTCATTTTGACCTGCAGCAGAAGTTCATTTCATAATGTTTGCGCTGCTGTGTGTGTTAGATCAGATCGCATTCGCAATACTGGAGTGGAGACGGTTATTACCTGCTCTTCACACACAAAGTAGGCCTACCTGAAATGTTTAGAAAGCCTCAATAATGCACTGGACAGATCCTCAACGCACTTATTTCTTCCATTTGAGCTGCTGTTTTGCAAATGTCTGCAGATACCGGAGCGCTGCGCCCTGTCTCCGATGCATCAAGCGCTTTCATTCACGTGCCGGCTGCATGAGCAGAGGTGACGTGCGCCGCCCTGAAAGATTATTCTTACAAAGAGTTTGTTCTCCCATCCTTCAGATTGAGTTTATTTTTCCAAGGTGAATAATTTAATTGCTGCGAATAGTTTTAAAGCCTGGCCCATTGTGGTAAAGGTAGTTTATTAAATAAATTAAAGGTGAAACTGACAGGCGCAATATGGATTGTTATTAACAGAAAATGATTTAGCCTAATATAGGCTATTCTAAAACTGTGAATATTTCACTGTAATTTATATATTAATATTTGATTTAACAGACCAGTTTGTGTTTTGGCGCTGAAGCATATAAGCGGACCTTTTGAACTTTCTCCGTCTCACCCACGGCGAGATTTGGAGAGGAATTATTAAGTAAAACTGGCATCAGACGCTTTAGTTTAATCTGCATCAAACCTGCAGGAAAATATCAGGCTGTAATTTAATATAATTAATAAATTTAATAAAAGGCTGATTATTTTACCAATGATGTCAATAGCCTATTGCAGATTTCAAAGAAAAATCTTAATATTAAAAAGGAAAGGACAATATCACAAGGAATGCTCAAATAATGTAGCCTAGTTTTACAGCAAGCATGTTTTTAGTTAGATTGTGCCGTCTGTCATGTATACCTATAGGTCTGTTATTTTTTACTAAAGAAGATGATTTCAGTTTAGCACCAGAGCTATAGAAACTGCTCATTTCGGTTAATTTGGGCTTGTTAACCGAATGTCAACGCTAACAGATTAATATTAAAATATTAATAAAAAAAAAATAATTGACGTGCCTATATTTTGTATGACACATTAAATATTGCATTTTAAAATACTTATTTTAAATGCAAACAGCATACAGAACATAATATAGCATCTTCACCTGCTGTGTTTTTAGCAGCATATAGAAAAACAGAAACTAAACAAAAAGAATAAAATAAATCCTGCTCTAGATCTTTCCCCTAAATGACAAGTTTAAATTACAAAACGAAAACACTGACTGAATACTTTTTAAGAGCCGGCAGGCTGTTTGTCCAATCATGTTTTTTTCTTCCATCAAATAAAAATATCAGGCTACCTCAAATAGATCGAAATAGAAATATGCATTTAATTAATGTTAATTAATTAATGTTAAATATTACAAATCCCCTGTCAACATGTTTAATAGAATTCATTAGTTTAAAGATTATGTCTTTAAATACGATTATGACTTATTTCCTCTGTCTCATTCGCGGTTCATGTGCGCGCGCTGCGTGTAATGAAAGACAATGAACCTAAAGGCTCTATGTTGACTTTTTGTAAAGTATTGGCTACTACATAGCATATAACAATTTTGTTGTTTACATATGATATTGCATTATTTGCTTACATGTTTTGTTAAGTTGTAAAATGAAAGCCTCAGTTTGGTGCGAGGTCCATTAGCCTATGCAAAAAAAACAAAAAACTTTAGAGGCTATTTAGAAAATTATATTATATAAGAACTATTAATAACTGTAATTTTCCAAATGGAAAAAAGGTTGGTTTGTTAGTTGAACACTAAATCACCAATAGCCTATTTATTGAGTTTATGACACGGCTCTGGCAGCACAGAGGCGATCCACGTCATCGCTGGCTGGTTTGTCAACAAGTCTGTGTCAAACTATGAGCAGAAATATCCTTCTTTCATTTTGCTTCTTTGACAAAATATGTAGGCACGTGTGGTTGCACGTTACTGTTACTGCACGCGCTTTTCCATTCCAAAAACGCGAGGCGCACCGCACTGCCTTTATTGATGACAAGATAAAAAGGAGCGCGGTGCTCTTTTTATGTCACTAGGAAACGACTGAATCAGCTGAGTCTTATTGTGCGCGAGTGTTCCTGTAAGTAATTGTAATTTTTAATTGCATTATGATATTCAAGATTTGTAAAGTCATACAGCTTTGAATGACTTGAAACAGCGACCACAAGTCTCTCCTCCATCATTAAAAGCTCGCCGAAGTCGTCTTGACAACACAAACACTGCTGTCACCTCAAAGAAAACCCAACCCCGCCTCTGCCTTAATTTGATTGAAGAATGAAAAAGACGAGACTGATGTAACACGCTTTTTCCGCTCGAGAGCACATAGCGCGCAATGGCAAAACATTAGTAAACCATGCAAAAGATGCACCTATCAGTCTCAACGCAAAAAAGCATTGGGGACAACAAAAAAACGGCACAGTATCGGGATCGGATCGGTATCGATCGATATTCTGAATTTTGGTATCGAGATCGGATCGGTTGGGAAAAAATGGTATCGGTGCATCCCTATTTGCAACACAGCGAACTGCGAATCTTGTATCACGAGATTGCGTTTCCGGTCTGATGCATTCGCGTGCATATGAATGGAAGTCTAAGGGGAGAAAGGTCCCCATAAAGAAATGTAGGGAATTGTAGTTCGTCACAGTTCGTTACCATCGATCGCTGGCAATCTTGACATATATATTCAATTATAACATCAATTTGACCATTTTTTTTCAAAAGAGTTTTAATTTTAATTTAAATGATTAAAGTTAGCATGAAACCAAAACTTTACAATGTTATTTTGCTAGTGCAAGATCACATTGTCTGAAACTGTCATAATAAATCTACGAAAGTCGATCCACTGAGAAAAACTGTTTGTTTTGATAATCTTTAATCAAAATCTGACATCAGTTCGATGAATTGAGCAAAATATGCTTAGCCACGCCCCTTAGTTTGCTGCAAGTGAATTAAAAAACAAAACTCCACCCCTAATAAATATTCAATTTCAGTAGGAGACACTCCATCATGCCAAAATAAAAGTCCACCAGAACTTCTGGTTTACATTGATGTTAAGTTCACTAACTTAACATAAATATATTCCTTCATTCATGCATTTTCCTTCAACTTAGGAATCACCACAGTGGAATGAACCACCAACTATTCTGGCTTTTGTTTTACGCCCTTCCAGCCGCAACCCAGTACTGGGAAACATCAATTCACACTCATTCACACTCATACACTACGGTTAATTCTGTTTACCCAATTCACCTATACCACATGTCTTTGGACTGGGGGGGAAACCGGAGCACCCGGAGAAAACCCACACGAACATGGGCAGAACATGCAAACTCCACACAGACATGCCAACTGGCCCAGCTGAGACCAGTGACCTTCTTGCTGTGAGGCGACAGTGCTAAACACTGAGTCACCGTGCTGCCATATATTTAACCATTTATATAGTATAAATAAGGTAAACATAGCTCGTTAAGGAACACAGGCACACAGTTATTGAACCAAACTGAATCAACACCCGACTGACCTTTAAATGTTTGAAATACTTGAATATTTTGGTTATTAATGCAAAGCCCCCTTTCATACTGTGTTTGAATTGAAAACACACACACACATATTAGCATTATATAACCCCATGACATTCACATGTGGCGTCAACTATATTAGCGGTCAATGTATAATCGCACACAAAGCTTAAGACACAATGGAAGTATAGAGGGTTTGTGAAGCAGCTCTCTGAAACCAACAATAACCTCTATCTCAGGATCACCTACTATTTAGAAGGCTAAAAATAAAAGTGGGTTAACGGCACTTGTTACTATGATTAGTACGGGGAAAGCATTAAGGGTCAGTGTTGAGCAAGTGTGAGCAGCGGCGGGTGGTCTTCACTTCACAGCTGCCAGAAAAACCCAAACAAATGCCATAAAACTGCCGGTTATTGGCAGGTCAGAGCATCAGTCCAGGCTTTAACACTGAAACCTCAAGTCTGATGAGCTCACACACACTACTACCTCTATGATAATCATGGTTCTGAAGGGATATTATTTGACATATTACATATATCTACATATTGCTAGCAACATATTATCCTATTAATTAATTATCTAAAAAATTATTTTAGTTCCCAGAGATGGGTTGCGGCTGGAAGGGCATCCGCTGCGTAAAAATCGTGCTGGATAAGTTGGCGGTTCATTCCGCTGTGGCGACCCCGCAAGGGACAAAGCCGACAAGAAAATGAATGAATGAATGAAAATTATTTTAAAAATAAATGTTCAAAGGGGCGTCACGGTGGCGCAGTGGGTAGCACAATCGCCTCACAGCAAGAAGGTCGCTGGTTCAAACATTTTAAAGTTCTCTCTCAGGGCCATAATATATGAAGACAATTTATAATAACATTCCATTCATTCATTTATCTTCGGTTTAGTTCCTTTATTCATCAGGGGTCGCCACAGCGGAATGAACCGCCAACTCTTCCAGCATATGTTTTACACAGTGGATGCCCTTTCAGCTGCAACCCATTACTGGGAAACACCCATAAACACTCATTCACACACACATTTTTTGTTTCGTAGACTTTTAAAAAAAAAAAAATTGCCGCAGATACATTTTCAAGTGGTCTCTAATTTTTTTAAGTAGCTGTAAATTAGGGTTGGGTTGATAGACCATGGCCGATAGACATTACGATGCTGAGCCGGCATCGCAATCCTCCACCCCGCCCCCATGGCAGCAGCAACCCGCTCGCAAAAAATACACACTTAGGCCTCATTTACACTAATACGTCTTAGTTTTAAAATGGCATTTTAGAACAAAAACAATCCACATCCACACTGGCATTTCACCTAGCATTTCTGAAAAAGATCTCCATCCGCGCTATACTGCTGAAAACGTCACACATTACGTGAGAACACACACACTCTGTCATGCGCTCTAGCATATGCGCACGTCTGAGCTCTAGCCTCAAAGCAGTCAGCAGGTGCTTTGAGCACAAAACACGAGAGAGCAGTGCACGTCGGACAGTTTATCAAGGATGTACCACTTGATCGCGTCTCACCATAGTTGTTAAACGTGATATTTAATTAATCTCTCTAATTAAATAAACGTTTGTTTTTATTGCACTAAAAAAATAAGAGACCACTTGAAAACAGCTACTTTTACTGAATTTATTAGGTTCGAGTTTCAGTAAAATGTAAATTTTAGTTTTATTCTATGAAGATCTGATAACAACTCCTGGATATTTCAAATATAAATGTATTAGGTAGCGCTTTAGGTCACAGTTGAATACACATTTGTTCAGTTTAGCATTTGACTTACTCTTAGTAATGCTTGTTTATTCATTTATTTTCCTTCAGCACTCAAACACTATGGACAATTTTGTTTATTCGATTCACTTATAGCGCATGTCTTTGGACTATAAGGGAAACTGGAGCACCCGGAGGAAACCCACGCCAACACGGGGTGAACATGCAAACTCCACACGGAAATGCTAACTCGCCCAGCCGGGACTCAAACCAGCGATTTTCTTGCTGTGAGGCGACAGTGCTAACCACTGAGCCACGGTGCCGCCCCATATTCAAATTAATTAAGAACTTTAACGGTGCATATCAGCCTTTCATTTTATAGATCTAGCATAATGACTAACGTTTTTGATTGCATGTTCAGCAGATTGCATTATAAGAGTGTTGTCTTTTTATAGCTGTTGCATGTCTATTTTTGGCAGACGACTAAAAGAAATCAATGAAAGGAAGAGCAGGTTTAGTTTTTGGGTGTTGTGTCGTGAGTAAGTCCCGGTGAGTTTGTGCCTGAGGAGTAGGAGGGATTGGGATGTTGTAACACTGAGTGGATGTTGATTTCACTGTTTGGGTGTGAGAACAGTCAAGCGTTTCATTTGGCTTTGTTGTGGTCAAACGGGAGCTGAAGGCGTGTCGAGGTGTGCTCTGACTGTCACGATGACTTTGATGGACAGTATAACTGAATAAATTTGCATCGAAATTCAACATCATCATGAATAATAGCATGCCTTTAAATCCACGCCATTTGTGGCATTCAATATGCGCTCACAGTTCACTCTGTTACGTTGATATTTGTTTTATTGAGCATTTATCATGTTTTATTGAGCATTTATTTTTATACTTTTATAATGCCAAGATGAGATTAGTGAACTTTTTATACTTCGTGGTGGTAGTCATCCAGTAGAGAGAAAGGTGATAGACTGTTACTTTTAGAGTGATTCATTTTTAATACTTTCTGGTTTCGTTTTAATAATGTTGTTGTGTGTTGTGTACAATTTTCTGCATTTTTTGAAACTTTAAAGAAGAATTTAAATCATGAAATATAATAAATATAAGTAAAATTAATTAAACAGAGTTCTGTGTTACTTTCCCATTGTTTAGAAATTATTTTGAATTATGTTTCATGCTTAATACTTTCTATTATCCTTTTAATAATGTTGTTGTGTGTTGATGTCATTTTATTACTATTTTCTGCATTTAATGAAACTTCAAAGAAGAATCAAAATCAAAAAGGTTCATATTTTAGTGTCTTTTTAAATAAGAATATTTTTAATATTATTTTTAAATTTGAATATTTGATAGCACTTTATTTTGATGGTCCATTTGAGTATTAGTAGACTATCTGCTTAATATCTGTTGATACTGCTCTGTATGGTATGTAACTTAGGCCGTACTCACACTATGTCCCCCCTCCCGTCTCCCCCAACGGCCCGCACTCACATTACATTCGGGCCTGGGCGCACTTCCGTCATTGATGACGCGCTGCTCAGTAAGCGCTCTCGCTCAGCACAGTGGAGATTTCTTTAGTTATATCGTTTAAGTCGTTTGATATGCGGTGACACGCAGTCTAATATTTCGTCGAACAGATCAGCCACTTTTGACGCTCATAAACAATCATAAAGTCCTCGTGCTGCAGGAATTAGGAGGTTTGCTGAAGGTGCAGCTGTCGTCCAGTGAGGGGTTTGCGTCTTTAATAATCTACGACAGTTTGCGTTCATTGAACAGTATGAATGATTAATTAATCCATATCAAACAGTCCCTTAAAAGTCACGTCTCGCTTTCAGTTTCGCGCTCAAGCACGCTTGCACTCACACTGTAAGCGTACCGCGCCTGAGCCCAAGTGAACCGCGCTCTGGCCCACCTCTTCCAACCGGGCCAGGGCCACCCAAGTGTACCGTGCCAGAGCACTCACACTTCTCAAACAATCCTGGAAACGGGCCTGGGCACGGTTCGGATAGCATAGTGTGAGTAAGCCCTTAAATTCAACAAACGGACCATCAAAATAAAGTGTGACTGAATATTTTGGCCAGATGTGATTTTCTGCTGACACTTCCTTAAGTATGTATTTCTTTTCGCCATTATTTTATTACTAAAGTCAGTGGCAAGAAGTGGTGGACTTCCTGGAACTTTAGAGTTGGAATGAAATACAATTGAAAATAAAGTAAACCCCGAGTCCTGTGTTACTTTAGCGATGTTTAGAAATCATTTTGAATTACATTTATCATTTTAATATTGATTAATTTTAATGTTGTTGTTGTCTTATTTATAATTATTTTCATCATTTTTTGAAACTTTAAAGAAGACTTTGAAATCAAAATGAGTTTAAGTCATTTATATTTTAGTGTCTTTCAAATAACTGCACGTTTTAAATGTGAATATTTTGTCAAGATGTGATATTCTTCAAGTGAACTCTCAGATTTTTTTCAGTAGCTCTAAATAATATTTTGAAAACTGTAATAAAGAACAAACAATCAACATAAATTGAGTAAACTTGTTGGTTTTAACAAATTTAAGTGGATTGAACATAAAACAATTAAGTTGTCCCCAAAACAAAGTCAAAAATTGTGTTGTTTCAGCTCATTTTAAATAGATAGCTTGAGCAATCAACAAATGTCAAATTTTTTAAGTGTATCGTTGAGAGATCTTAACAAAATTTGGGTTATAACCAGACCAAACTGAATTTGCAGACAATTTGTTCACTTTTTTGTTGTATTTTTGATGAATCTTTGATTAATTTGATGGTATTCTGCTGATACTTCCACAAGTATGTATTTCTTTTAGCCATTATTTTATTACTAAAGTCAGTAGCAAGAAGGGGTGGACTTCCTAGAACTTTAGAGTTGGAATGAAATATAAGTGAATATAAAGTAAACCCAGAGTCCTGTGTGTTTACAAAGTGAACTGCGCTGACGCTGTGGACATCTGAGTTCATTTAGAGTGTTTTCATACGAGGCAAAACCGCCTTATAAGTACTAATAGAATAATAAGCAAATGGAATGCACCATTTATGACAATGCAAGCAGCGCGAGTCTGGAAATGATGAATAAATGCACGCTTGGATTTCTCACCCACATCACCTCAGCTGTCTCAGACATTCTCTCCACTCACATACAGACTGCTGAGGCTGAGTCATTTACATTAGATAAACACCAACCCACTGACGAGGCAAGTCATTTTCGTCTAGCTCCTACAGGAATTCACTGCTTATGCTTTCTATGTGATTGGTCAATCTAGGCAAACAGTTAGAGATAAACTGCATCTTGCTGGTAAGTGTTAGCTGCTAGCAGTGTCCAGCTGGCTGCTTCTCATTGCCGGTCAATCATCCCAGTTATTGCACATTTTTAGCTGCGTGTTTAGAAACGCCCTGCGCCATCTACATGTAAATCCATTCACACGGTCAACAAACAAATCCTAAGCAATTCTCAAAATGCCAGGTAGGAAAAATAGAGTGTATAGGCATCTATAATCATAATTTCACCCAAAAAGCTTGACATAGGAAATAATCTTTCATGAGATGAAATTAAAACTCAACTTACTTTTCTTTCTTTGCTTTGACTTCTGCCTTTGGCCTGAAAAAGAAGATGTGACTGAGGATTAATTCACATTGAATGACTCAAATTCGCTCAGATTACAAGAATTTTTCAAGGAATATTTTATCAGCAAGACATCTTAAGACTGCAAGATAAATCAAAATGAAATTGCCAATTAGCAAAAGCTGTGATCATCATGTACATCTAGTCAGGAAGGCACAGCTCTGTGATCAGTCGTAAATCTCCTCCAAAAGCCAGAGGGCGCTCTAGAGCAATCAACAGGAAATCAAATAAAGGATTTAACTACTTTTTTTGATTAAACGTGAGTCGATTATGAAATCCTCTCACAAATTTCAGACACACGATTAAAGTTATAAAGTGAGTTTGGAGCAAAACGTTATTAAATGTGGTGTTTTCACATACTTTCCAATGTAGCAGAAATACAGAGGCGTAGATCACTGAGAAGGCACGCAAACATGAAGAATGATTATCTTTGATTTCAGAATCACACTAATTAAATCATTGTCAGTGAACTATGGCTCTGTGCAGTAAAAGCTGCTCTATCAGAAAGCAGGTGCTGAAGATTTACTACTGATTACAGAACCGGCTTTACTGACAAACTGCACATGAAAATTGCCACTGATTAATCGTGCGGCTCTAACATAGTTCCAATATTAGAAAATCAAATAGCAGAATAAGTAAGCAGAATCTGAATTGAAACATCTTTTTATTTATTACAATTAATCTCTAAAATAAAATCTGCATGAACCGAAAGTTTTGTTAGGTTTGTTGATGCACTTCCAAGTGGAAATGAATATAGAGTAGGGGGCGGCGCTTTCTTTTTGTGCATCATTCAGTCTTAGCAAACTAACAGTAGGAGGGGCGTGGCTAAAAAGATTGTGGCTGAAGCCATCATAGTGACATCACCAGAAAAGAACCGCCGGAAATGTAAACAAATGGTCAGACATTGATCAATACAATTGTGCTGTAGTTTAACAGCGCAATTGTAATTGTTAATTTACAGTGCACTTGTAAATTTTGCCAGTAATACTGTAAAAATTGGCAGTAATACTGTAAAATTTACAAGTGCACTGTAAATTAACAATTACAATTGTGTTATAGTTTTACAGACACAGTTGTGATTGCCTATTTACCATGCTTTTGTAAATTTTGCCAGTAGTACTGTAAAAATTGGCAATAATACTGGAAAATTTACAAGTGCACTGTAAATTAACAATTACAATTGTGCTGTAGTTTTCCAGCGCAGTTGTAATTGTGCATTTACAGTAAACTTGTAAATTTTGCAGTAATACAGTAAAGATGGCCAGTAATACTCCAAAAATGGGCAGTAATATTGTAAAATTTACAAGCGCATTGTAAATTAACATTTGCAATTGTCCTGTAGTTTTACAGCGCAGTTGTAATTGTTAATTTACAGTACACTTGTAAATTTCACCAGTAATATTGCAAAAATTGGCAGTAATACTGTAAAAAATGGCCAGTAATACTTTAAAATTTACAAGTGCGCTGTAAAATAACAATTACAATTGTCCTGTAGTTTTACAGCACAGTTGTAATTAGCTATTTCCCATGCGCTTGTAAATTTTGCCAGTAATACAGTAAAAATTGCCAGTAATACTGTAAAAATTGCCAGTAATACTGTAAAAATTGCCAGTAATACTGCAAATTTTACAAGTGCATTGTAAATTAATAATTAAAACTGTGCTGTAAAACTACAGCACAATTGTAATTGTTAATTTACACTGCACTAGTAAATTTTACAGTATTACCAGCAACCAAAATTGCCAGTAATGCTGTAAACTTTACAGCCATTTATTTTTTACAGTGTAAAAAATAACAATGTGCGCTAAAATCAAATAAACAGCGCATGTTTTGATTTCACATAGACTTTAACAGACATACCTGCATTCACACTTGGTGTGTTCTGTGAAACTCAGCTGAAAATTATGCTGCGATACGCGTTGCTTGACCCGCAGCACCTAGACGAACACGCAAAAAAAGCACATTAATTGTATATTTGCACATTTATGACTGTAAAATATGAGATTTTGAAGAGAAGATGATGTTCTAACCACAGTTTAATGAATTCAAGTTAACAGATACTTGAATAAATAGCAAGACCAGGCCTCAGCTATGGCCAAGAGCAGTTTCAACCACATAAACACAGTGTGCAGCGGTAAACAACATAGCTGACATGCCAGTTCACAGCGCCTCATGGTCCCCCTGTTCGGCGAGCATAGTAGTCATAGGAAGCAGGCCGAAGGCTGTCCTTTTTTTCATTATTACTATTGTTATTATTATCATTACATGTCATTTATTACCTTCATTATTATTGATATCACTGTTGCCGTCATCACAGAATATTACTTTTATCATTAACAACTTAAGTATTATTATTGATAGTAGTTGTACTATTAGTATTATTAATGTTCAATTGACAACATTAACAAACCATTATCTAAGACTTTAAGCTTAATAAACTACTAATTAGCTGCTTATTAATAGTTAGTAAGGTACTAGTTGGGTTTAGGTATTGGGCAGGATTAGGGATGTAGAATACGATCATACTTTATAAGTGCTTACAGACAGTTAATATCTTGATTATAGGCAAGTAATAGGTCAGTAATAAATGTTGTGACTTGTTACTTTACCTGAAGTGTTACATTATTATTATTATTATTATTATTATTATTATTATGTCTATGAATGCTAAGCACTATTTAAATATTACCAATTGATTTGTAAGTACTAATAAACAGCTCATATCTTAATAGGCAGGTAATAAACCACTAGTTATTAGTGAGAATTGGTCCCCATACTGAAGTGTTACCAATCATTGTTATACAATGATTTGCCTAATTACCCTAACTTGCCTAATTAACCTAGTTAAGCCTTTAAATGTCACTTTAAGCTGAAAACTAGCATCCTGAAACATATCTAGTCAAATATTATTTAACGTCATCATGGCAAAGATAAAATAAATCAGTTATTAGAAATAAGTTATTAAAACTATTATGTTTAGAAATGTGTTAAATAAAATGTGTTTTCCATTTAACAGAAATTGGAGGAAAAGGGCTAATAATTATAAATTCAATTGTATGTATATATATATGCTGGATTGAAGCAGTCTTACCTCCATAGTGACGTTTCGTGTCTCTGTCGGGACGCATTCGAGCGCCTCATCATTACAGCAGCCTGCACAGCGCATGAGAACCACACAAGACGGGATGTACGTGTGCTCAATCTCATCGGGATACTCCTGGATGATGTCTACCAGCAGCTCTCGGGTCTTGCACGCACTCTTTTTATACACATCCATGAAGGGAATCACTGAGGAGGAAGCAAAGCGAGAGTGTTCAGTTACGTTCACACCGTTCTCCCATTCAAGTATAGTTCTCTCAATATTAACTTACCTTTGTGTCATCCCAAACCTGTCTGCTGTTATTTATTTTATTCTTCTGTTAAACACAAAAAGAGAGTTTTACAGCGACTCTTTTCCATGCATGGCTGTTCATTCATGATTAACCATGACTGAGTCTGTTACTGCTGCAAAAAGTCTTTACCCTTGTGGAAAAAATGTGCTTAAAGGGGTAGTTTATCCCAAAACGAACATTTACTCACTATTTACTCTACCTCAAGTGGGTATAAACCAGTTATGAGCCTCTTCTGTTGAACACAAAAGAAGTTATTTTGAAGGAGGATGAAAACCTGTAACCATTGATTTACATACTAGGAAAAGCACATACAATGGAAGTCAATGGTTACCGCTTTTCAGCGCTCTCTAAAATGTTTTCTTTTATGTTTAACAGAAAGAAAAACTTTAAAACAAGTGGAGGGTTAGTATATAATCACAGAACATTCATTTTTGGATGAACTATCCCTTTAAATGAATTCTCATAATATCACATCAGTGAAACAGAAGGCAATTTAATTGCATTAAAATAGAGTACACTCGACAATATGTCTATGAAACTGCATCATTAAAAAGGTGTAATTACAAATATATTACTAATGTATATAGTATATGGCATATAACTTTCAAAAGTATGACTATTTATCTTAAAAGCTTAGCTTATTATGTTTAATGGTTTAGTTTAACTGTACTTACTAAGTAATTTTAAATGTTCAGATGTATTTAAAGGGATAGTTCACACAAAAATGAAAATTATGTCATCATTTATTCATCCTCGACTTGTTCCAAACCTGTTTGAGTGTCTTCTGTTGAACACAAAGGAAGATATTTTGATTTTTTTGTTCTTATATCAATGTCAAACGCTGCTATTTTCCAACATTCTTCTGAATATCTTACTTTGTGTTCAACAGATGAAAGAAATTCATAAAATTTTAGAACCACTTACTGGTGAAGAATCAATTTAAACACTTTGACATTCGCCTAGTGTAAGATTTAACATTAACTTAAAAGCTTGTTTATGTTTTAAATTAATGTCACGCTTTTTTTCACAAGGGAAAATGTATAACACAAGTACTCTTTTTGTTTTCCTGCCCTTTTTATAGCCAACAGTCATGGCAAATATGAAAAGAGTGGCGTGAAGATTCATCTTTTGTATTTTACACTCAAAATAACAGCATACAGGTTTGAATCAACACTCAAAAAAAAAAGAGACTTGCTCAAACATAAAATGAGCTGAGTCAACACAATTCTTGAGTTTTATTTTATTATAACAATTAAGGGCTGCACAATATATCGTTTCGCAATGTGATCATTCGTAATAGTCACATCGCAGGATATGCAACGTTGAGTTTGCATCACAATTTATTATTTGCACGTGTTTTTGGTGCCTGTGATTTGTATAATGATTTTAAAAGCAGGTATAAGAAATTGTACCATTTCTAACCTTAAATTACAGTAATGCACTGCAAATAGCACAGACCACAACGAAAATGTTTTGGGGGACGCCAAAAAGTTTATAGATAGTTTCTAAGATTTTATGGAGATGCACTCCCACTGCAGAATCCTTCCAATAGATCTAACATTATAAACTCTCTCCAAATAGACATATTAAGATATTAACTCTTTTGAAATTGTATTCATATTGCAATATATATATCCCAAAATAAAAAAATATCGAAATTTTTCCAGCCCTAATAACAATTGTTTTATGTTCAATCCACTTTAAAATAACTTAGTCAATTTGTGTTGGGACAACATGAAGGAATTGTGGGGAACCCAGCATTTTTTGTGAACATTAGATAAAAACTGAAGTCACATGTAATGCCTCACACGGGCCACACTGGGGACTTCACTATGCCAAGTGCGCAAAAAACAGAAACGTCACACATGTTGAGGCACACACAGCAGCACATGTGCCTCACTTGCACGTCCACCCTAATCTGTCAACCTCCTTAAACTGGCTCGCCATCATTCATTCTGACCCCCGAGCCTCCTGACCTGCAGACTGCCAGGGAAAAGCATGACCTCAGGCAGTGCGGCGCCAGGTTTCATGGCAGACACCTGACCTCTACCAGAAGCCCACCCTGCGTGAGCTCCTGCCACCCATGAATCTGTCACAGCCCCAAAGCCATGTGAAAAAACCCCAAGTGCAACGCTATTTATGATGCTGATAGAGGCGCGGTCAATAACTGCTGGTTTTGTTGGTGGCACCAGCTAAATTTCACCCTGTGCCCCTATCATTCTTAATTTATGGCCATATGTTTGTATCCCATATCTTTATTTAGCAAAGTGCAAACTCTCACGTGGTCTGCTTTGATTCGGTAGCTCTTAAAGGGATAGTTCACACACAATTTCTGTCATCATTTACTCACCTTGTTCAAAACCTGTTTGAGGTTCTTTCTGTGCTTGAACACAAATGAAGATATGCTGTAAAAATACATAAAGTGTTGGGACAACATAAAGGAATTAAGTTAACTTATTTGTTTTTACAAATTTAAGTAGGTTGAACATAAAACAATTAAGTTGTCGCCCCAAAAGAACTCAAGAATTGTGTTCTTTCAGCTAAATTAAATAAGTAGCTTGAACAAACAGCAAACGTCATATTTTAGACAATATATTTATACAAATATATATATATATATATATATATATATATATATATATATATATATATATATATATATATATATATATATATATATATTTGTTCCAACTATAGCTATCAATGGCTACTTTTTCCCTCAGAATATCTTGTTTTGTGTTCAACAAATAATGAGTTTAATTAAATGTTAGATTTTTTGCGTGAACTATCCCTTTTACCCAATAAGGTTCGGTTTCTGTTATGATGCAAATGTGCTTTTAATATTAAGCAAAATCCTCAAGCAGATGTTGTGGGAAAGTGAATGCGAATGGAAGCAGATGGGGAATGATGTAAAAATAACAATACGCGTTCCCTCAGAAACGTAACAGGGACTCTATACAAACAACCAGGTCCACTGCTAACAAATAATTGTGACCTTGAGGACAAATCAGGAATAAATCATACAGTGTTTCTGTTAATAAACAAACACGGCCATGGTCAATGACTCCACACAAGGTTGCTTGCAGGCAGAATGAATTATTCACTTTGACGATCCTTTGCACAGCCTAATGAGGGTGGGAAATATCCACGGGCTCCTAATCTTGAGTGTCTAAGCAAATATTTATGAATGTTTAGTTTCAGCGTGATATTAGGTGGAATGAGTGTTTCGTAATACAAGCACACACACTACGTTGGACGATTACCTGCCTTTTAAGTGACAGAACTGAGATAAAAGCGAGAATGTAATTACAAACACGTCCTCTAGGTGGTGCTTTTCAGATACTTTTTTTCATTTCATGAAAACTTTACATCATCATCTATGAAGAGATTTAAGCACATTTAAGGTGACTTACCATCATTTTTGCTCTTTTCCCCTTCTTTGGGTATGTGGGCAGCCTATCAGGATAGAGAAATTACAATTACATATAACAGAACGCACAATAAAAGGTAGTTTGTTAGTTATAATCATGTAATTACCTCTGACATAATGCAGTAATTATTACTTTCTGTAAAACTTTCTCTTTTCACTTAAACTATAATTTTGAGAAATTATTAGATGCTTCTTATTTTATTGGGAAATGTGCATTGGATCATTGACTAAATCCTCCCATTGGCCAAAATAATAATCGAAGAAAGCCCTATAGGATATTTCCTCTGGAAATGTTTGTTTTCTATGGTTTTAATTGACATAAACTCGCAGTCTTGTCAGGTAATAAACAACAGATTCCTCTAGTTTTAGGAACTGCATGTTCTTGCTAAAAACAAGAAAGAAGTGGCATGTCAGTTTAAAAATGTGTGAAACCTGAACGTTTAGGGGTACAACCGCTTGTCACTAATGCAGTGCTATGCCTTGCACAGTTTTATTTATATATAGCTTATCATCTGAGCACATGCTGTAGCCTGTGTGACACTGGACCACAAAACCAGTGTTAAGTGTGTTGAAGGAAATTGGAGCTAAACTATGCAGGACACCGGCCCTCCACGACCGAGTTTGGACACCCCTGGCTTAAAACATGGGTCAAAATTATGATTTTTTTTCTTTTATGTCAAAAATCATTACAATTTAAAGTAAAGATTTTATTCCATGAAGACATGTAGCAAATGTAGTACTATAAATATATAAAAACTACATTTTTGATCAGTATTATTGATTGCTAAAACAATTTGATGACGTTAAAGATGATTTTTTAAATATATATATATATTTTTTAAGATTCCAGATTTTCAAATAGTTGTATCTGAGCCAAATATTGACCTAACAAAGTATACATCAATGAAAATATATTTAGCTTTCAGATAATGCAGAAATCTCAATTTCCAAAAATTGACACTTATGGTTTTGTGGCCCAGAGTGGTCATATATTAGTATTTCAATGCATATTTAACTCACACACACATACAACATTCATTATACTTATTTCAAATCATTTTATGTCATGGTGGTCCCTTTAAAAAAAAATCTTAAAAGGGCTTTTAGAATATTTAATGCAAATAAATTATTTATTTTAAAACAGAGAAACCTTCTATAATCTTCATACGGGACCTCATTTGTCATTCAAAGAGGCTGCAAAGAGCCAATCATCTTCCAGCTACAATTCAGACTATTCTTCTTTCCCGCCTACAGATTAGTCTCGCCATGGTGTGTGTGACCGGTTGCTGGTTGCTCTCGTTACTGCAGGTGGTGGACTGGCGCAACAACTCTCGGTGTTGCGTGAGAATCTCGCCGGTTTGCCTCTCTGACCATCTGCTACATATCTAAGCAGACATCTCTTATTTTCTTATTTTCTGCGCCCAACATTGGGACAACGACGACTGGCCGCCAAACAATCAAACGGCGGTAAAAATTTACCTCAGGCGAATGTGTTTCTTTACACCAGACATGCTACGTGCATTCTCGTGCCACTATTCAAGTAAATGAATTAATTAGGCGGGAGACAAAGAAAAGCAGGATTTCAGGTAATATCTTGTCATTATTCTCGTCAAGAGAGCATCAGGTGACAGTATTTTAAGTCTTAAAGCATCGCGAGCACCAATGAAACGCCGAAAGTCGTTTTGTATCTCTATTGATAGCATTACTAGTAAGAAATAACCTCCTGGTTGATTCGGCACCCGGATGACGCGTTACAGCACGTAACATTTCACATATAGTGATATCTCACCAAATCCTTCGCTTAATTGAGATTAAACCTTTGGATAGCACCAGCACCATACTATTGTTAGCCTATAAATACTCCTGTCACAAAACAGATTTCACGACAGTGCAACAGAAGGACAATTTCTGATTTAAGTGAAAACTTATTTAAGAAACATGTTAATATCCACACTATAAATAACATTTTGTGAAATAGGAAGGCTTATAAAGGTCATCCATAGATGACAATAAAAAGAGAGACACCTACTTTTTATTATGATTAACATTAGGCTATTCGTTTTGAAAATGAAATAAAGTAAATTCCAACTTTATGTAACTTATTGTAGCATATAAATGATGTAGGCTAATGCATTTCGTCTTTAAGACGATCTTAGGTAACACATTAATAATAAAACCCCCAATGCACATCTCAGAATTTCTCTCATTTCATACTGACCCCCTAAGCCCTTACCTTTACAGCAGACAGATGAAGGAGAGCCGCAAAAAATAACTGTATCAAATAAACAACAAAGTTCATGATTGTAATTCCAGTGGAGTGTTGCGGTGAGTCTTTTGCTCTCAAAACAATTAAGAAAGCGAAGCTGCTGAATATGAATGAACCGTGTGTGATATCGTGGGTCAAAGTAACATATCCATTCTGCCCTTCAGATCCGAAGCACCTGCGTCGAATCCGCTAAAATTAACTTCTTGACCGGCCCCCGCTCCTCCAGAAAAAAAGGATATAAATTAGAATAACAATAATAATAACAAAAAGAAAAGTGAAAATCCACACTATCTTGGTCCTCCGCGTATTTTAAAATTAAAATCCACAGTATAACGGAAAGCCGACGTTTAATGAATCTGAATCCAAAACGTCAGAGGCAACACAAACAAACAAACAAAAAGTTTCGTCCACTTCCAAGCGCAACCTCCAGTGTGCACGCGCGTCTATGGGGCCAGAGGACGGCTTCTGCGCATATGATTATCATCAAGAGCAAAGGCTTGGTGTAAAGTGATCCAGTGGCAATCCCTGGTTTGATCGCAGCACACGCGTCCGTCTTTTCCTCGTCTTATTTCCGTGACTGTTTTGGCTCGCGCTGGTTCGTATAGCCGTGGATGGGATCACGCTTACGGGGAGGTCTTGTCACTTTAGCGCTCGCTCAGTCTTTCAGCATTTCTGCTACTCAGTGCTGCAGGTCTTGAATCTACACAAGGCGGCGTGAGTCTGATTGGCCAGTAAGAGGTGACGTAGATGATGATGCTCCGCGAAGCGTTTGACTCTCATTGTCGGGACTTATTTTATGAAGGTATGAAATACCCTACGCATAATTCCCATTGCGTGTGGGGTATTCAACTTCACAAAAATAGATGCACATTTACGAAATCTTTTGGATCGGATGAAATCCTCAGGATGTCTCAGATAGTCTGCATCTTTTCCGATTTGACTCTTTATTATTAACATTATAAAATATTAAACATTAGGAGCTCAGATGCAAAGCCTCTAAATGCCATCTGAATTTTCCTCTATAATGAGCATTTCTCGCAAACTGCTGTGTGTAGGTTCAGTAATTTCACATTTATGGTAAATAATAGGTTATTTTCTTTAGGTTATTTGCTTTTAAAGTGAAATAACTAAAAATGAACAAGAGATGAGAGAAAAATTACAGATGTAACTATATATATATATATATATATATATATATATATATATATATATATATATATATATATATATATATATATATATATATACAGTAAAATCAGAATTATTAAACCCCCTTTGAATTTTTTTCTTTTTTTAATATTTTCCAAATTATGTTTAACAAAGCAAGGAAATTTTCACAGTATGTCTGATAATATTTTTTCTTCTAGAGAAGTCTTATTTGTTTTATTTTGGCTAGAATAAAAGCAGTTTTTATTTTTTTTTAAATCCATTTTAAGGACAAAATTATTAGCCCCTTTTAGCTATTTTTTCCCTGATAGTCTACAGAACAAACCTTCAATATACAATAACTTGCCTAATTACCCTAACCTGCCTAGTTAACCTAATTAATTTAGTTTAGCCTTTAAATATAATTTTTAACTGTATAGAAGTGTCGTGAAAAATATGTAGTCAAATATTATGTGCTGTCATCATGGCAAAGATAAAAGAAATCAGTCATTAGAAATATGTTACTAAAATATTATGTTTAGAAAAAAAATCTTCTCTCCGTTAAACAAATTAGGGGAAAAACATTAATGGGGGCTAATAATTCAGGGGGTTTAATAATTCTGACGTCAACAGTGTATATATATATATATATATATATATATATATATATATATATATATATATATATATATATATATATATATATATATATATATATATATATATATATATATATATATATATATATATATAGGGTTTGGAATTGAATTGGCAACATTTTACAATAAGGTGTCATGCACTAATGCATCTGTCAATAATGACAATGGTTATAAATATGATGACAAATATATTGTTCAGTAAATAATATCAACAAACACATTTTTTATTTTAATTATGTGCAAGTAAATGTGCAGGGAATGTTAAACAACAATAGCATGCTTATGAAGCATGTTTAATTGTCATTTCATGTTGACTAATAGTTAACTAGTGCTAACAAGTATCCCATTAAAACGTAACAAACAAGACCTTTGGTGTGGGTAGAAGAGTACAGAAATATACACACATACTGCGGTCAGTGTTTGAAGGGCATCAAAAACTTTTTATCAAAGTTGTCCTAAAACTATTCAACAACACCCATTCTTGTCTTAGGACAATTCAAAACATATTGACCACTATATATAGCTTTCTTTCCTAAGCAATGATTGTACAGTTACAAAAAGCATTCGTTAACTGTACTCACCCTGGAATCTCCGTGATAAACATATAAAATATCACAATAATATTGACAGACTTCTAAAATTACACATTCACATGCTCATGAACGACGCCCAGATTGCGTGCGATCTCATAAATATCTGTGTAAACATGAAATTGTTTTTCATTTACACACACACAAGTGTGCCTGTCAGTCATGTCCTCAGCGGTCACAGATACCTGTCCTTGGCAGTCCTGCATATTTGAAACCTGCAGGGAAAGAAAAAAAATCAATCCCAAAATACGTGGATGAATGACAATCTGAGCTGATGTTTACTCCCTCGTGGGCATGTAGGAAGTGGCAGGGGGTAAAACCGGGGCTTCCAAGTTCCCATGAGTGCAAGCTGCTGAGAAAATCTAATTCAGTCAGATGGTATACGTGAAGACTCAGGGATGGCGCCCTGGCAGAAAGACGGGAGATTTAGACTGAGCTTCATTTCCCTTCAAAATCACCATGACCTCTTTCTCACACACACACACACTGTAAAAACGCTTATAGAGGCTCGACGCTACCCCAAAACTCAACCTGAATGTGAAAAAATGTTTTTAAACTTTTTTAAATTACAAGGACACAAGGCTTGTCCTCATAAACCACCTCAACATTGTAACACGTACAGTAGGTCATGCCTATGTCATTATACAAATTTGTGTTCTCATAGACCACATAAACAAGCACACACACACTTGTACATATAATTTACTAGGACCGTAGGCTTAATGTATTTTATATTGTAAAAAAAACACTTAGCACATTAAATGGCTACCCCCACCCTCACAGGAAACAATTTTGAAGCAAATTTTGAATGTGAATAAACCTGTTTAAGTATGATTTTTGAATTACGAGGACTCATATCATGTCCTCATAAACCACTTTAACACTGTGTCCTCACTATGCGATGTGCAAAACTCCTATTTTAGAAATGCTTTCTATTTCCACGATGTCTTGGATGAACAACAGCATAAACTACTATGACAATAATCAACCTCAGGTACTGATTATGTGCTTTATTCAGTGGTAATTGCTACCAATGTGAGTTTAAATACCATTTTAGGTAAGATGTATTGCCATACAACTGAAAGCAGCAGTAGATAGTTCACTTCAGATCTTGAAAATAAGATAACTAGCAGAAAATGTGATTCAGTTAGTTGACAGTAGCCTATTAATAATGGTTTAATACAGTGGTAGGGAACCATATGGCTCGGGAGCCACATGTGGCTCTTTGACCAAAAATACATGGCTCTCTAGCTCGCCCTCCATTAATATTTCATGGTTTAAAAAATTATAACCATCACTAGAAATCAGTTTGCTATTGAAAATACAATTACAATTTACTTTTTATTGTATTTTTTTAACAGCAAAATGAATAAGAACTCAGTTAACAATAAAATAACGTTTCGACCAATGCACATGTGCGGTGCTGTTCGCGATAAAGAGCAAACAACTTACGTTTTTGTGGTAACCAGTGGTGTAAAGTAACTAATTACAAATACTCAAATTACTGTAATTGAGTAGTTTTTCTCAGGAATTGTACTTTACGAAGTAGTTTTAAAAATGTGTACTTTTACTCTCACTTGAGTACATTTTTAGTGCAGTATCAGTACTTTTACTCCACTACTTTCTTTCAACCTGCAGTCACTACTATTTTTTCTTGTCTATGGGGATTAGAAAAATCAGTCCTGTGATTCCTGTCCAATCAAATCACACATAAAAGGTAATTTGCCTCATAATGATCTACCTCAAGACATGTGCGATGTCAGATTGACGTTGTACCATTACGTCATGGGGACGTTGCATTTTATTTGGAGATGAAAATCAGGTTGGCGTCAGAACTCAACGTCAGGCCAATGTCTATGTCCAACGTCCAACCTAAAACCAACCAAATATCAACGTCTAATGATGTTACAGCTTGACGTTGTGTGGATGTTACAACTATGACATCTATCAGATGTTGGATTTTGGTAGCCGTACCTGACAAATAAATGTCACTATTTGATGTCAATATGACGTTGGTTTAAGATGTTGGCTCGACGTTGGATTTTGGTTACTTTCTAACAACCTAAAATCAACCAAATATCAACGCCATTTGACGTCATTGTTGGACATCAAAATAACACTGTCCTTAGACACTGGCTGGACATTAAATTTTGGTCACCTGACATCACAGCCTAAATCTAACCTAATATTAACGTCCTATGACATTGTGTGCCTGCTAGGCAATAACTAGATGCACTACAGAATGTTACGTTTACACACATCCACAAATTAAATGTAAATGCATCAGCTTTTTACAACGTAATATTCACTACTCACTACTCTTGAGTACTTTTAAAAAGGCTACTTTTTACTCATACTTTAAGTAATAATCACAGCAGGTACTTTTACTCTCACTACATTTTTATGCAAGTAATGGTACTTTTTCTGGATTATGATTTTTCAGTACTCATTCCACCACTGGTGCGTTTTGTTCTGTTCATAATGATGAACAGAAAAAAGTTCTATAATTTGTCCTTTCTTCATTCATGGACTTTCTCAACATGTAATGCTTCATATTCGTATTATTTATAGTATATATATATATATATATATATATATATATATATATATATATATATATATATATATATATATATATATTCATTTTCTTTTTCGGCTTAGTCCCTTTTTTAATCTGGGGTCACCACAGCAGAATGAACCGCCAACTTATTCAGCATATGTTTTATGCAGCGGATGCTCTTTCAGCTGCAACCCATCACTGGGAAACATCCATACACACTCATACACTATAAACAATTTTAGCTTACCCAATTCACCTGTACCACATGTCTTTGGACTTGTGGAGGAAACCGGAGCACCTGGAGGAAACCCACGCTAACACAGGGAGAACATGCAAACTCCACACAGAAATGCCAACTGAACCAGCCGAAGCTCGAACCAGCGACCTGTTTGCCGTGTCGCCATATATATATATATATATATATATATATATATATATATATATATATATATATATATATATATATATATATATATATATATATATATATACACACACATACACACACCCCAATGGCTCTTTAAAAAATGCTTTTGCTAATAAAATCAGAAATGGCTCATTGGTAAAAAAAAAAAAAAAAAAGGTTCCCGACCCCTGGCTTAATAGGTATTAATTAGTTTTTGTCCTAACCATCTCCAACTGCGATGTGCAAAATTCCTATGTTAGAAATGCTTTCTCATTCAACGACGTCACGGATAAACCGAGGCAATGATCAACTTCAGGTACTGATTATGTGCTTTATTCAGTGTCACATGCTACCATTGTGAGTTTAAATATCATTTTACTTAAGATCTATTGCCATACAACTGAAAGCAGCAGTAGATAGTTCACCTTAGATCTTGAAAATAAAATAACAGCACACGGTTTGAAAATGAATGTGATTCAGTGCAAACCCACAACATCAGTTACTCAGTAGCCTATTAATAATGGCTTAATATTTATGAATGCCTTTACCATTACTGGTATTTAAATGTTACTGTGGTGTCGCGTCATGTTTGGTGTAGACAGACAAATTGCCTGTCACTGGAATCTTGTCACGTAATGTTAGAACTAGGTCATATAGCCATGTCATTACACAATTTTGTGTCCTTATAAACCACATAATCAAGTACACACACAAAGAGAAAATAATCATTCCCCATGTTCCCTGACACAGAGACGGGTCACGGCCTTTTCTCCCACTGCGCTGCAAGTCAGGCACTTTACCCTGTTACCATAGTTACCAGTCACCACTTCAAATCTTTCTCTTTATACCCCGTCCTCATCCTCGCTAACTTTACCCTCAAGTGACAGGCGCGTTTCTCACCGTGGAACTTTTAAGGTAGTAGATAACATGTGTTAAACTTGTACAAAAGACGTGATTTGGCACAATAACAGCGCTGGGTATTTATTGATTAATGTCAACCTGGAGCAAAACAGATTTCATATAATGAATTAGCTTTTAGTCAAACTTTAAAGGCACAGTTCACCCTCAAGAAATGACAATTCTGCCATTATTTACTCACTTGTTTGAGTTACTTTCATCTGTTGAACACAACAGAAGTCATTTTGAAGAATGCTGGTACTCATTGACTTCCATAGTATTTATTTTTCCTATCATGGAGGTCAGTGAGTGCCAGCATTCTTCAAAATATCTTCTTTTAGTGTTCAACAGAAGAAAGAAATTCATAATGGTTTAAAAGCCACACGAAGGAGAGTAAATGATGAGGCCATTTTATGTGAACTATCCCTTTAATTGTTTGAGGGGGGTTATTGACTGATTATCTAAAGAGTGATCCAACAAAAAACAATATGCTTCCAGTTATATAATTTTTTTAAGTCATGCTAGGAGAAAAGAGAAAAAGCTTGTGTTTGTGTATTATTTGTGAGCAGAACAGGTTCATTCTACATTGTCCACTTATTCGGTTTCACCCTTAGAGGGCACTGTGTAGACAAGTAAATGTCAAAAAATGTATTTGATAATAGACATTGATAAAAGTGTTTGATAATAAGAGCAAACAGGAGATATTCTAAATCTTTATTTTCATATGCATTATGTTAAATGCTCTTGATGTGCCTTATAGTAAAAATAATCACCCAAATGATTTCCCAATTTAATGTCTGATTTAAAATAATAGTTTTATCTTTATTAAATTCGCAGTTATGGCTAGATATATTTCCACAATGGTTTTAACTCAGTTAAAGTGCACAGAATCTGTTTAAAGTCACTCCAGATTAGTTTGGATTAAGGTTGCGTCTTTAACTGTGTCGTTCAAGGACGTTAATCTTACTGTCCTTAAACCACTGCTTAGTTTGGTGGTGTGATTCCACCAAACCAAAATGTTTTAAGAAAGCTTTTTCTCTCAGTGCCCTAACAGGGTTTCATAATGTCTTTTCATTTCACCAGTGTTGAGTGTTACTGTTAACTAGTTACTGTGAATAAATTACTTATCCACTGAAGAAGTAAAGGGATTACTCTTCATTTTTAGGGACATTTAATTAATATACTTGTGTTAAATGCTGTAAATAAATTTATTTTACAGCATAAATCAATTCAGAAAATCAGAGTAATTATATGCTTTTTAAAAATTAAAATATAATTTTTAGAATAATTATATATTTAGAATAAAGACGCTTACATTTATAAAGACTGGACATGCTTAAGAAAAATGAATATATATGTATATATATATATATATATATATATATATATATATATATATATATATATATACTATTATTATTATTATTATTATTATTATTTTATAACTTTTAAGTATTACATTTTTAAAATAAAAATAAAAGGCCATGTTGAAAATGTTTTAAATTATATTGCCTAGAGATTTATACACATTTTATGTAGTAACCGATTGCAACAAACCAATTAAGTTCAAAAACTAATCCTAATGAGTACTGTGAACTTACTCCATTTGAGTAAACGAAGTAATTTGAGCCCAGTAAAACCCAATAAATGAAGAGAACTCAAACCAACAGTACTATAGAACTCAATAAGTTAAGGCAACTCAAACTGTTTGAGGAAACCGATTGCTACAAACCATTTGAGTAAAAAAAAAACTAATCTACTGTACATGAGTACTGTGAACTTAAACTGAAGTAATGTGGCATTTAATTAACTTATTTCAACACTGAGTTCAAAACTCTTTTCTAATGAGTAGAATTAACTTACAGTACATTTTGAGTTAACTACACTCATTTCATTTGATAAAGTTGACTGTTGGGTTTTACAGTGTATTAAGTTATTTTATTTATTAATCATAATCATAATTCAACATTTACTAATGCATAGTTAAAGCTTTGTGAGTTAACAAACTAACAATAAATAATGACTTTATTTTCATTAACTGATGATAACAAGAAGAATAAATGCTAGAATAAATATAGTCATGGTTTGTTTATGTTAGAAGATACATTACCTAATGGAAACATTGTGAAGTATTACCGCAATTTAGGGCTGGACGATTTGGCCTAAAATCAAAATCCTGATTAACTCGATTACAATTAATGAATAATTATTTTATTTTTATAAAAATATATATGAATATATGTATTTTGCCTTCTTACTTCACTGACAAGTTTTGTACAGTAAATACAGTATGCTCACATATTACAAGTCAGAGATTTTTGAATGAAGGGTGCCATACTTGATTTTAAAATAATTGAAGGAAACACATCTATCTGTGATTATTTATTGCACATCAATGTTAAACAACTGAAATTAAAACACACATTGCCTAAAACAAAGTCACTTTTTTCTTATTAAAAAAATAAGTGAAAATCAATAAGTTGCACTTTTGTATACAAAATAAATTATTTTCTGTAAAGAAATATTTTAATGTAAATAATAATTTGAATGTAATGGAAAATATGCCGTCTCAAGGCATCTTTGGCGCAGTTTACAATTGCATCGTCAATTTAGCACAAAGTAAGGTTCAAGAATCGGTCCATCATCTTACTTGACCAGAGATAATGTGGCTGCAAAGTGGCAGCAGAGGAATAAATCAGCCTCAGACTTTAAAGGCTGATTTACACATGTGCATCAAGTGATCGGTGGACCCACCGCTCTTGCCTTGCGTGTAGCCGTGCATTGGTATACTTCAGCGTGCTGTTTGTGTTGCTCTGAAAGAACACTTCCAAAATGCTAGCTGTCAGCGAGTTTTTATGTTCCTCTGTGTCGAGTTTCTTCACAGGGGTTTGGCTTTTTCTGAATGCTACGTTAATGTACAAGAAGCTAAAACTTGCTCATTCAGAGGCGGGAACAGGCGGACGTGCAACAACTTTAATCTTAAGGTAAACACAAAACAGCTCCTCCACGGGACTCCACACTTCTAAACACTCGCTCCAACTGGCTCTCTGCTGTCCCGCGGCTTTCCGCACCGCCCAAGCGTGTCAACGCTACCAAACCGATCAATCACAGAGCTTGCGCTACGCATCTTCGAAATGTGTAGTTACATTTTTGAGAGGTGCGTGGGTATGCGATCGCGCGAAGACTACGCTGGACCATACGCGTGTTCCCGATAATCAGTATAAATCAGCCTTATCAGGATGGGGTCACATGACTCCACACCCAGTAGGTAAAATAATCGACTTGGGAAAATTAGATCGATTATAGGTTCTGAATTCTGATTTCAATTAATCGCCCAGCCCTACCGCAATGTATAGTAAATTTCTCAAACTATTACAACAAACAACGTCATTTACTTTGTTATTTCAGCCGCAAAGTGTCATTGCTTGTCCTCATATCCCCATTGTTCTCTGTTCACAGATTAAAAAAAGGAAATGTAGTCATAAACAGAGCACTTTTACACAGAAATGCTGCTGTTTGTGAGGGATTATTTTGCCGAACCTCTGAAATGAACACTCCAGAGTTTATAAAGTTGTTTTACAGTATATAGTTGAACGCAATGGACAGATTTATTTGCAGAAAGCCATTAACATTATTTTTACTTTTCAACTTGTATTAAATGATTAAAATCAAAAGTTATCTAAAAGTCTTACTATTCCATGATGCAAGTTAACGTGAACCCAAATGAATAAAGATTGCAACACATATTTTGTTTATTGTTAGTCAACATTAGCTAATGCCCTAAAGGGACAGTTCACCCAAAACTATACATTCTGTCATAATCTACTCTACCTCCAAATCTGTTTGTCTTTCTTTCTTCCCTCTGTTGAACAAAAGGTATTCTGAAGTAAGCTAGATACCTGTAACCATTGAATTCAATTAGTTTTTCCTACAGTACCATGAAGGTCAATGGTTACAGGTTCACAGCTTTCTCCGAAATATCTTCTTTAGTGTTCAACAGAAGAAAGAATCTCATAATTGTTTGAAACCACATCAGGCTTTGTTGTGAAATGATCACCATTTTTTTTTTACTGTGGTGTGCATGTGTATCTGTCTGAAGTGCATTGAGATCTTCTCTTCATCAAGGTCTGTCCCCCAGGTTTATCTGTCACCTTGTCCACTAGTCTAACTCTGAGTGTATTATTATGTCTGTGTAAAAGGCCTGATAGTTTGTTACTCGAAGCGGAGGCCACACTTACTGTAGATAATTCACACCATGAGTATCTCAGAGCTTTCCTCTCACAGCTGCACATAAAAATCCAACCTGTAAAATATTGTGCCTGGCAGACATCCAAACCTGTGCACTGGATGCACTCAATGCACCATCTCCTGATCCTGCCGGACTAAGGTTAACCAATGCTTTAAAGGTCCCATGAAATTCAAATAAAAATGTTAGATGTTAGTTTTAAGGAAATCTACTATCTAGTGTGCTCCAAAACAGTGACAAAATGTAGGTTTAGAAAATATAAAACCAATATAAACATATAAAGTTTGTCACTTCCATCTAAATGGATCATGGACTTTTTTCACATCACCTTTTTCATCAAATCTTGACCAACCAAATGCTCTCTAGTATCTGACATGCCCCGCCCCCTTCAAGATGCTTCTCATTTGCTTTTCATTTGATGCGCTTGAGCTCAACCTTCCTTGTTGGCAAAGCTGTGTTAAAACAAAATGCCATTGGCTGTTTTTTTTAAAAGGGGGGAAGCTACTCTATGCCCCACCCTCTCTTCATTTTTCAGTTGATAATGCGTCAAACATCGGATGAAAAATGCACATTTCAAAGCTCTTCATGGAACATTTAAAGGGCTAGTTCACCCAAAAATAAAAATTCTGTTATTACTCTTCCTCATTTTGTTTCAATTCACTGACACCTTCGTTCATCTTCAGAACACAAATTAAGAAATTTCTATAAATTCGAGAGCTCTCTCATCCTCCATATGCAGACAGCAAGGATTTCGAGACATTCAGAGTCCAGAAAAGCAACCAAAAACATTGTCAAATCATTCCTTGTATTTTCAATGGTTCAACTGTAATCACATAAAGCTCCAAGAACACTTTTGTGCACTAATAAAAATGTATATATGACTATTTGCTTATGTATATATTCTCTCCTGCGTCAAGTTGTCAGGGTGGACGTTTACTATGGGCAGTACAATATATTGCCAGTGGAGTCAGCAGTAGTTAAAGGCAGACCCCCGAGTTTTTCAAGATTTTTTTTGTGATTTTTTTTCGATAAAAATTACAAGTTTTTGGTCGTAGTTCCCAGAAATATGCGGACAATTATATATATGTATATATGATATCTTATTTACCATATTAGGTAGCCTACTATCTATGCAATCTGACACAATGACAGTGACACAAATCATAAAAATAAAGCTTCTTTATTTTGGTCTCTTGTCAAGACAAGATCTAAAACAGATCTAAAACTGTAGGGATTAAGCCAAAGGAAGGTTGTATAACTCTTATTTTTATCCATGATCTTACTTTCTCTCTCTCAGATTTCACTCACCGGAGCATCTGACATGTACCTCACTCAGGACATGCATTAGGGCTCTCCTACCATAATACACCTAAAACACAGATTGTCGTAAAACTCGTCAATGGCAGGGAAGCGTTTCCTTTCGTCAACAGCAGGGAAAGAGTTAAACGAAAACATCGATTTAACTTAATACCAGCCATACAGCACAAATAATGTCCTTCAATTCAGTCACATCCAGCGGCCATCATCCTTGAACCAATCTCTATCATTGTAAGCTGTTTGCTGTTCTGTCTGTTCCACTGCTCCGTTTGTTAGATGTTTCCCACTTTCTTTTGCAGTCTAAAGCGCGAAAAAACACACAAATTGGCCAATTCGCGCCACAGGATGTCTAATCTCTGCTTACTGTCGGGCTGCAAAACATTTCCCCCTCTCACTCCCCCTACATGTAATATAATGTGAGGGCACAGGTAAGACGTAATTTTTCAAGAGATACTCAAATACATCACGTGCGCTGTATATGTACCGTCTATAAGTCAATTAATTGCAAACTGAAATAAATATAATTTGATAATATGGTTTGGAATTTTATGTTTTATGAGATTATTTTAGTTTTTTGCGATTATTTTGCATTTAATTAAGAATTTTATCACGAAAATTTAATTAAAAATGTAATCACGAAAACTTTCCACTTTTGTTGATTTTGCATTGAATTCAGCGATCTCGGAAACTAGGGGGTCTGTAAAGGGGCCCTATTACTGCCCTTTTTACAAGATGTAAAAAGTGTGTTATGTAAAATTACAAATAATGTTTTATAACTCTTTGAAACTGCCACTTTTAGGGGTCGATCACACCGAACATGCTTTTTGCATTGAGAGGCGCCTTAATTGAATGATTTACTAACGATCGTGAGCATTTTGCACTGCTTATGTGCCCTGCACACCTTGCATTTTAACTGCCTGCGGCACCTCATGTTTTTACTGTTGTGCGCTGTGCTCTTGCAGTTGAAAAAAGTGAACTCTGAGCGGAAAAGCATGTTACGTCAGTCCCGTTTTTTTCTGTTTCCATTGAGGGGACAGCAGTGTTTGTGTTGTCAAGATGACTACGGAGACTATTGAAGATGGAGGAGAGACGGTTTTGAGTTATCCAGAGCTGTATGACTTCATAAATCTTAAATATCACAATATTATTAGATTTTAAAATTATACCAATATCAACAGCAACACTCGCGCACAATACGCAACTGATTCAGTCGTTGCCTATCCGCTTCATTCGCGCGTCAGATTCACTTCACAAATATATGTGGATTCGCATCATGGGCAGGGCTTCTTTCTGCCTGGTGACTCTAGCTTCGTTGCTAAATGGCTAACATGGATTTTATTGAGAGAATAGCTGTGTTTATGTGCTTTATGAAGGCTGAAAAACAGTGTCGATTCGTTTGGAGCCATGTCTGAGTCCACTAGATCCTTTAAGAGGTGCACCAGCTCTGTGAGTTCATAAACTCCACCAGAAACTTAACCTGGATGATGGAAGCTTTCAGCAGTGCTTCTGACTGAGCCAATCCCATTTTGATCAACTGTTGTCTGGTGTCAGCAAGAGGAACAACAGGTGCTACATCATAAGCACGCCCCTACAAGAGAAAGCTCTTGATTGAAATTCAGATTTTCCAACTTGAGCGACTCGCACGAAACGCATGTTAAGCGCGTCAATCACGCAAAACGCTCAACTCGCACCACTTTATTCACGCAAATCGCATCATTCGCGCTGCCTCATTCGGTCGTATCGCGCCGCAGGATGTCTATTCGCGTCTTTGCATTGACTTAACATGTAAATCACTCGCGCTTGATGCTTCTTCCGCGTTTGGTGTAAACACAGCATTAGGCTTTCATCCTAATTGTGTCGTTTTGGTGACTTTTGCTTTAGATTCAAATGAGAATCTGCTCTTTTCAAAATAAGGCTGAGCTACAAATGGCTATGTGGCAGCATAGTGGCAGATTCAAAAACAAGACTAACGTCCTATGCTAATGACGGAGAGATGGTCACTAATGGGTGGGGCTTACCCCCTCTGATGACATGTACAAAGAGAGAATGTCAATCAAAGCGTTTCCACTTGCTTTATCAAGTGTGATTATAAAAAATAAAACTAATATATTTTTACCATTCGAAGCTAGTTGTATTCACAGTTTGTTGACACACAGCTGTGTTTAAACCCTTTATTAAAGTGATTTTTGCATAATAAGACCCCTTTAAATCAATAATTTACAGTTTTCAGTAATAAAGTTTCTTCAGTGACATTGTGTATCAATTCATTACCCAATCTGAATTTATGCATATTGTAAAATAAATACATGAATAGGAAGTCAGCAGCGCAACTTGCAAGCATCATATTACCAATAGTAAACGTACACCCTGATCTGATTGACATAGGTGAATAATGCGATTTTACCGTTTTTTGGTGCACAAAAGTGTTCTTGGAGCTTCGTTTTGACAGTGTTTTTGATTGCTTTTCTGAATTTTTTGAAAATGTCAAAACCCTTTCTGCGATGGAGTAGGAGAGAGCTCCAGGATTTCCTCTAAAATGTTTTAACTTGTGTTCTGATCAAAGTTCTCATGGGATTCACACCACATGAGGGTAATTAATACCATCATTTAAAACTTTTGCGTGAACTAACCCTTTAACTATCAACCAACCCACACAAACCCTGCTCCTTAATCCTAAAGGCCAGTCGGAGTTCTTTAAGACATCTCACATGCTTTCTGTGAAAATATTTAGTCTGGGCCCCATGTCCAAGGGAGTCACAATGATAACATGAGCTGCCGCAGATCAAGACAGAGCTTGCTAGCGCATTGCATAATAACAGAGAGAGCTACACTGAGGATGACAGGGTCGGCGAGGAACTGAGGGATGCTGGATTGGGGAAGTTCCTGAAATGACGTGAGCAGGGAGACGTGGTGAACTCCTGCTGCGGAATTCCTCACTGGGATTTAATTGAAGAACAACATGCAGGTTCATCCACAGTGTTTAAACCTCCCTAGCTTTTGCTGATGTTAAGAACATTTAAACATAACAGACAGAGAAACTTAATGAGTCTCGTCAGCATCAACCCCCACACTAAACACACACACGGGCCTGCTTGAATACATTGTTGAGCTGCAGATTTTGCATACACAGATGTAACGCACACTCAAAAAAATCATGTTTGCTGTTTGTTCAAACTACTTATTTAAAACGATTTGACATAACACAATTCTTGTGCTCCGGTTTCCCCCACAGTACAAAGACATGCGCTATAAGTGAATTGGGTAAACTAAATTGGCCATAGTGCATGAGTGTGTTTATGCAAGAGTGTATGGGTGTTTCCCAGGGGGTAAATTTCTAAAAACCATCGTCAGCTAACTAAGGTCGCAAGTTCCGTCGTTACAAACATAGTTTGTTGATTTGGCGTTTCCCAAATACGTTGTTCCAACAAACATTCGCAAGCTGCATCGCAAACTAGTACGCTTGCAACTACACCTCTAGAGCTGTAGTTAGAACCATAGTTCCTGGTTGTGTTCTATTCCCAGTTATCCCCCCTATGCCCTATTCATTTAGAACATTTTAACATTTTAAACTTGGAATGATAAAAAAAACATTAAAGTCATCTCTCTTAGGTGTAATTTGCTTTCAAAGTATTTTTACTGTTCAGTTTTAGCGATCTTCATGTTTACAATTGGATTCCCTTCGCAGTGCACTTTGAAAACATTTATGCCATTTTGAACACAGCCGTGGCTCATGACAAAAGCTGTAAGTGACCTATTATTTAAAAGTAGAATTTATGTTACGTCTCCAAAGCTTGTGAAAACAAAAATATATATCATACGTTAATTGTTTTAATTTATAGTAGGTTATTTATTAAGAAATGTATCTGTATTGTATATGACATGGGCCTGTTGGTTAGAACATTTCTGCAGAATGTGTCAAATTGTAAAAGTAGACTTTTCATTAAAAAAAATTATAAATAAATAAATAAACAATATCCTACTTAATGATAATAATAATGATTATTATTATTATTAAGTAGGATTGTTTTCATTTCTCAATAAATAGCCTACTGTAAATTAGGCCTACAACCATTAACGATTTATATGACTTATATATGAGTTTAGAATACGTGATAGCTTAGTGATTTTATATGGAATATTCTCCATAACATTTGTAAAGGAATTATATATACGTCCTATATGTGTTGTTTACATATATTTCAATTAATATGAAAAACGAGTGCATGTTTTTACCAAAACTAATATTGGATTTTGGCAACGCAGTGGCGCAGTAGGTAGTGCTGTTGCCTCACAGCAAGAACGTCGCTGGGTCGCAGGTTCGAACCTCGGCTGGGCTGGGTCAGTTGGCGTTTCTGTGTGGAGTTTGCATGTTCTCCCTGCGTTTGCGTGGGTTTCCTCCGGGTGCTCCGGTTTCCCCCACAGTCCAAAGACATGCGGTACAGGTGAATTGGGTAAGCTAAATTGTCCATAGTGTATGAGTGTGAATGTGTGTGTGGAAGTTCCCAGAGATGGGTTGCGGCTGGAAGGGCATCCGCTGCGTAAAATCGTGCTGGATAAGTTGGCGGTTCATTCCGCTGTGGCGACCCCGCAAGGGACAAAGCCGACAAGAAAATGAATGAATATTGGATTTTTAAAAAATGCGTGTGAAACAATATAATTTGCACAAAGAAATGATGGGGTTCTTCTATAAAGAAGTTGTAACCAGCCCATTTACATCATCAATATGGACGTTTTACGTTATAACTAAAGCCTGATTTATACTCGACGCATCCGCTAGTTCGCTTGAGTGCACCCGGCGAATGTGACGTCATCGCTGTGCTTGTTGAGGTTTGCTTTTGGGTGTGATTTCTACTGAGGGAGCGCATGATTTTTTTTGACACTTGAGTTGAATATGAACCACTTTTAAGAGACTTTGTCTGAAACAGTACGACTGTACAGACTTCTTTATGATCCGTGATCATAGAGATAACCTGATGACCAATAATTCTTGGCTAGAAACTGCAACAGCCATGGGAAAGGAGGAAAGTTTTTGTTAATTAGTTTGGAAAAACCTGAGGCATAAGTTTGTTAAAGCCAAAAGAGGCCATGGCAAAAGTGGAGAGCACAATTACAGAAATATGTTTTCCCACTGTTCAAAGGTTTTACATTGATGTATACATTACAATTTTGAATTCAATTTAATAGCTACAAAACTATAATTAAGGAACAAATTATTTCTTTGATAACTGAAAAGGAATATTTGAACCTACAATATACTGATGGCCTGTTTTCTAGGTGAAAATGTTTTTTTTTGGTAAAAATGGTCAGGAATGTTTGACCATTATTGCCTTTTTAGCATAAGTAGAGGACAGAAACTAACCAGACAGTAATGTGTGTAATGTGGAGCGGGCTAAATCTAAAAAAATCTGTATTTTTTTGTAAGTTTTTGCTTTTATTCTTGCCATAATAAAAAAAAATATACTTGTAGAGCAACCCATGTTCTGGCATCATTAATATTTTAATAAACATGGTTCAAATGATAGATCTGCGACAGAGCAACCACGGTTTTGGGAAACACTCCTCACTACATCATTCTTTTCCCAAACAATGCATCACACTACGATAGTTCAGCCACGGGTTATGTCGTTGTTTGGGAAACGCACCCCAGTACTGTTCTATTTGGAGAAAGAAAACAGCTGATGAAACACAGACAGTCATGAAATGGCCTCCACAGGGTCCAAATCTAAATATTATAAAGGTTGTGTGAGATCACCTGAACAGAAAAAGAAAGATATGACATTCTAAATCTGAAGATTAACTTTGGAAAGTGCTTTAAAAAGCCTGATATTACACAGTACATTATTTCAGAATATGCCAGGACAACTAGACCAAAGCATATCAAGCTGTGCTTGGTGCCAAGGGATGCCACACTAGACAAAGACTCTTGCTTGAAGAGGAAATGTTGTGCTGTTTTTTTGTACATATTTCCTACACTGTAAAACCGAATAGGTTAAGGTAACTCAAACCATTTGAGGAAACCGATTGCAACAAATCATTTAAGTTCAAAAACGAATCCTAATAACAACTGGGAACTTACTCCATTTGAGTAAAAGAAGCTATTTGAGTACAGTAAAACCCAATAAATGAAGAGAACTCAAACCAACTGAGTACTGTAAAACCCAATAAGTTAAGTAAACTCAAACTGTTTGAGGAAACCAATTGCTACAAACCATTTGAGTTAAAAAAAACTAATCTATATGAGTACTGTGAACTTACTCCATTTAAGCTGAATTAATGAGGTATTTAATGAACTTATTACCTTCAACATTGAGTTCAAAACTTTTCAAATGAGTAGAATTTGTTTCAATAAAAAGACTGATTGATTATACATTGTGCAAGCATCTTTGGCCAACAAAGCTGGTATAGTGCTTAGGACTTTTGCACAGAACTGTACATAGGAAGCAATATGCTGTTGAAGTAGTGAACATTGCATAAAGCTTTTGCTTCTGTTTGTGTGTTTACTGAAGCTGCATTGAGTAGGGATTAAACCGGTGCAAATGTGCTAATGTGTGAACTTTTTATGTGCAGGATTTAGGAAAACTGCTTAGAAATGTTGTAAAACAAAGATTTGATTCTTGAATCCCGTGGCCAGCTGAGAGATTTGTCGAGTGGTGAGGATTGACGCAAGTTCATGCTGTTGAGAACTCTTCATAGTTCAAGTTGAGCAGCTTTGGAAGAAGTCCTAGTCAGAAGTGAGGCGGGAATAAAACAGGTACCAGATCGGTGAAATGATGGAACTGTTAACGTTTCAGATACTATTGCAAGTGCTGATTTACACTTGTTTAAGAAGGTTGCAAGTTGAGTTGAAACAGGTGGAGTGAAGTGAAATTGATTTGTTGAAATAAATAATATGTAGAAATCTTAATATGATGAAACATCTGGTTTTCTTTATAGAGATTGTGAAATCAGAAAAATACGTAAGAGCGAGGTACGTCTACTCGCAGTTGTTTCTCTTGCGCGTCCTCTTCTCAAATAAATCCACAAGATGGTGCAATATAGGCTTCAACCAAGTGTGCCACAAGCCTGCCTTTGAGTGAAGGTCTCGGCCGTTAGATCCCCCCCTGGGGGCTGGCTATAGTACAAGTCATAAAGCCCGCCTCCTCCGTGTTAATGAAGGAGACATGAGACCAAATATAAAAATTAATTACACTTGCAATAAAATGTTCGGAAAGATGGTTCTGGTCAGTTAAGGCACTGGTTATCGTGCTGATATAGGTGCAGATCAGATTTTTGTAAACAGTATGTTTTGAGTAGTAATTTAATGCTGGGCGTGTCATCGTGATTGACAGCTGTGATTGACAGTTTCACAAAGCAGACGTCGGAGCTTCGGCAGGAGACTGAAGTGTTATTATTCGATTTCTGTGTTATTTTACCATGATAAAATGAGTTGCTCAGCAGTCAGTGTTGGGGAGAATACTTTGTAAATGTATTTAGTTACAGAATACAGAATACCTGCTTTAAAATGTATTTTGTAACGTATTCCGTTACTTTGCTTAATCCTGGTACTGTATTCTAAATACTTGGAATACTTGGAATACTTCCCCTTGAAAACAGCCTTCAAGTCTATTAAATGTCACACTATGCGTTGGTAGCAATTTCTGCAGGAAAACAGAGGGCCTCTAATGCTAAACTATTGACTGACAGGGAAAAATAAATAAAACAGTATAATTATGTTTATTAAATAATGTTTATTTATCAAAGTGTCAACAAATTCAATTTCTGTTTCTGTAATAAACATAAAAAGTGCTTGAACATAGACAGCATTACACTCTATAATATACAGTATATGTATATAATATGCATTTTGCTTACCCTTTGTATTTCACAGTCTGCACAGAAAAATATCAGGTATACAAGAAAAGAAAAACTTCAAAATAGTTTATGTAAAACCAAGGTAATGCAGGGGTTTTCAAACTTTTAGGACACACGCCCCCCTAAGACTGTCCATTTTCACTCCCCCCCCTCCCCTCCATTCCCCATGTGCAAACATCATTCACATATTACTGGCTGCGTTTAAATTGTGTAGCATTAATTACGTTGAAACATAAATATACAGCTTACCTGATTCAGTGTGAAGGCTGAGCCTTTTTCTGTGGTTGGATTACTGACTCGACTATTTTTAACTGTAAATCATCTTCCACTGTCAATAAGTGTGAGCCATAGTCTACTTGCTTTTGATGAACGTACAGAAAATGCTGCTTCGCAAATCCAAGTTCACAGAGCCCTAACAGTGTGATTGAGTCGAACATTGAGTATGTTTACATGGGCAACAATACTTTAATATGATTTTAATACAATTAAGACAATACTCTGATTGAGTCACCATGTAAAAAGCGATTTTTGATGACCTTAATCCGACTACAGTCATAACTGAACTAGAAATGGAGTTAAGACTTGTGGAGTATGCATATATTAGTGGCATTATTGAAGTAAACACCGCAATCAAGATATTACTGTCATGTAGGACTTTTCTCTGCATTTTGCGACAAGATCCACACACAAGGCTGTCAGTAAAGGACCGCACACACACACACCCATCACGAACAACCGTGTTGCCAGATTGGGCGGTTTTGAATTTGCATTTCGGCGGGTTTTGGATAGCTTTTGGGCTGGAATCAGTCAGCTACATCTGGCAACGCTGATCACGAAATGCGGAAGTTTTTTTTTCTATTTGACGTGCGCTATCAAATCCCATTAAAACATCTTCCACCAGTCCTTACTAAATATTCGCGTCTAATAACCCAGTTTGTCATGGGGAAATGTTCATGAGTGAAAGTGCCGAACTGCAGTTAAAGTCGAAAAATTAAAGATGAAACACCCGAAATGTCATGAGACTCTGCAGGAAACGTGAATAGACGTTCAAAAAGCACTTTACGTAACACCGTAATTATATTATTGTCCTATTCAGATTAAGGCAAATAACTACTGATGTCAATGTAAAGGTAGTCTGTCTTCATGTCGTATGTCTTCAAAGTAAGTGAAAGATCCAGAAGCATCCTGCTGATTTGATTCAGAAGGGCACTATTTTGGCTCACCGGTTTGACTTTCATTTAGCGTCATTCATGTTAAAAAGCAGCCGCTCCATTTTATTTGTATATGTTTTACTGGAACGCATTAACTCTACAGGTGCCTGACAGATGTGGAACTAACATTAATCCGATTCACTCTAGTGAACGCATAAAAATCATCATCATTTTTACTCGCGTGCATGCCTCAAATAAAACCCCTGATCAGAGGTAATGTAACAGGTTCTATTCAACATTTTAATTTCTATTATGAAAACTTCTCACCTAAGAACAATATTGCAAATATTAGAAGAATGCAAAATGAGTTTGCTTGACAAAAATGTAAACATCAAAATGAACAAGTTTTGTTTTAAGTCAAACATATTAGCCAGTATAGCCACGAGTACCTAACTACCTATGCTTTTTTTCCTAATCAACAGACAAGTAAAGGTGGTTGTAGCGGAGCAATAGAGACATTTAGAAGTGCTTATCTGTCATTCTGTTGCGATGAGGAGTAAAAATGAGTCCTCCCTGGCTGAAGAGTCGCTCTACAGGAGCACTTGATGGCAATTTGCTTTATGAACAGTGCAAACGAAACATCAAGCAGCAAATTCACGAACAATGACGGCAAAAAAGCAGTTTATCTGAAAATCTTGGTTGTTGTCCGGTTGTTCGGTGTTTGCGATCGTCCTTTTTTCTGCGTGAGAAAATGGAGGTGTGGCGTGAGAGCGTGAGAACAGGGTCATTTGCGTGAGTCTCACTGAGTTAATGCTGGTGATAGCAGTCGGGAGTGTAGCTTCTGTTTCTATGGTTTCGGCGGCAATTTAGTAATATTATTATGGGCCAGACACGCATCGCCCGAAGTATTCCAAGTATTTCCTTGTGGTATTAGGAAAGTAACTGTATTCTAAATACCCTGTTTAAAAATAGTAACTGTAACGAAATACAGTTACTCAAGAATAGTATTCTAAATACGTACCGCCGGTACATGTATTCCGTTACTCCCCAACACTGTCAGCAGTAAACTATAGTTTCTGACATACAGGATCTGGTGGAACACTGTTTATTCAGTAAGGTCAGGGCTTTATCAGTTTGTTGATACACTCCTAACAACCCAGATAGCAAAATACACTCGGGCCAGTTCTGGCTAGACTCTCGCCTGCCGGAGACTTACCCCTCGGCCCGACTCCGTCTGCTGTACCTACTCACGCACATTACTCACCGGCCGATCTGGCTCTGATGCGGCAGCGTCGGCTCGCTAACGGCTGCCGCATCTGGACCGATTGACTCGGGCAGTGAGTCCATAGGCATCCGGCCCGAGTCAATCGGGCCAGATGCGGCGGCTGTTAGCGAGCCGACGCTGCCGCATCCGAGCTGGATCACCACGCGAGTAATGTGCGCTGCGGCCCGAAGCTGGCGCGATTAAATCTTCATTATATAAAACCTCACCGTTATTACACCATTATTACAACCATTTGTGTTGATAAAACAGCAAACGCAGGTTCCTATGTAAACCCAAAGTGTACATTAGCGAGCCTTTGTTATAGTGCAGACACCGGCGGTCAAGTGAGAAGTTTGGGGGGCGTGGCTGATTTGATGTACAAGCGTTTGTTGGAAGTTCGATTACGCAGCTCCTCCTCTGGCTCCATCAGGCAGTCCTTCTGCGCATGCCCAGGCTTCAATTTCAGCAGTCTTTTGCAACAGTTTGTGCCAGTCACGAGGCGTTCTTTTCTTCACAGCGTTAAATATGGGAAATGGCGTTGAAACATCACAATTCTTGACAATTTTTAAATTGTAGTTTTCTTAAAAGCAGAGTTCAACAATAAGCATGGCCCTAGGCCAGCACGAGAGATGAAAAAAATAACTGTGTTTGCATGAGTAAAAGAAAGCAGGTGAATATGAATGAGAGGATGATCATACGCACGGTGAGACACAGACGATCCTCACTCTCTGACGAGGGTTTCAGTGTCGCGTGCACAGCTGATGTGATGCGCGAATCCTTGCGTGAATCATCTGTGCAGAAATTTAACTGGTGCGATTGATTCTCTTTGAAATAGACTGGACAAAAAGGTGACGCTCATTCACCAACAGTCCTGCTGCTTTCAAGAGCTCTAGATTCTTTTTAAATGTGTTTTTGTTAGCAGCAGTGGTTGCTGCTTTCACTTTAACCATTCTTTAAACAGATTATCAATCAGCTTGTTAAGTGTGACGTCACGCGAAGGGGCTCCCGGGTCCAAGCGCTCTATGAAACTGAATGAGGAGACTCATCAAATGCTAATAATAAACGTTTACAAAGCGATGTAATACTTTCGAAAATCACGATCGCAATATATATGTCCATGCCTATATCTGATGGCCAGAAAGTGATAAATTTTTTATAAATTGTTAAAATTTTGGTATTTGTGATGCAGCAAGCCCAGTGATTGTTGTGTACACTTTGACTTTATATAAAATTCACTTTAATGTGTGATATGAATAAAAAGTGATCATAAACGAATATTTTGTCAATTCAAATGAGTGGCGGCTTGGACCCGCAAACAGTATTACTACGTCACCATCACGTCACCACTTAACAAGCGGATAGGCCTAACGTTAACTGTGTGCACTCGATCATCCTTTCATTTTCCCACACGGTATTCACCCCCTGTTTACTTTTGCTTACAGTTGTTTTTTTTAATACGGTTTAATTATTTCCCTTTACGATAACATTGCTTTAATATGAGATTAACTCTCCATTTTGTATAGTTACCTAAACTTTAGCCTGGACAGACTACTGTGCAAAATACTTTTTTTCATTTAGGAAAATTTTTGTTAAATAAAAAGTACTTGTAAACAAGTTTACACATGTTTTGACACATGATTTAAAATTTTGGGCTAAGCAGTATTTATTCATTTATCTATTTTTGGTTTGGCTAGTGAAAATTTAAGTAAATCCTTAATGTTGAGCCCTGAAAAGTCTTGATGCGACACTATGAAACCACAAACCACTTGCTCCTGCTCATTGAGCAAGGGCATACACAACACACAAAAAGTGAAATGAATGGGGAGTCATGTGGACATAAGACAAAATCTAAATCAAGTATTTTTAGCATGCCAAACTCAAATTTATGCATACAAAATATATTTTTTCCAACAACAAAATTGTGGCTAGTGAAAATAGCGAGTGGCTAGTAATGTTGGACAACTACTAGCCACAGTGGCTTGTGTTCAAAAAGTTAATGTCAAGCCCTGGCTAAATTAATAGATTTTTTATGATTAAATTATGATTTAAGATGGCGCATTTCACAGCACTTGTATTTGGAAAGGGCCAGTGCATTTTTTTTAAAGAGTGAGCCAATATATCTTCTAATAGTAAGTTGGGGAATTATAATCATGCACCTCCCAAACTGCACTCAAAACATACTTTTGCCGCTTGTTCAAATTACTTATTTAAAATTAATTGAAACAACTTAATTTGTGAGCTTTTTGGGGGAAACAACTTAATTGTGTTAGGTTCAATCAGCTTAAAATTGAAAAAAACATTATTTTTAACTTAATTGGTGTGTGTTGGGACAACACTAAGGGATTGTGTAAAACCCAGCAAATTTGTACTCCAGTTAAAATGCAGGATTTAACATTACCAAGTTCAGCAAGTGCCCTCTTTGATTTTAAACTAACACCAAGTTATATGTATACAAACACTGTGTCTGTATATACTATAAAGCGGTGACCTAAACAGAGCAAATGTAATGAAGACACTTAACAGCTGCACCGTTACTTATGTGTGTTACTTATTAGTTATACATTCACATATCACGTGTTCCCCGGTGTACTCTTCTGCAGTATGTTTTCTTAATGGCCACATAAAGCAGTGCAAAATAATTGAGAGCAAATGTTCTCCCTTCGTATGGCTTGAAACGTTTAACCGTGATTGCAGCTTTACGATAATATGAAATACAAAACAAATTTAAACAAATATATTGCTCTCACAGTGTAGATATTTAATAAATGCTGATTTTATTAAGCTAGGACAAAGCTAATATGCTGGTGGGAGTGATTTAGGTTCATCGCAAACATATGGAGCAGAAATCCAAAGGAATTTGTTTCATAAAACTAAAAAAGTCCTGTTGACCCCCCTGTATAAGGTCTAACAGCAGTCATAAATTCAGTACTGTGAGCCAGATCAGGGCAAGTTCCCAGCGGTCCGAGCCAAGAGCGCAGATGCTTTCACTGTATATACCAAGTGCACAGTGGTGCCCAGACATGCCTCTTCCTTCCCACCACACCACACCAGAACCTCAAAACATTATGCAATTCTGAGTGTGCCTCACACAGGTGAGTGGGCTTGACAAACCACCTGTAAAAATACACTCTGACACATTTAAACCGACACTTGAACCAGTTTCTGCATTTGACCAGACACTTTTTTCCAATCACTCTATATCTCTAGATAAAAACATTGTGCATTTCCGAGTGTGCCTCATACAGGTGAGTAGGCTTGACAAACCACCTGTAAAAATACACTCTGACACATTTAAACCGACACTTGAACTAGTTTCTGCATTTGACCAGACACTTTTTTTCAATCACTCTATATCTCTAGATAAAAACATTGTGCATTTCCGAGTGTGCCTCATACAGGTGAGTAGGCTTGACAAACCACCTGTAAAAATACACTCTGACACATTTAAACCGACACTTGAACTAGTTTCCGCATTTGACCAGACACTTTCTTCCAATCACTCCATATCTCTAGATAAGATATGTGTCCCTTGTGGACTTCAGGAAGGGACGAACAGGCTCACATGATCCCCTCCACATCAATGGGATGGCCGTCGAGCCTATCTCATCCTTCAAGTTCCTGGGGACCCACATCTCAAAGGACTTTTCCTGGACCACCAACACCTCCAGCCTGGTCAAGAAGGCTCACCAGCACCTATTTTTCTTAAGGCAACTTAAGAAGAACCAGCTGTCATCAGCCGTCTTGGTGAACTTCTACCGCTGCACAATAGAAAGTATCCTGACCAACTGTGTCACAGTCTGGTATGGAAGCTGCTCTGTTGCGGAGCGTAAGGCACTGCAGCGGGTGGTGAAAACTGCCCAACGCATCACAGGGACCACACTGCCAACCATAGAGGACATTCAGAGGAAACACTGTCTGCGCCGAGCACGCAGTATTCTTAAAGATTCCTCTCACCCTGCTCACAGACTGTTTTCTCTCCTGCCTTCTGGCAGGCGCTTCAGGCTCCCCCGGACAAAAACCAGTAGACTAAGGAACAGCTTCTTCCCCAGAGCTGTCTCCCTTTTGAACTCTTCCCCCCCCACTGACTCTTTGCCCCTTATTACACCCCCCACTCTCCTCATAACTTATACTCCTCATAATCATTGCACTATTTAAAAATTGCACATATTCATTGCACTGATTCATTTATTTGAACTGTACTTACCCACTGCACATTTGTAATTATGTACACACCCACTGTACATATACATTTGTAATTGTTTATCTATCTGCACACTTCTAATTATTAATAGCAACCTGTACATATATCCATCTATTGTAAATCTCTGTTCATAGCTAATACAACCTGTATATAATGTTCATAGTACATCCATCTGTAAATATCACCATAGTTTTTCTATAACTGCACTTATAACTTATACCTGTATCCTGCACTTGCTGCTATTGCACTCCTGGTTAGACCTAAACTGCATTTCGTTTCCTTGTACTTGTACATGTGTAATGACAATAAAGTTGAATCTAATCTAATCCAATCTAATAAAAACATTGTGCATTTCCGAGTGTGCCTCATACAGGTGAGTGGGCTTGACAAACCACCTGTAAAAATACACTCTGACACATTTAAACCGACACTTGAACTAGTTTCTGCATTTGACCAGACACTTTCTTCCAATCACTCTATTTCTCTAGATAAAAACATTGTGCATTTCCGAGTGTGCCTCATACAGGTGAGTGGGCTTGACAAACCACCTGCAGATACACTCTCTCTCCAAATTTGTATGGAAGTCAATGCAGTTTTGTGAATGGGTGAAATCTGACACGGCAGCTTCATATGAATGGCTAAGGTAGATTTTACTGTGTTTACTGTCTGGATCTTATTTCTACTGTAGTTTACAATGTAATTTTCAAGAGAGATGTCAAAGATGCAAAATTTAAAAAGTAAGAAATTTATTATGCATATTTTGCGCTAGAACTTACTGAGCATCAGCTTTAGGAATTCCTCACACACAAAATAAAGATCACCTCCCAAAAATGTTCATGTATGTTGGAAAAACATCAATTTCAGTGTATTTAAACAGATTTCAAAATGTATTTCGGTAGAATATGGATGAAATTATATATAAAAAAGAAGAATCTAACTCATAAATGTATTATAATAAAAAGAATATATCCTATTAACACAACATCAACAATATACACTCATCTGCCACTTTATTAGGTGCACATCCAACCATACCTGTCAACCCTCCCGTTTTTCCCGGGATTCTCCCGTATTTTACAGTTCTATCCCGCTGTCATCCCGTAAAGTTATTTTCCCGTATTTCTCCCGTATTTTTTTTATCTTTCTGAGAAGAGCCGATCCTCCCTATATGCAACCCATACCGCCGAACCACCAGGGGCCGCCCTTGCTCTTAAATGTGATTCGGTTCTGTGCTTTCATTTTATTTAGGCATGGAAACACTTTGGAATAAACATAAAAACGGCGCGATATATTTCCTTTTCATTACAGGCGCCATTGCCCTTATGCAATCCTCAAAACAGTCAGTTTATATAAAGATGCATGACTGTCAGCTGATGCTCTCCATAGGGATAATAGACGCTGTTTTGTAAACATTCTGTAAGTACGCGATTTGATGCTGAGCTCAAGTGGACACTGGGTTTTGGGTGCGTGTTTGAACAGACATATACACATCATCATCGTCATAATAATAATAATGATGATAATAATAATAATAATAACGGCGGTTCATTTCGCTGTGGCGACCCCAGATTAATAAAGGGGCTAAGCCGAAAAGAAAATAAATGAATTAATTAATAATAATAATAATAATAATAATAACAACATCTAGACATGTCGATCGTGTTGGGTTTTCTTTTAAACACAACAAATTTTGTCTTAAATGAGCATAAACAGTCAGGAAAACAGTCAAATGCTTTCATTATAGATCTGTGCAGTTTTAAAGGGACAGCTCTGTTATTTAATGTTATCAAACCGAAAAAAATCTAAATGAGAGATTTATCCGCTGCTCTTTAATCAGAATGTTTAAATTATACAGTGAAGAAAAGATGAGATTTGATAACTGGATTCTATTTCTTTAAAATAGCTAATAGTATTAATGAGCTGAACTGTTTGCTAATTTATTTGCAGCTTTTTCTAAGGTATACTTATTATTAGATCCTTTGTAAATAATAATAAAATGTATTACTGATCATTTCAGAAGTTTATTTACAATGAAACAGCTCCAGTTGAACATATTTATTTTATTTTATTTTTTTTTTTTTTTTGGGGGGGGGGGGGGGGGGGGGGGGGGGGATGGGGGGGGGAGACGTGGTATCCCTTATTTTCACATCCCAATGTTGACAGGTATGCATCCAACCTTGAGGCAGATGGGCTACAGCAGCAGAACACCACACCGGGTGACACTCCTGTCAGTTAAGAACAGGAAACAGATGCTACAATTCACACAGGCTCACCAAAATTGGACAACAGAAGATTGAAAAAAACGTTGCCTGGTCTGATGAGTCTCGATTTCTGTTGCGATATTCGTATGGTAGGGTCAGAATTTCGCATCATCAACATAAAAAGATGGATCCATCCTGCCTTGTATCAACGGTTCAGGTTGCTGCTGGTGCTGTAATGGTGTGGGGGATATTTTCTTGGCACACTTTGGGCCCATTAGCACCATTTAAGCATTGTGTCAACACCACAGCCTACCTGAGTATTTTTGTTGACCATGTTCATCCCTTGATGACCACAGTGGATCCATCTTCTGATGGCTACTTCCAATGCGCAATGTCATAAAGTGCGAATCATCTCAGACTGGTTTCTTTAACATGACAATGAGTTCACTACACTCAAATGGCCTTCACAGTCACCAGATCCAATAGAGCACCTTTGGGATGTGGTGGAACGGGAGATTCGCATCATGGATGTGCAGCCGACAAATCTGCAGCAACTGTGTGATGCTATTATGTCAACATGGACCAAAATCTTTGAGGAATATTTCTAGTACTTTATTGAATCTATGCCACAAAGAATTAAGGGAGTTCTGAAGGCAAAATGAGGTCCAACCCGGTATTAGTAAGGTGTACCTACTATAGTAGCCGGTGAGTGTACACAAACATAAAAGTACACAATATATAATAAATAAGGTCATCACAGAAATGTTATGAGTGAAAATGTGTTTCTTTCTCTGTAACTGTTCAAAGCAATGTAATATAAACCACAGCACATCAAAACAGGCTTTTTTAAAGTGCATGCAAAACCATTGGCTCTTTAATCAATCACAGACATGTGATTTCTCATTTAGCAAGGTCCTGTTGATATATTGTCACTGAACTTTTGCCCGATAACAACAGACCACACAGTTGTGGAATACTATGTCACTATCTCGAAATATGAATTATTTAATCATAATACAACAAACAGAAGACAAAACAACAGCAGATTCGATAGAGCAGCTCAGACACAACAGGATAACAAATACAAAAGACCATTTCCTTCCTCTACTGTATATTCTCAGCTGTATCTTGATATTGAATTTTATAGTGAAGTGCACTGTAAAAAATGATTCAGCATTTTATTTATTTCAACATGATTTTGTAAGTTGAGTCAACAAATAATTTTTTACAGTGTGGCAAAATTGTACAAAAATGTTTATGGTGATATGAAGAATAAAACCAATCCAGGCTCATTCTGAAAACGTACTGCTATATACATTTCTAGAGAGTGCCAAATACATCCCAGGAGCTACATTTTTTTGAATCCACCAGAGATAGCTGTGTATGCTTTTTGAGATCTCAAATTTCTCTTGCGAGTGCCATTTACGCCTGCTCTTCTCATGTAAACCCACCAGAGGCCGCTGTTGACTGACTGACTGACTGACGGATTGACTGACCAACCCTCCTCCTTCCCTAAACCCAACCAATAGTGTTTTCAAAAGTATCGATTGACCCGCGCAGCCACTTCCCTAAACATAACCGACAGTGTTTTCAAAAGCAATCCAGAAAAAGAAAAGCCCTTGCCTGTTTTTACCACGTTCACAGATTTTACCACATTCTCATCCTCTTATTTACTTGTTTTTATTATTTTTTGGCTTCTGTTATTGTCTTAACCTGCTTTCTGGAACCGTTCTTCGCCGGACTTGAACCCCGTCATCATGGTCAACTCCGCCGACGTACATGGCAAACTAACTGGACAAACTGGAAACAGCGAGATAGTCGTCCATACGGAGTTAAACAGTCAGCTGGTAAGCACTAAAAAAAATGGCGTCGTACTTCTCCGTAGCTTTTGTTTTAAAGACATAATGCAGCCATACATACTTCTGGCTACATACAGGACATGCGGAAAGTATTCATAGAGCTTCACTTTTTTCACATTTTTTTATGTTACAGCCTTATTCCAAAATGGATTAAATTCATTTATTTCCTCATAATTCTTCACACAATCCCCCATAATGACAATGTGAAAAAAAAGCTTTTTAAATTGTTGCAAATTTATTACAAATAAAAAACCTGAAAGATCACATGTACATCAGTATTCACAGCCTTTGCTCAATACTTTGTTGATGCACCTTTGGCAGCAATTACAGCCTCAAGTCTTTTTGAATGTGATGCCACAAGCTTGACACACCTGACTATGGAATGTTTGCCCATTCCTCTTTGCAGTACCTCTTAAGCTCTATCAGGTTGGATGGGAAGCGACGTGTACAGCCATTTGCAGATCTCTCCAGAGATGTTCAATAGGATTTAGGTCTAGGCTCTTGCTGGGCCACTCAAGGACATTCACCTAGTTGTTTTGAAGCCACTCCATTGATATTTTGGGGGTGTGCTTTGGGTCATTGTCCTGCTGGAAGATGAACCGTCGCCCCAGTCTGAGGTCGAGAGCACTCTGAAGCAGATTTTCATTCAGGATGTCTCTGTACATTGCTGCATTCATCTTTCCCTCTATCTTGACTAGTCTTCCAGTTCCTGCTGCTGAAAAACATCCCCACAGCATGATGCTGCCACCACCATGCTTCACTGTAGTGATGGTATTAGGCTGGTGATGAGCGGTGCCTGGTTTTCTCCAAACGTAATGCCTGTCATTCACTCCAAAGAGTTCAATTGTAGTCTCATCAGACCAAAGAATTGTGTTTCTTATGGTCTAAGAGTTCTTCAGATGACTTTTGGCAAATTCCAGGCGGGGAGTTGCTTCCGTCTGGCCACTCCACCATACAGGCCTGATTGGTGGATTGCTGCACAGATGGTTGTCCTTTTGTAAGATTCTCCTCTCTCCACAGAAGAACGCTGGAGCTCAGACAGAGTGACCATCAGGTTATTGATCACCTTCCTGATTAAGGCCCTTCTCCCTCGATCACTCAGCTTAGATGGCCGGCCAGCTTTGGGAAGAGTCCTGGTGGTTCCAAACATCTTCCACTTACGGATGATGGAGGCCGCTGTGCTCATTGGAACTTTCAGAGCAGCAGAAATTTTTCTGTAACCTTTTCCAGCCTTGTACCTCGAGACAATCCTGTCTCAGAGGTCTACAGACAATTCCTTTGTCTTCATGCTTGCTTTGTGCTTTGACATGCACTGTCAACCCTGGGACCTTATATAGACAGGTGTATGCCTTTTCAAATCATGTCCAATCAACTCAATTTACCACGGGTGAACTCCAATTAAGCTGCTGAAACATCTCAAGAATGATCAGTGGAAACAGAATGTACCCGAGCTTCACAGGAAAAACTGTAAATACTGATGTACATTTAATTTTTCAGCTTTTTTATTTGAATAAATTTGCAACAATTTCAAAAAAGCTTTTTTTCACATTGTCATTATGGGGAATTGTGTGTAGAATTTTGAGGAAATAAATGAATTTGATCCATTTTGGAATAAAGCTGTAACATAAAAAAAGTGGAAAATGTGAAGCGCTATGAATACTTTCCGGATGCACTGTAATTTGTGATCTCCAGAAATATATATAGGGCTACGTTTTCAGAATGTGCCTATGTTGAATAAAACCCTGATCATGATACGTGATCATGTATTTCCTGATTCGTTTACATTGGGAACTGTTGTACTGTATAACCTGTCTATGTATGCTTCTGTCTGATTTGGGAAGCTTCTAACAAGAAACAGAAAGAAGTAGCAAAATGCAATAACATTAATGTGAAGATTGGATATCAGCAACAAAAACGAGGGGTGAAAGGTGTTTTTGCTGTCAGAACAAACTTGCAATTCAATTGTAGGTTCCAGCTTACCAGCTGGGAGCCATACTTGTAAATAAATAGTACTGAAATGCAGTCAGTAATTTACTGGCTCTACTGTATTCATTATGGTTTTGCAATCCCCCAAATACCCCAAAATGACAACTCTGGCACCATTTACTCACCCTCACAATATATTAAGACTTTTGTTCATGTTTGAGATGACTTACTGTAGTACTGTAGCTTAAAGTTAGAGGGGTGTAGTTAAGAATATTGTGGTTGACCTGTCAAAAAACAAAACACTTTGAATGCAGAAGCAGAGGATCAGACTTTGATTAAAGATTACTGATCCATATTTTTCAGTGGATTAACTTGCATGGATTCATTGTTGACCTAAAATAACAATTTGCACTACCAATATAAACATGCATACCTGTCAACCCTCCCATTTTTCCCAGGATTCTCCCATATTTTACAGTTCTATCCCGCTTTCAACCCGTAAAGGTATTTTCCCGTTTTTCTCCCGTATTTTCAGTCTTTCTCTGATGAGTGGCAATAAACATTAAAGAGCTGTTCCTCCCTATACACAGCCCATACCGCCGAACCACCAGGGGCCTCCCCTTGCTCTTAAATGTGAGTCTGTTCTGTGCTTTCCTTTTTTTAGGCATGATAACACTTTTGCTGCGTCCCAATCCGCATACTATCCGTCCTAAATAGTATGTGAAAATAGAATTAGTATGTCCCAAATCGTAGTATGTTGAAAAGAGTATGCCAAAAATTCCCGGATAGTTTACTATTTCCGGTCCCAATGTTGACAGGTATGAACATGGTATATTTTAATTTCACACTGACTTTATTCATTTATTCATTTTCTTTTCGGCTTAGTCCCTTTATTAAACAGGGGTCGCCACAGCAGAATGAACCGCCAACTTATCCAGCACATGTTTTACGCAGCGGATGCCCTTCCAGCCGCAACCCAACACTAGGAAACACTCTTGCACTTGTACACATACACTCACATACAACTTCTGAATGCAGAATTATCCAAAGACCTGAGGAGATTTCTCCGCACGAAAAACTCGAATGGCAGATTAACCTGCTGCTGCTTCTCCAATAAAGTAGGAAATTAAATACGACAGAAATGTGGATGATGTGTGGATGACTCACAGGCTCATAGCTAAGCAACATAACTATAGAGTGTAAAAGATATGGACGTAATATCCGTGACGTCACCCATAGGTTTATGAAGAAATACCAGTAGGCGTGGCCAACCGTCGCCATTTTGATCGCACATCATCGCACCAACCGGGGCATGCCAAACAAGGGCAAAGAGACGGAGCGTGAGCAGAGCTACAGACGCATCCTGGCATTTTGCTTAGACTGGCTTTCTTACGGGAGAAATGCTTAATACTTCACTACCTGCGACTCGTTTGTTTTCTGACCACATGTGCTTGGTTGTACACTATATCAATAAAGTGTTTAGACTTTTAAAAACACTGTTGTAATACATTAAGACACTAAGTATTGTTCTTATGATGTTTTTCAACAGGAGGAAAGTGCGAGTTACTTCCAAACACTTCAGATATAGTCTGTGTTAGTAAATTCAAGGCTACTTATGAAATCCAGGCCTGATCCAGGCATAACACTGTATGACAACAGTTCAGATGACTGTTATAGAGCCTACAGCTAATCAATCTGTCAGATTCTGAAGTGCATTACAGGTCTAAAGAACATTATAAATGATCTTAAATAAAACAAATACATTTATAGAGATGGTATAAGTATATAATTTCACTCACCTGGAAAATGGAGGCCATGTGAATGGTTTGTGAGCACAATTAAGTGCACACAGCATGCCATATCATCTGATAATTGTTAGAAATAATTCCAAAAGGTAGCAGACTGTGTAAAGTCACATAAAACAACACAAAAATATGATGTATATGCTGAAATCAGCAGCTAATCAGCTGAGCTAGGTGTCACTAAAGTGGCCACGCCCTTAATTATGCAAACATAATATAACCTAATATAAAGGAAACAGATGAGTTATAAAAAAATTCACCCCCCTCACAGTTGTCATAAAGGGTAATATTAGCTATATGAACCAAAATTGTTCTTTGAACCAGGCTGTAAACACCTTTTTTTTTCTGCTGTATAGTTGGCCTTTTTAACAGGGGGCTCAATAGAAATTTGCTCCATATGGAGCCAGGACTAGCGGAATTTCGATGAATTGCAGTTTCAGTTACTCCCGTATTAGCTTCACGAGGGAGAGTGGGAGGTTGCCGCTCGAACATAACGATCTGTTAACAAGTAATTAGTATGTCCTAAAGCGTGCACACTCTTCTGTTACACACTCTAATATACTTCGTAAGTATATACATCACAAAAAATACTTTTAGGGTGCAGTATAAGTATGCAAATTGGGACGCAGCATAGGTATATCCACATTTTCATCATTTGGCACCTTTAAAAGATCAACAGTAATATAAAGACTGGATTGAATTGATTCTTGGAGAAATCCCTTTATCTGGGTTACGCTCGTCACTAGCCTTGAGCACAGCACATTCGTCATACTGTATCTGCGAAACCAAGATCTCCTTTTAGTTTCATAGAGCGCTCATCCTTCAACCTGTGATCCTGATGAACGTGATGACAATCCAATCCACAAAGAAAATCCCATGCAGTCTAACGCCACAGCAACTCATAACCCTGCAAATGACAAAAACCTGCTGACAGACTTAAGGCATTCCTCCCTCTCTGACCCAGAAGAGCACTGACTTGAAAGCAAGGTTAACGTTTGCACGCCACACTTAGCATGATGTCTTTAGCTTAGCACGTGACATCCTTTAGGAAAACACAGGTGGGACAACAAAGCCATGAAATGTAGCATTGTGCCATTCGTTTAAACACACAAACGCTAGTCACTTGTCACCTGGATTTGCAGGAGATAAGCTGAGGTTTTCTTGAATCAATAAAAGCCTTTGCGGGTTTTGTGTGACGCTAGCAGATCACTTGTCAGATTGCATTTAACTTAACAGCAGGAAGGGCAATGTTAGGATAGGATTTAAGGAATAAGGGAAAAATAAAAGGAGATAAGGAAGTGTTTTCCTACCACTCCATCAGACTCCGTTCACGTTTCAATTGTCACTTTCCACAGAGCGGGTCTTCATCCATTACACTAGCATTGGGTGACTTCTGTGAATACTTTGGAACTGATTAATTCCTTTGCTCATTCTAGAAATAATCCATTTTAAAACAGTGCACTTTAGTGTGAACTGAGTGCAACATTTTGCAGTGCTTAAAGGCATGTTATTTGAAATTAAATTACATTTGTAATCATAAAGTTGAAATTTAAGGGCGTCACGGTGGCGCAGTGGGTAGCACGATCGCCTCACAGCAAGAAGGTCGCTGATTCGAGCCTCGGCTGGGTCAGTTGGCCAGTCTTACCCCAGACATGCTCAATAATGTTCATGTCTGGTGACTGGACTGGCCAATCCTGAAGCACCTTGACCGTCTTTGCTTTCAGGAGCTTTGATGTGGAGGCTAAAGTATAAGAAGGAGCGCTATCCTGCTGAAGAATTTGCCCTCTTCTGTGGTTTGTAATGTAATGGGCAGCACAAATGTCTTGACACCTGTTGATGTTGCCATCCACTCTGCAGATCTCTCACACGCCCCCATACTGAATGTAACCCTGAACAATGATTTTTCCTTCACCAAGCTTGACTGATTTCTGTGTGAATCCTGGGTCCATGCTGGTTCCAATAGGTCTTCTGAAGTATCTGTGATGATTGGGATGAAATCCCAAATCAACCTTCAACCTTCTTTTCCAAATGTTCAACTTGAGTTATTATTTGTTGCTCTTACAACTGGGATTGACGACAAGACTTTTGTCAGGTTAACTTCACTTTTGTAAGTGATAATGCCTGGCAGGTTTATCAGCAGATTTAAGGACTTTCAAGAGTTCACACTTAGCTGATGATCAATAAAGCGTAATTGGCATGCTGTCCCGGGAGAGAGCCCTGAGCTCGTAATATCCTCGAGCCTGGGGCTCCCTCCCGTTAGAAGGGTGAGAGGGGAGTTCAAGCTCAGGAAGGTCTCGAGAACTCCCCTGCTTGTCGTCATGTGAGAAGTGTAAACTAAGGTTGTCTTAGGTAATAATTTGGTTTAGTCGGTTGGCTATGGTGTATGTTTTTGGATGGTGGAAGGAAACCGGGGAACCCGGTGGAAACCCATGCGAACACGGGGAGACATGCAAACTCCGCACAGAAACGCCAACCGGCCCGATAGGAGGTTGAACCGGCAGCGTTCTTGCTGTGAGGCAACAGTTCTAGCCACTGTGCCGCCTTGTCGCCCTATAGTAAAAAGGGTGGAAGTAGGGGTGGAAGGGGGGGAAACTTCAAGACGAAGATAACTGGAGTGAAAAGCTCTGGTTATTTATAGTGTGTTCGTAATCATCTAATAGGGCAGATTATGGAGCTAATGAGGTGCCAGCCGTGTTGATCATAAGCGCATGATCCTCTCGAAATTAGTTTATAAATAAACCAAACTTATTCTGTGAAAAAAACGGTTGGATGTACATTATTCCACTTATTATCCAAAAAGCAAAACAATTAGGGGAAAAAACTGAAATAATTTACTAGCTCTTCAATTAAAGGTAGGAAAAATGGTGTGGTCAGTGTGAGGCAACAATGACAGACTTAAAATTTGGTGTCATTATCTTTAACTATCGCAGAGATACAGCCTCACATGTAGTTTGGCATCATGCCATCACATTTATCGGTGCAGTAAACAAAAACCGTTACAGCTATCGACACAAATTCAATAAACTTTAGTCAGCATAATCTGAGTCAAATTAGATGCAAATCAGCCAAACGATGTAGGAGGAGTTTGAAAAAGTAGGTTTTTGACCTAAGTCTCGATGGCAGACAGGAAGTTCAGTTAATTAAGGCATAATTGCCAAATGCCTGACCTGGGAAAATCAGACATCATTAGACTCGGCATGCTCCGCCGGATGTAAGGACAAAGGGTTAAGAACTTATAAGCAAAAAAAGCTATTTTTTGTATAGACCTTTTTCTTAGAACGCAAAATTACCCATTATGCTTTGCGTGTATGCGCAAGGAGAATGCTAAGAACTTCCGGTCGGCAGCTGATGCGTGTAAACAGTCGCATTCAGACATCTTTGAAGCAAAAGTTTTAATCTATTTTACCTGCTTTTATCATCTTTGAACTAATACTGTTGTCGATCAGCGCCACCTCATGGACTGATCATTTGAAAAAAAATGTGATCTAATACTGTAGGATGGAAAACAACTGCTGTGAGGCATTTTTTCCTCGTTGTTAGATGGCATTTTGTGCCGTTTCAATGAAGCCTCGTCATTGCTAATGTCAACATTTTCTCTTTCTTTCAAATATATAACCAATCCAAACAAATATAGTTCCCCAAAATGTTTGACACACACATGTAGCCTGCCCTACTGTATAGTCCCACTAACACACTGATTTAATAACTGTGAAAATAAAGTGAAATGAAAGTGGTGTTTTGAAATGACAGAAAAACACAAACCGTGGTAAACTACTAACGTTACACAACACACTAAATGAAACATAAACAGCTCGCGATTAGAATCAAACATGCAAATCAGCCAGCAGAGTATCAGTAACAGACTTTTATTGGTCATTTTTTGTAAATTGCATGACTTACACACCTGTTAAGTTTCATGCCAGTAATCTGGTTTGCTCTATGATGCAGTGAAGTATTGCGTGTGCGTGTGTGTGTCTCGAAGAGCCGCTGAGCTAACAGCTGACAGGCCGGGAACACACACACACACACACACACACACACACACTGTATTTCTAACGGCAGATACGTAAACTAGGAGAACGTTTTTCTCTCGCGCTTGAACCACATCTGACAGATTATACAGCTTTAACACACTCCTTTCAAAGTTGTGTCACAAAAACACTCCGAAATCCACTCAAAACGCTATTGAAACCCATTTTCGGAGCGCAAATTACCATTTGTAAACACTGTAAACGGAAGTTCTAAACATTCTACCTGAAGACGCTGGTCGCTATGACGCCCTCCATGCAGAAAAAGGTCTATATCCAGACCACAAGGGGGCAATGCGCCGAAACGATGCAGAATGCAACATTTTCCAGCGCTTAAATGAGTGTTATTTGAAATTAAATTACATTTGTAATCATAAAGTTGCAATTTAAGGGCGTCACGGTGGCGCAGTGGGTAGCACGATCGTCTCACATCAAGAAGGTCACTGGTTTGAGCCTCGGCTGGGTCAGTTGATGTTTCTTTGTGGAGTTTTCATGTTCTCCCCGGGTTCGTGTGGGTTTCCACCGGGTGCTCCAGGTTCCCCCACAAATCCAAACACATGCGCTATAGGGGAATTGGGTAAGCTAAATTGTCTGTAGTGTATGTGCGTGAATGAGTGTGCATGGATGTTTCCCAGTGATGGGTTGCAGCTGGAAGTGCAGAAGTGGGCTAGCCAATCCTGGAGCACCTTGACCTTCTTTGCGTTTAGGAACTTCAGGTACTGTAAGTGATAATGCCTAGCAGGTTTAACAGCAGATTTAAGGGCTTTATTCTGTGAAAACAACCGGTTGGATGAACATTATCCCACTTATGTTGTTATGTTATGTTATGTCTGTTTTTGCAAGCTCTACGTTAAATTTGTCAACTTGAAATCAACTTGAATTCAATAACGTTTGGTCAGCATGGTCTGTAGATCATGTGATTCAATTTTAGTGAAAATTGGACAAACAGCCTAGGACGAGTTTGTTCAAATTGATTTTACGGAAAATTCAAAATAGCGAAAAATACTTTGCGTGCATTGCCACCGGCTTGAGCCAAGGAATCAGAGGAAAAAATCATTTTGATTGTAGCCCGGTTCAAAAGTTATAGATAAACATAAGTGAAACTTTGGACAAGTGGTGGTGCTACAGAGTTTGGGTTAGAGAGTCCAAATTGTTGTGGTTGAAGATCAGACTGTCAGTATGCCAAAGTTTGCGCAAATGCTGCAAACGGTTCATAGGGCTGCCATAGACTCCCAGAGGGTAGGAAGAAGCCGGAAGAATAATAAGAACCACAACGAACACAATAGGTGCCCTACGCATCTTCGGTGCTTGGCCCCTAAATATGTGACTTACTTTTGCCTCAGTTCTGTTACAGAGCTTATAGCATAAATCTATTTAAGATGGAACTGCGTTATCATTTGCTGAGCCTTTTCTCTTCCACTGAATGGCGAAATTCAGTCTTTCACTTTCCTTCTCACTCACCGAAAGCAAGCTGCCTGACTGCCAATCTGACACAAACCATTTAAATCAGTTTCTGCTTGACCCCATTAGTGCCACACTGACTCGGCTTGACATGACTTTCCATTTCCAGAGTGACAAAAAAACTAAAATTGGTACAAACATCTGAGTCATTTCCAAGAAGCTGACTCGTGTACCTGAATTTGTTTTTATTTGGTTAGCGAATGATGTCTTTAAATGTCTATGGAAGTACAGTAGACTTGTTTTTTTTACAATTTATCTATTTTGCAAGATTTCTTTTTTAATTGTACCACTAAACATTTCCATTTCCATGCACTGCATTAAATTACATTGTTCCACAGCATGTCTTTAAAATATGAACACTTATTTTACCCCAGTATTTTCAATGGAGTTTCTACGATAGCCTATCTATCTATCTATCTATCTATCTATCTATCTATCTATCTATCTATCTATCTATCTATCTATCTATCTATCTATCTATCTATCTATCTATCTATCTGTCTGTCTGTCTGTCTGTCTATCTATCGTTCTATCGTTCTATCGTTATATCATTCTATCTATCGTTCTATCATTCTATCTATCTATCTATCTATCTATCTATCTATCTATCTATCTATCTATCTATCTATCTATCTATCTATCTATCTATCTATCTATCTATCTATCTATCTATCTATCTATCTATCGTTCTATCATTATATCATTCTATCTATCGTTCTATCATTCTATCTATCTATCTATCTATCTATCTATCTATCTATCTATCTATCTATCTATCTATCTATCTATCTATCTATCCATCTATCTATTTATCGTTCCATCTATATCTATCTATCAATCGTTCTATCTATCGTTCTATCATTGTATAATTCTATCTATCATTCTATCTATCTATCTATCTATCTATCTATCTATCTATCTATCTATCTATCTATCTATCTATCTATCATCTATCTATCTATCTATCTATTTATCGTTCCATCTATATCTATCTATCTATCATTCTATCTATCGTTCTATCATTGTATCATTCTATCATTCTATCTATCTATCTATCTATCTATCTATCTATCTATCTATCTATCTATCGATATCTATCTATCTATCTATCTATCTATCTATCTATCTATCTATCTATCTATCTATCTATCTATCTATCTATCTATCTATCTATCTATCTATCCATCCATCTATCTATTTATCGTTCCATCTATATCTATCTATCTATCTATCTATCTATCTATCTATCTATCTATCTATCTATCTATCTATCTATCTATCTATCTATCTATCTATCTATCTATCTATCGTTCTGTTTGTCTATCATTCTATCTGTCTGTCTGTCTATCTATCTATCATTCTATCGTTCTATCTATCTATCGTTCTGTTTTTCTATCATTCTATGTATTTGACTGAGTAGCTGGTTGGTATCTGTTTATCTATTAAAAATCTATTAAAAAAAAATTATTGAGTCCATATGTAGCGAAGGCCTGTGGATAAAGCAGTTTTGTTTAGTTTCTGCCCTTGTGACTCAGCATGGGACGAATCAAACTGTTTCACATTCTCATACACATTCTTACATTTCACATTTATTCTTACAAGCAGCCTGACGTATGCAGCAAAGGAGTCCGCTAGGTCTCCATCACAAATCACACAATGCTGCTCAAGGATTACCTTTAAAATAATGGATGTGTGTATGATTGAAATTCCAGTCATTCCCTCCTGCAATCTTCCACAAATGAATCTTCGGAATGGCTCGTCTTTTCAGACAAGCCCCTGATAGCATCAACAAACAAACAGAGGGAGAGAGAAAGAGCAGGTTGGCGATTGTTTAACACTCGTGACATGGTTCATTGCTCCACCCTCTGACCTTTGACCTTCGATCTGCCCGGTTTCTCCTCCGCCTGTCACTCTCGTCCTCAAAAGACATGAAGGTAAAAGGAGCTAAAAGAAAAGGACACATTCCAGATTTCTGATTAACAGAGCGTTTGGTTCAAATGAGGACTGTTGTTTCTGCCTATTCGTGGGTGAAGCATGATCGCCTCACAGCAAGGGGTCGCTGGTTCGAGACCCGGCTGGGCCAGTTGGCATTTCTGTGTGGAGTTTGCATGTTTTCCCCATGTTGGTGTGAATTTCCTCTGGGTGCTCCTGTTTCCCCCACAGTCCAAACACATGCGCTATAGGTGAATTGGGTAGGCTAAATTGACCGTAGTGTATGAGTGTGAATGAATGAGAGTGTAAGGCGTTTCCCAATGATGAGTTGCAGCTGAAAGGGCATCCGCTGCGTAAAACATATGCTGGATAAGTTGGCGGTTCATTCCACTGTGGCGACCCCTGATGAATAAAGGGACTAAGCCAAAGACAAAATGAATGAATAGAATTTTACATTTTGCAATAGGAAATGAAAACATGGGGTTTGTTCCTAAGATTATTATTTATTATCATATTCTTCATTAAAGACACTGTTCCTTCAGCTGGTTTTCTGTTCTCCAGGAGTGTGTGTGTAAAACAGTGTGTGAACCTTAGCCTCAGGCATAAAATGACATATCGATCACTCCCATACTCTTTAGAAATGGAATTCATTTTAATTCATAGCATTTAGACTTCCTCCAGAATCTCCAGCTTCCAAAATTCTGTCTTAAATGTCATCCTTTTTTCTTTTACGTAAGCACTTTTTTACTTTCTCTTTTAAGCGTTTCACCACCATTATCCTAGGTATTAGACCTGGGATTTTAGTTTGATATGAGTACGTGTGTATCCTTGCTCAATTTTCTTTGGAAAACCTGCTTACAAAGGCAATGCGGTAATTTCCAGTCAAAAACTGTCACAGATGACTGCATTGGACAAGTCATAATTCTGTATAGATTGCATTAGTGTATTCGCTCATGTTTTCAGCTGTGCTGTTTTGACCTACAGCATTTTAAAATAAAAGTTTTTGTTAAATTTTTATATGCCATGATTCAAACCAACCATCTACACTGTAATAACAGTATTATTTTGTGATTTACAAGTGTTTTACGTTTATTTACGGTTGTGAATTGCATTATGGGATGTTGATTCAATTAAATTCAATTCACCTTTATTTGTATAGCGCTTTTACAATGTACAATGTGTCAAAGCAGCTTCACATGGAAGATTATAGTAAATTGAAACCGTGTCAGTTCAGTTTTCAGTGTTTAAGTTCAGTTCAGTTTAGCTCAGTTCAGTGGGGTTTAATAATCACTACTGAGCGTCCAAACACTGAAGAGCAATTTCATCGATGCACAGCTCTACAGATCCTGAACCATGCAAGCCAGTGGCGACAGCAGAAAAAACTTCACCAATTGGCGAAAGTGAAGAATTAAAAAAACCTCCAGAGAAACCAGGCTCAGTTGAGCACGACCATTTCTCCCGTGGCCAAACATCCTGTGCAGAGCTGCAGTCTAGGCGCCGGAGGCTGGAGAATGCTGGACCTCAGCTTAGACTCGTCTGTCCCTGGAGCATCACCGGAATCAGTCTCATGCTCTCCACTCCTCCATGACCACCACAGCAGCTGCTCAGGATACGGCCTGGTCCAGGATTATGAAAACCTTGGGATAATCTCGTCGCTGGTCTTGGATCGCATCAGTGGCGCTGCATAGTCTGAGGGCCTCGGGATGAGTGCCCCCAGGTGGAAATAGAGAATAAAGAGAATAATTAGCGTAGCTGCTGTTCATAGTGTGTATAAACGAGATGCAAAAAAACCTGCGTGGGGCACATTCATGTAACATACTTGATCTCTGCTCTGTCGACTTTTAATGTTGAAAATTCAATTCTACAGTTTAACAAAGTGACTTTTATTGAGATTTTAGTAGGTTGAAATAATATAATGAATAAGAAGTAATATCTAGAGGAATAAGTCTGCAAAATAACAGGAAATGTACTGCCAGTTTATTACAAGGTGTTCGTAGCGTAATATACAACACCAATCCAGACAATAAATCACTTTAAACTATTAAAAATGTTAATAAAAGTCACTCTTTTAAACTTTTCAAGGTTAAAAGTTGTTGGAAGAAAGATCAAGCTTTCATAATTTAATTCAAAAGTATAAATAAATGAGAGAAAAATAATAATAATAACATGAATCACAAAATATGGAAAACTGCTATTTTACGAATGTTTTTCGTAACTATGAAATCAAAATTTACACTTCCTCATTTTTAGGGTTTAAAAGTTTTTTATTGAGATATTCATTGCAGCATTACAGCAAATATTACAACATCTCTAGTTTTTTTTTTTAACAAATAAAAGAATTCAACAAATTAAATAGCACACATAAAAAAAAAATAAAAAAAATAAAATAAAAAAAATAAATAGATAAACAAGTAATTCGGATGGACCCAGAATACGCTTTTCAAAAAACACAAGACGTCTAGCCCCTAGAACCCACCCCATCCCTGGGACTAAAGCTTATGCAGTACTGTTGGTGTGACCTTCACCATCTGGGTATTCAACTTACGCTTTCAAGACAGAGAAGAAGAGGAGACCAAATCTTGTCAAATGTTTTCAATTTCTTTGCCATAAGAAATCTGATCCTTTCCAGATGTGCTAATTTAATTAATTCTTCCAGCCAAGATCTAAATGATGGGGATTCTGTTAATTTCCAAAACCTTAGCACCAGCTTCTTTGCCACAACAAGGCTGTAAGACAACAGTTGCAATTCCTAGGTATTTAAAATTATTTTGGGTTATTTTGAATGGAAAGGCTTGGAGAATAGACAAATCTCTAACCTTAATAGGCATTAACTCGCTCTTAGACCAATTGACCCTATACCCTGAAAATGTGCCGTAATGGCCAATTGTGTCCAAGATTGTTGAGATGGAAGTTTGAGGATTGGAGATATATAGTAAAATATCGTCAGCATACAAGGATATTTTGCTTACTGTATTCTTTGTACAGTATCCATGTATATTGGGGTCCGCCCGAATGTACTGAGCCAAAGGCTCAAGAGCCAGAGCAAAAAGAAGAGGCGAAAGAGCACAGCCCTGTCGAGTACCCCTATGCAAGTTAAATGCACTGGAAAGTATTCTATTAGTAAGGATTCTAGCACTGGGGTTATAATAGAGAATCCTAATCCAATTTTCAAATTTGTCACCTATATCAAAGTTTTTAAGGGCTGCAAAAAGATATGGCCATTCTAATTGATCGAAAGCTTTCTCTGCATCCAGAGAAGCAATAATCAAGTCGTCTGGGTTTGGATTTTGTGAATAGATAATATTAAAAAGACGTCTAAGATTTGAGGACGATTGTCTATTAGGGATGAATCCGGTCTGATCGGGGTGGATAAGTTTTTCCATTACTGAGGTGAGCCTAATAGATAGAGCCTTCGCCAGGATTTTTTGATCATATGGCAACAGTGATATTGGCCTATAACTGCTTACTTCCACTGGATCTTTCCCCTTCTTTGGTAGGACAGTTATTATGGCTTCATTTAGAGAAGGAGGTAGCCGGCCATCACTGTAGGCATGAGTATACATTTTAAATAGATAAGGTGATAGGATAGCACCGAATTCTTTATAAAACTCACTAGGGTAACCATCCGGACCGGGAGACTTTGCCCCTTTCAATTTTTTAATAGTGTCTGATATTTCTGAAATTGAGAGCTCAGCATTGAGAGCATTGCGATCTTCCTTTGCCAAGACAGGGAGGTCACAACCATCCAAAAAATTTTTAATAACCAGCTCATCATTAAAGGATCTTGAGGAATATAATTCCTCGTAAAATGATTTAAATCGCTCGTTTATATCTTTATGTGAAGTTAAAATATCCCCCTTTACAGATTTAATTTTGCTTATAGTTCGTTCACTTTCTGCTTTTCTGATTTGTCTTGCCATGAGTTTATGTGGTTTATCCCCAAATTCCAGAAATTTTTGTTGTGTATATAGGAATCCTTTAATAATATGATCAGATAATAATTGATTATGTTGTAGTCTTAAAGACAAAATCTTCTTATAAGTGTCCATGGATGGACGTGCAGCGTTTTCTTTATCTAAATTGCCGATCTGTTGTTCAAGTTCTACCAATTTTGCCCTTTTCTTTTTCCTTGCTGCCGCCTGAAAAGAAATAATGCAACCCCTTATATACGCTTTCATAGTTTCCCACAGTATCGAAGGAGAGATTTCAGGATGATCATTCATCTCAAAAAAAAAAGAAATCTGCTCTTTTAAATATTCACAGAATTTTGGTAGCTTTAGGAGCTGTGGATCAAGCCTCCATATCCTGTTGCACTGTGGCATATCAGAAAAACTTAGAGAAAAGGAGAGGGGGGCATGGTCTGAGATCACTAAATCATGGTAAAGAACATTGCTGACAGAGGGCATCAATTTAGCATCTAACAAAAAATAATCTATTCTTGTGTAAACATTATGCACATTTGAATGAAACGAGTACGCTCTACCGCACGGATTAAAAATCCTCCAGATGTCAAACAGGTTAGAATTTGTACAATATTCTTTCAGAAAAATACTAGAATTAGAAACAGGGGCTCTGCGCGAAGATGAACGGTCTAAGTAGGGATCCATCACTAAGTTCAAATCCCCTCCAACAATTAAGTTAGTGTGCGCGATGTCCGTAATCTGTGCAAAAATATGCTTATAGAAAGCCGGAGAATCCGTATTCGGTCCATAAATATTTACCAGGGTTATTGGAAGAGAAAACAGCTCTCCAGCTATAACTAAATATCTGCCCTCTCTGTCTGCAATTGTTGACTTGTGAATAAACGGTGTACCTTTTCTGAAAAGAATAGCGACTCCTCTTGACCTGACCGAGCATGTAGCGTGATACATTTGACCAATCCATCTGCATTTCAATTTAATATATTCGTTTTTAGTCAAATGTGTCTCTTGGAGGAAGATTATGTCACTCGATAAGGATTTTAGATGTGCCAGTACTTTACCCCTTTTAACTGGTTGATTCAATCCTTTTACATTCCAAGAAACCATTTTAAATTGTCTCCCTTTCTCAGATCGCGTCAAGTCATTCTGCATGATGATAGGTCACATATAACTTTAATGAAACCCAAATGGTGAGGCCAACAAACGTATAGTAGTAGAAATGTCCCAAGAAAACCCACCCCGTAACCCACCCAGTGTCTTGCCTATACTGAGAACCTTTTAAAGTAAGGCACGACCCCGCTAAGGAAGTAATAAAAGAGCCCAAAACCCACCTCCCAAATAACGAACCCCATGTCAAACATAAACCCTTCCTACTTCCCTTATGAAACACTTCTATTTATAGAAGCCTAAAACAGCCCCACACAAAACCAAAATTAAAATACAAATTTCACATTTTGAAGACATAACTAATTACAAATGAACGCATTGAATCGAATCTCCATGGGCATAAAGAGTCTAAAGAAGTCCGAGTATCTAAACAGCCGTAGTAACATTTTGGGCAGTCTTAAAAAAATAAAGCATTGCAATGGCGAAATGTGTATTTTCAAATGAAGAAAAAAAATAAATAAATAAATAAAAAAGGCAATAAACCTCAAATCGGAATATTGAACTAGTGTACACTTATTCTGAAATGAATCCCCGTGGCAATAAATAGAATCAAGAGAAGGCCGATTGAATGAACAGCCATTGCAGAGTTTTTGGCGGGTTCTTACAGCAAAATATCTACATTTAAATGAAGAGAAAAATAGATAACCTCAAACCTGAACATTGAGCTAAGTTAGTGTCCTTTTATTCGTTGCCCAGAAAAAAGGAAATAACATCGGTCATTCCCGTGAGTGTCTTTACGATTGGCACCGAAGTGTAACTCGGCGAATTCCTCTGCCTTTTTTGCATCTGTAAACACCGTCTCCGTACCGTTGTAAGTAACCCTCAACTTTGCTGGAAATAGTGTTCCATATCGAACTCCCGGTTTATCCCGAAGTAGGTCTCTTGCTTTGTTAAACGCGGCTCGGCGCTTTGCAACTTCAGGAGCGAAATCGGGAAATATACGAATCGATTGCCCACTGAAGACGATATCCCTTCGCTTCGCCGCTTTCTTAAGAATAGATGTCACATCCCGAAAATAATGCAATCGCACAATTAAAGCGCGCGGAGGGTCCGTGTCGTTCGATCGCGCCCGCAAAGCCCTGTGCGCCCGGTCCACGAGCGGACATTCATCCAAAGAAAGAGCCTCCCTCAGAAGTTCAGAAATGAATACATTGATCTCCTTTCCACGCTCTGTCCCTTCTTTTAGCCTGACGATCCGCAGGTTTTGCCGTCTGGATCTCCCCTCCAGATCCATGCACTTGTCTGTTAGCGTCTCAACTTCTGAGCCAAAGCGTTTCACCTCTGACTGGAGTTTGGAAATTATGTCCGAGGCATGTGTAGCTGATCTCTCCAGGTCGGCAATAGTAGAGCTATGCTGCGCAGACGCACCTTGTAGGGCTTGAATAGCTGCCTGGGTCTCCGATTTAAGAGCGGATATTTCCCCTCGGATGGTAGAGGCCACTTCTTCGATTCGGGCGTCGATCGTTTGACAGATTTCGGTCTTTGTGGCCTGAAGTTCAGAGCGCAAGGAATTAATGGCCTTCAGGATGGTTGCATCTGACGATCGTTGCGAGGGCTCGTCCGTCGGTTCGGTGTTTTCAGGTGAGCTCGGTGTCGTAGGGCCTACTTCACCTTGCTTTCTTCCTTTAGAGGTATGTTGTTTTCCACTTGCTTTCATCTTGTCACTGATGTATAACCGAATCCCTGGGCTACTTAGAATTAGTATATGATTGATTATGAAAACATAATCCTTCAAAATGTCGATATTATTTGAGATTTTGCGGGAGCTGTTGGAGAGTGCGTCCTATCGAAACATTGCTCGCTAGCGCCCCCTCCCACTTCCTCATTTTTAAATGGTCTCCACAAGAAGTTTGGCCGAGGTTTTTTCCTTCACACAAGTTTTTTTCTCGCCGCTGTCGCCACTGGCTTGCTTGGTTTGGGACTTGTGGAGCTGCGCATCGATGGATTTGCTCTTCAGTGTTTAAACTTTCAGCAGTGAAAATTAAACCATACTGGACTAAACTGAACTTCATCTCTGAAAACTGGACTGACACAGTTTCAATTTACTAGAACTTCTATGTTAAGCTGCTTTGACACGATCTACATTGTAAACGCACTATAGAAATAAAGATGAATTGAAATGTATATTGTAGGTCTTGTTATAAACGATTATTTGACATTGTTATTACTGTATGCTGTTCACGTTTTGGTAGAGCCAACAAAATCTAGTCTTTTAATGTGCATGACACAGATGTTTAATGAAAACAGGATGCTTTGGGATTAAGATTATTCTTTTAGCTAATTTTATACCAGTCAACAGAAAATAAATAAAGGCTAATAAAACACTGAAACATACCAAGCATGCTCTTTGTATCTCTTTACAAGAATAATACAAATGTTAAGTAAATTCCTAGACTGTTTGGTTCGGGCTGATTTTCCCAGGAGTGTTTGTCACAACGTCTAATAAAAAGCCTTGTAAAATTAGGTTGTATGTAAATAAAATCTATTTTAATAATTAAATCATTAAAAGAGTATGGCTAAAAAAAGTCTCGCTCTTTCTTTATTTTGTATAAAATTTTGCATGTTTAAAAGGAAATTATATGTACTTACAGATGTTTTATCTCACGGTTAAACAAAATGTAATTACAAAAAATCAAGACAACAAATATTTTTAAATATTACCCAGGCTCATTGTGAATACGTACCCCTGTCTACATTTCTGGAGAGTGTGAATTATGTAGCCAGAGGTAGATCTTGCTGCATTTCGTCTTGAAAACAAATGCTACAGATGGTATGACGCAACTGACGGCTTCTGTTTGTTTTCACGCTACCTCTGTACGAACGGCTTTTCCGATGTTACCAGTTTGCCCTTTGGCTCACCGCATACGTCAGTGAACTTGGGACGCGAAATGGAGTTGACTGCGATGACAGGGTTCAATTCTGGCAAAGAACAATTCCAGAAAACGAAGCAATAAATAAATAAACAAACAACAAAACGTAGCTTAAACTCGTGGTGAATTCATGCGCCCGCAACGGCTTTACTTTTACTAGATTGCTTTGAAAACACTATCAGTTGGGTTTAGAGAAGGGAGTGGGTGGGTCAGTCATTCAGTCGACAGCAAGCTAGTCTGGGGTGCATTTTCCAAACAACAATATGACTTGTGGCTGAACTATCATAATACGATCCATCGTTTGGGAAAATAACAATGAAGTGATGAGTGTTTCTTAAAACTGTAGTTGCTTTGTCGCAGATCAATCATTTGAACCACGTTATTTATAACATTTAACATCCATAATGATGTTTCTAACTACAGTTCTAGAGGGGTAGTTGCAACCGTACAAGTTTGCGACGCAGTTTGCGAATGTTCATTGGAACAATGGATTTGGGAAATGTCAAACCAACAAACTATGCTTTTAATGACAAAATTTGTGACCTTAGTTGCTTAACAATGGTTTTCGGAGATGCACTCCTGGTCAGCTGAAGCGTATATTGCGCTCTCTGGTGGATTTACAAACAAAAAAAGGGTACACTACGGTTATACGATTTTGCTGTTCTCAGAAATGTAGACCTGAATACGTATTCGCAATGAGCCTGCAAAAAATTAAGGCAGCAAGAATTTTCTTGTGGGCAGCATGGTGGCGCAGTGGGTAGCACAACTACCTCACAGAAAGAAGGTCGCTGGTTCGAGCCCCGGCTGAGTCATTTGGCGTTTCTGTGCAGAATTTGCATATTCTTCCTGAGTCTGCATGGGTTTCCTTCGGGTGCTCTGGTTTCCCCCACAAGTCCAAAGACATGCGCTATAGGTGAATTAGGTAAGCTAAATTGTCCATAGTGTACTGTATGTGTGGGAATGAGTGTGTATGGATGTTTCCTAGTGATGGGTTGCAGCTGGAAGGGCATCCACTGTGTAAAACATATGCTGGATAAATTGGTGGATCATTCTGCTGTGGTCACCCCAGATTAATAAAGGGACTACGCCGAAAGGAAAACGAATGAATGAAAGAAGAATTTTCTTTTTACAGTGTAACTATTCCTCATTTTTCATATTAAAGGAATACATCTACCCCTCAAAAATGTGAACGATTCATCCCATATGGTGTTATTTTCCTCTTTGGAATGCAAAATGAGCTTAAAAACTGAGAGGTTCTGATGAAGAGTAGATCTTGGGATTCACTGCAGGATTGATTCTAAATCATTTACCCAATGTGGCTTTTATAGAAGCACAATCACAGCTCCAAAGTTTTGCATTCTTTTCAATTCAGTTCAATAGTGTCTGTGCTCTGAACTGTAATAGCATGCTTCAGAAATGAGGAACTGTCTGTAAATGGTGGTTTGTTGAACAATGCTGCTGACACAGCCTCAGTCATGGAAGCACATCCTCGATAATCTGCAACCTTCATAAATCATGCTACTGCGACAGAGAGTGATGCGCAGAATTATGCGGTTATATAACCATCTTAAATCATTAAAAAACGATTTTTCAGGTTGTGTTTCAGAACATCTGCAAAATGTGTTAACTGATTTTAAAGGAACCTACCAAAATTAAGCACTCTTAATACTTCCTTATGCCATACAAATGCAACTAAAGAGCTTGTGTTATGACAGAGTGTTCAGGGTCTTTCTTTCTTTGCGCAGGGCTCTTTGTCCAGATTTATTGACCGGTTCTCACCTTGTTTCCATCATTAATTGGGATTCTAACAGTCTTACTTGGCAAACACACACACTTGTGTGTGGTCAGGATTACAAAGGTCCTTTGCTCATTAACCGTGTTTACTAAGGCAAGCCATGGCTGAGTGTTGGAGATTTGAACAAAACCCTAGCCTGAATTATTGAACTTACGTACGAGTTCAGGCCAACATTTTTGCCTCTTGAACATTGTGGCAAACACATATTTATTTCACAACAAGGGACGTTGTACAGTAATCAACATTCCCTAAGAACGTAAATGTACCCAAATTAGCCCACAGACTAGTTTTCATTGGTGGTCATCAGTGGTGGAAAGAGAACTGAAAAATCAAACTCAAAGAAAAGTATCATTACTTGCCTAAAAATGTAGTGTAAGTAGAGTAAAAGTATCTGTAGACCTTTTAAAAGTACTCAGGAGTAGTGAGTATTACACTGTCAAAAGCTGATATTTTTACATGTAAATTGTGCATGTGTGTGTAAACGTACCATTCTGTAGTGCATTTAGTTATTGCCCAGAAGGCACACAACATCATGAGACATTAATATTCGGTTAGATTTAGGTTGTGACGTCAGGTGACCAAAATTAATTGTCAAGCCAGCAGCTAAGGACAAAGTTATTTTGATGTCCAATAATGACGTCAAATGATGTTGATATTTGGTTGATTTTAGGTTGTTAGAAAGTGACCAAAATCCAGCGTCGAGCCAACATCTTAAACCAACGCCATATATGACGTCAAATACTGACATTTATTTGTCAGGTACGGCAACCAAAATACAACGTCTGATAGACGTGGTAACGTTCACACAATGTCAAGCTGTAACATCATTAGACGTTGATATTTGGTTGGTTTTAGGTTGGACGTTGGATATTGCAATAGTATCTGGATGCCGCCTTTATGACGCAAGCTGAGATTGCATCACTCAGCGATGCAATGCCAGACACAATGCACTCAATGGAGTGAGTGATGTCACTGTGACGGGTAGGGTTAGGTGAGTGCATTAAAAAGCATTGGATGCAGCTCAGATTGCACTGCACCAGGTCTGCATTCAGACCCCTTTCGAATATTGATGTTGGCCTGACGTTGAGTTCTGGCGTCAACCCGATTTTCATTTCCAAACAAAATGCAAAGTCCCCATGACGTTTGGGTTCAACGTCAATCATGTTGACGTCCTGTGCCAAAACATCCATCATCTTCTCATCAGTGACATGCATCTAAACAGTCTCTGGGTCAATGCGCGTAAAGATTTTGAACATCTTCATGGACATTTTTAATACTTCCAAACAGTTTGCTGCAATTATAAAGTGCACACGTCTTGAGGTACAGTAGTTCATTATGATGCGATTTACCTTCTACGGTATGTGCGATTTGATTGGACAGGAATCTCAGGACTGATTTTTCTAATCCCCATGGACAAGAAAAATAAAGTAGTGACTGCATGTTGAAAGAAAGTAGTGGAGTAAAAGTACAGATACAGCACTAAAAATTTACTCAAGGGAAAGTAAAAGTACACATTTTTAAAACTACTTAGTAAATTACAATTTCTGAGAAAAACTACTCAATTACAGTCATTTGAGTATTTGTAATTAGTTACTTTACACCACTGGTGATCATTTAGCCAGATGCCAATAAAAACACAAATTCAAACTGAAAACAATACTCAAATGAACAACACAAAACCACCACCACAACAACGTCAAAAAGCCTAGTGTTCACAATGAGTTTAACACCAATGAAACCCTTCAAAACAGCTACTCTCATCATGCCAGAGCAGCCCTGCTGTTTATAGTACAAATCTGCTGATAAAAACGTTCGATAAAAGTCATGAGTGTCAAAATATCAGTGCAGAAAAACATGTTTACCCTGGAAGGATGTGTCTTACATAAGAGCTGCTCTGTGTCGTACTCTCCCTTATGTTGTGTAAGCAGTCCCAGCAGAATAGTGCTTTTCTTGAAGTAATTAGGAGGTCCTCGTTATGTGGGCCCACCCTGAGACCCAGTGGATGACCAGCGGCTTTTTCTTCCCCCAGATGACTGACCTCCGGCGGGGCAGGTTCCTCCTCAGACCACCGCATTACAGTCGTCCTCGAGTGATGTTTAAAGGTCTGGCAGAAAAAAACTCAGCGGCTCCCATTGATTGTGGATTTATCTGTTGATGGAGGTCCAGCCAACACGTAAACACCATCCATCACAATCAGCATTCCCTCCAATAACACTCGTGATTCAATGATACACAGACAGACTCGCAAAACTAAACAGGTGTATAAATATATAAAAGTGATCTATGGCTCAAGATGATATCGCTGCAGAAACAAACTTTAGAAAATCGCAAGAGAGCTCAAGGTTTGGATTTTTTGTATGATCCTCTCATGATTTACAATGCGTGCTTTCATTATGCATTATTACGTTATCATGAAATCAAAACAAATGATTAATCATGATCCAAAATAAAGGTTGCTTTTAATGTATTTCTGCATACTGTATATATCTTTTTGTGTATATAAGTATGTGTGTAACGGAGGCCAGCAAGTGAAGTGCTGTGCAGGTAAACTGACCTACAGGTGCTCTAGTGACAGACACTAGAGGCCATGGTCTTTAGCCTTGGTAGAGCAACCGACTCCCATGCGGAAGGTCACCAGTTCCATCGCAGCTCGGAGCGGGTTGAGTGATGTAGGACCGGTGGGGTTACATATGCATGACTACACTATTTAAAGTATTTCTTATATATATATATATATATATGCATGTAAATACTAATATTTATTTTGTATATTTTTGTATTTTATGTACAGCAAGTGTGTGTGTATAATAAATATACTGTATATATGTTGAATCAGTCGAATCAGAATTATAAGCACCCCTGCTTATTTTTTCCCCAATTTCTGTTTAACTGAGAGAAGATTTTTTTCAACACATTTCTAAACATAATAGTTTTATTAACTCATTTCTAATAACTGATTTATTTTATCTTTGCCATGATAACAGTAAATAATATTTGACTAGATATTTTTCAAGACACTTCTATACAGCTTAAAGTGACATTTAAAGGCTTAACTAGGTTAATTAGGTTAAATAGGCAGGTTAGGGTAATTAGGCAAGTTATTGTATAATGATGGTTTGTTCTGTAGACTATCGAAAAAAAAATTAGCTTAAAGGGGCTAATAATTTTGTCCATAAAAAGAGTTTTTTAAAAATTCAAAACTGCTTTTATTCTAGCCAAAATAAAACAAAAAAGACTTTCTCCAGAAGAAAAAAATATTATCAGACATACTGTGAAAATTTCCTTGCTCTGTTAAACATCATTTGGAAAATATTTAAAAAAGAAAAAAAAAATCAAAGGGGGGCTAATATTTTTTACTTCAACTATATATATATATATATATATATATATATATATATATATATATATATATATATATATATAAACTAACTGCTTTAAAAACAACAGGTTTACAATTTTTAATTTTCTAAATGTTATCCATGAGCATAATATCTTTGAAACACAGTCCCTCCCCTGCCATCCAAAGCCGCGCCTCCTGAGATCAACTTAAAGATGACAGTAGGAAATCCACTAGATCATGTCACTCACCAGTTAGAAAACTTTATGGTACTTTATAATACTACAATTCCAAACGAAAAACTGTATTATATCTAGCATGTTTTCAGTTGTGTAGCAAGCAAAACTTGTCATAATGTGCAATATTTCATGCGCAGGTTGTCATTGTTCAAAAATTAACCAACGTGAATATAAAACCAACTTCAGCTCAGTAAAGCAGGCCAGGTGGAATAGAGCTTGAATGTTGAATAGAATGTTTCAGAGCACAATCACCTACTGCACCTTTAACTTTTTAAAATAAAGTCAACTAATCGCTTTAAAGTAGTCAACTAATCACTTTAAAAGCAACAAGTTTGCTCACTTTTTAAAATAGTACACTAATCGCTTTAAAAGCAACAGGTTTACTCACTTTAAAGTCAACTAATCGCTTTAAAGTAGTCAAATAATCACTTTAAAAGCAACAGGTTTACTCACTTTTTAAAGTAAAGTCAACTAATCTCTTTAAAAACAACAGGTTTACAATTAAAAATGTTCTAAATGTTATCCATAAGCATAATATCTTTGAAACACAGTCCCTCCTCTGCCATCCAAAGCCGCGCCTCCTGAAATCAACTTAAAGATGACAGTAGGAAATCCACTAGATCATGTCTCTCACCAGTTAGAAAACTTTATGGTACTTTATAATACTACAATTCCAAACGAAAAACTGTATTATATCTAGCATGTTTTCAGTTGTGTAGCAAGCAAAACTTGTCATAATGTGCAATATTTCATGCGCAGGTTGTCATTGTTCAGAAATTAACAAACGTGAATATAAAACCAACTTCAGCTCAGTAAAGCAGGCCAGGTGGAATAGAGCTTGAATAGAATGTTTCAGAGCACAATCACCTACTGCACCTTTAACTTTTTAAAATAAAGTCAACTAATCGCTTTAAAGTAGTCAACTAATCACTTTAAAAGCAACAAGTTTGCTCACTTTTTAAAATAGTACACTAATCGCTTTAAAAGCAACAGGTTTACTTACTTTAAAGTCAACTAATCGCTTTAAAGTAGTTAACTAATCACTTTAAAAGCAACAGGTTTACTCACTTTTTAAAGTAAAGTCAACTAATCACTTTAAAAGCAATAAGTTTACTAATTTTTTAAAATAGTACACTAATCGCTTTAAAAGCAACAGGTTTACTCACTTTAAAGTCAACTAATCGCTTTAAAAGCAACAGGTTTACAATTTTTTAGTCAACTAATCGCTTTAAAAGCAACAGGTTTACTCCCTCTTTAAAATGAAGCTAACTAATCGCTTTAAAAGCAATGAGTTTACCCACTTTTTAAAGTTAACTAATCTCTTTCACACTTTTAAAGTAGTCAACTAATCGCTATCATTTTCTATGCAAAGAAAAGACTATTAAATGACAAATCAAAAGTTTAAATTGAATTTAAAATTCATTTAAATGACTATGATTTAACGCTTTAGAAAAGTTGAATGTGTTGTCTAATATGCTAAACATGAATCGCTTGACAAACCACAGTTTTTAAGATTTTAAAGTTCTGCTTCTCAAACTCTTTCTAGTAAACTGCAGACTTTGGTTGAGGAGTTAAGCTGGTGAGATATCTGTGTGTGTGTGTGGTAGTAGAGGAACATTAGTCCGGATGTTCATGGCTGTGAATTACACGTGTTTCTGACATGCAGCATGACTGTGCAAATGTTCCAGTTCATTTTAGCACTTCAGCCCTCACGTCCATTCACTTCTGCGCCGCCTATTTTTAGACTGCTACATGTACAAGTAAGCACACACTTCAAGAAATCTTTGTAAAAACATGGCCTGATACATTACACTCAAAAAAGCATTAAATCGTTATCATCAACAGTTTGTAATGTTTTGATTTTATTTGATAAATGTAAATCATTTGTTAATTTTATCTGTTAACATGGAATACTACTAGATTTAATCAGTTCAAAAATATGAATATGGTACAAATATATTAACCCAGGCTCATTATCTACATTTCTGGAGAGTGCCAAATACATCCTGGGAGGTATGCTTTTGCGAATCCACCAGAGGTCGCTGTGTATGCTTTTCCAGATCTCAAATTTCTCTCGCGAGTGCCATTCACGCCTGCTCTTCTCATGTAAAGATCTATCTACTGACTGACTGACCTGATCGATCGACTGACCCACCCTCCTCTTTCCATAAATCCATCCGACAGTGTTTTCAAAAGCAATACAGAAAAAGAAAAGCCCTCGCGGCCGCCTGATTTTTACCACGCTTTCAGATTTTACCACATTCTCACCCTGTTATTTACTTGTTTATTTAATTTTTTGGCTTTTGTTTTTTGTCTTACCTGCTTTCTGGAACCATTCTTTAAACCCCATCATAGCGGTCAACTCTGCTCCACGTCACAAGGCCACCAGCGTACATGGCGAACCACTGGACAAACTGGTAACAGCAGGAAAGCCGTCCATACAAAGGTAAGCGGTCTGCTGATAAACCAGTTTTTTATCAGTAGGCATCTTAACGTCATTTGAAACGTGATGTATGCAACAGTTTTAGTCTAGTCTATATTGTTTACATGGCAGACGTTGCGCTCTTTCTCTCTCTCTCATTAACATGCTTAAATACTTGTGCTACATCACAATATAAAAGCTTTTTTTGTCCTTGTATATAAGATTTAAGGTTTGGGACTCTGCTGAAGTCTGTTCCGAAATGAAAGCGTCAGAGTTGACGTCATTCGCTATGGTTTCTAATAGGGCTGGACAATATATCGATATCAATATATATCGCGATAGAATTTTTTCAATAACGATGATATGATTTTTAAACCCATTTCCGATATTTCGGTATAAACTTGCATATATATAAATATATATATTATTATTTATATAAGATCTTATACATGCATCACTTGTCACTGAATGACGTTCAGTGCTCAGCCGTCAGAAAGAGCATGATCTATGTCACTTACGTGATGACGAACAACACAGACACACTGCCAGCGCTCAGCACAGCAGTTGGTTAAGCTGCGCCGCAGAAAGTTTTAGCTACAAAATGAGTGCTCTGAATACAGATGCGATTGAACAAGCTTCCACAAGTAAGAATGCAGACCAAATAGTTGATAAGAAAGGAAAGACTAATGCAGTGGTGTGGAAGTGGTTCGGCTTTTTAAGTTCCGATAAACTTAGTTTCGGTGTTCTGCAAAGTGTGCCAGAGAGTGTAGCTGACTAGCGGCGGCAACACATCAAATCTGTTTCACCATTTGAAGCAGTTCCACCCAATAAAACATACTGAAGTTAGCAACAGATTCGCAGATTCGTATTTTCCGCATCAATAACTCATGACCGAAACATTGTTCCTACACAAATAGCACATTTTTTTCAACTGTCGCAATGTATACAACCACCTACAACCTTATTTTCCTAAAAATGAGCTTTCCTACGCGCTGGACGCATTATATTGATCTCTATGCGCAGGCGGCAAAGAGACCGATCCTTAGGGACCGTCTACAAAGAGCAAAACGCAAAAAACAATACTACAAAAGCTGTCAATAACTTCCCTCTAACTCATTATACTGCCATCAAACTCAGATCACACGTCACTGCTGTCCTGCTGGTTAGACTACAACACTTATTTTTCTAAAAAACTATTTTGCACATTTTTTATGAATTTTTATTATGAAAACTATTCAATAACTGTACTGTAAATTACTGTACTCTCACCAAATTCAGTTCACACGTCACTGCTGTCCTGCTGGTTATACTACAAAACTTATTTTTCTAAAAAACTATTTTCCATATTTTTTATGAACTTTTCTGAGAGTTTTATTTATTCGATAATTTGTTTCACATTTCTTGTTTGTATAGGCTAAATACAAATAAAAAGTGAACACATTTATTTGTACTGTTTTTATTTTTAAAAAAGTTATAAGAGTCTGGAGGTATTATTAACTTTGCAAATTCACTGTGCAGACATTTGTAGGTACAGACATCCATTGTGTGCGTTCTTGGCAGTTTTTCCTTTCTTTTTAATATTGTCCATATCAATATCGGAATTATATCGTATCGACCGAAATAAAAAATATATTGTGATATAAATTTTTGCCATATCGTCCAGCCCTAGTTTCTAATGATGCGTGACTCGCATTGACATGTGAAAATCCGATCTACCTGCTTACACTGCAAACACGAGGACACAGATCTGATTCATATCGGATAAATGTTCACATATGAACAAGGCCTGAATCTGATTTGAGTAAATCGGAATCCATGATCCATGGTGATTTTTTCATGGTTACACGTACATAGGCTATATCCGATATGTGCCACATGGGGAAAAAAAAAGATCGGAATTGGGTCACTTGATGATTAAATGCAGCCTAATAGATGAATTAACAAAAAGTATTTAAAACACATTGAATTTATTGATGATATTATTATATAAATCTTGTTATTTGTTTAATTTATGTTTAACAAACATACAGTATATTAATCACTTCAAGTTTATTAGTTCAGTGATTGTTAAAAGTATCTAATCCAAATGGATGGACATTTTATATGTAATCAGAATGCATAAATCTTAATTGTTAGGCCTAAATGACTGAAAGGAGTGTGATTTTCTTGTGTTTTAGTGAAAAGTAACAAATTACAAATATTCAAACTACTGTAACGGAGTAGCTTTTCTCAGGAATTGTAATTTACTAAGTAGTTTTGTGTACTTTTACTCTCTCTTGAGTACATTTGTAGTGCAGTATCGGTACTTTTACTCCACTACTGTCCTTCAACCTGCAGTCACTACTTTATTTTTTCTTCTGTATGAAGATTAGAAAAATCAGTCCTGAGATTCCTGTCCAATCAAATCGCACATAGAAGGTAAACCGCATCATGATGAACTACCTCAAGACATAAGTGATTTATAATTGCAGCAAACTGTTTGGAAGCATTAAAAGTGTCCAAGAAGCTGTCTAAAGTCTTTACGCGCATTGACCCAGAGACTGTTTAGATGCATGTCACTGATAAGAAGATGACGGATGTTTACTGTATGATGACCGAAATGGCCTTAAACACCCAGCAGGCACAAGACATCAACACGACATCAGATTGACATTGTACCCTAATGTCGTAAGGACATTGCATTTTGTTTCGAAATGAAAATCGGGTTGACATCAGAACCCAACTTCAGGCCGACAACGTTAATGTCGAACGTTAAAGCAACCAAATATCAACGTTTAGTAATGTTACAGCTTGACATTGTGTGAACGTTACCACTTTGACATCTATCAGACGTTGGATTTTGGTTGCCATACCTGATGAATAAATCAGTATTTAATGTCAATATGACGTTGGATTTTGGTCACTTTCTAACACAACCTAAATTTGACCAAATATCAACGTCACTTGATACACATTTACAAATTACATGTAAATGCATCAGCTTTTTACAGCGTGTTATACTCGCTACTCTTGAAAGGTCTACTTTTTACACATACTTTAAGTAATATTTAAAACAGATACTTTTACTCTACTTGCACTACATTTTTAGGCAGGTAATAGTACTTTTACTTACAGTTTACTTTTACTTTTCCATACTCTTTCCACCACTGGACAGGTGTGTGGCTTTCCTAATCAAGTCCAATCAATATAATCTAACACAGCTGGACTCAAATGAAGGTGTAGATCCATCTCAAGGATGATCAGAAGAAATGGACAGCACCTGAGTTAAATATACAGTATGAGTGTTACAGCAAAGGGTCTGAATACTTAATACCACGCGATATTTCAGTTTTTCTTTTTTAATAAATCTGCAAAAATGTCAACAATTCTGTATTTTATGTCACAAAGAGTGAATAATTTAAGGGGGTCTGAATACTTTCTGTACCCACTGTACACAAAGTAGTTTGTGTCAGATTCTCTTTACCATCCCTGAAGCCAAATACAACAAATGAAAAAAGATTCTCAATGCCCTCCAAAAGAAATGTGGTCATTTCCAGTCATTTATAACTCATTTAAAACCATTCGGTCATCCCGCTGTTTTACCGTAACACAGACTCCTTACCGCTCACCGAATAACTGGATTATTCCACATCTGAGGTAAAACCAATATCATACAGCATATTCATCATGCTCACTACTATTTCAAAACCCCTCAAATCTGCAGAGGATAGGTGTTGCTTATGATTGCAACACCGTTTAATTGTACTTTTATTAAGAGAGAGACACTTGAGATGCATGATTAATGGCATGGATGTTCTAATGGGCATGCGATCTGAAGAAGTCCTGTCAAAACGTCAGTTACACTCGGAAAACGGAGAACATCTAGATTCATTGCATGTCCCTGCTCTGTTGGTGGCCTTCACTCGGGACCTTTTTTTTGTTTTAATAAGCAGAGAAATGTTCAGTTCCTGTCTGAGCACATATCTTGTTGAACAGCCATGAAGTCACCATTTAAAGTTGAACAAAGACTGATAAAGTGCTGTTGTTTCACAGGGGAAAAGCATTAGTCAGTATGAGTTTGGGTGATTTCTGAGATTTTACAACCGGTTAGATTATAGCTAAATATGACTAAAGAGAGCAGACACACTACCTGACAAAAAAGTCTTGTCGTCAATCCCAGTTATAAGAGCAAGAAATAATGACTTGACTTCTAGTTGATCATGTGGAAAAGTGGCAGAAGATTTTTCCAGTAAATCATCTGTTGAACTGCATTTCAATCATCACAGATACTGCAGAAGACCTATTGGAACCCGCATGGACCCAAGATTCTCACAGAAATCAGTCAAGTTTGGTGAAGGAAAAATCATGGTTTGGGGTTACATTCAGTATGGGGGCGTGCGAGAGATCTGCAGAGTGGATAGCAACATCAACAGCCTGAGGTATCAATACATTTGTGCTGCCCATTACATTACAAACCACAGGAGAGGGCAAATTCTTCTGCAGGATAGCGCTCCTTCTTATGCTGTGTTCACACCAGACACAGTACACGCGGATAAATCGCGCTAATCGTGCGTTAATAGATGAGTGAACAATTTGAGTTTACTCGCTTCATTCAATAGACGCGGATTCGCGTCATGGGCAGGGCTTCTGTCTGCCCGGTGACTCTAGCTTCCTTGCTAAATGGCTAACATGGATTTTATTGAGAGAATAGAGTGTGTTTATGTGCTTTAGGAAGGCTGATAAACAGCGTCGATTCATTTGGAACCGTGTCTGAGTGCACTAGATTTCAGAGGTGCACCCAGCCCTGTGAGTTCATCAACTCCTCCAGAACCTGTACCTGGATGATAGAGGCTGGATGATGGAGGCCGAACTCAGTTCGATTAGCTGTTGTCCGGTGTCGGCTAGGGTTGGGCGATGTTAGCCAATTTAGCATCGTACGATGTCTAATGTGAAACATCTCGATGGACGATGACATCATCTTCATAGGCGGAGGTGAATAAATTATTTATGAATAATTAATTAATTCATAACAAATTAATTATTTGTAGCCTACCGTTTCAACTACCTGGTCTTTGTTTTACCCATAACCAAATCATAAATAAATAAAGATAAGTTACACACAAATTACCACCTGTCAATCACTTTTTCCGCGGGACTCTGGCATGAGTAGGCAGAGTGATCCGTGTCAGTCATTTGTTTGGTGCGGTGGATGGCGAAGGGGTTTCGCGGACGAAAGTGAGCGGCGCGGGGGTTGCTCGCGGACAAACGTGAGCGGCGCTGAGTTGTCGCGGACGAAAGTGAAGAGGGTTGGGGAGTTGCGGAACAAAGTGAAAATGAACAGTGGACAGGGGAGGAGGGCGGTTGAGGAGGGAGATTGGTAAAATGAGGTGCCGGATTCGGCGTGTTCCGGCACAAATTAAGCCCTGGATAGAGACAAGATTAATTAAATATCACGTTTAACAACTATACTGTAGTGAGACGCGATCCACTATCATCCTTGATAAACTGTCCGATGTACACTGTTCTCTGGAGCTCAGACGAGCGCATGACAGTGTGTGTGTCTGTGGCTGTGTGTGTGGCTGTGGGTGTGTGGGTGTGGTCACGTGATGTGCGTTTTAAGTAGACGGAGGGCTGTTCAGAAATGCTAGATGAAACACCAGTGTGGACGTGGGCTATTTTCTTTCTAAAATGCCATTTTAAAAGTAAGCTGTATTAGTGTAAACGGGGCCTGAGTGTGTATTTTTCACAAGCGGGTTTGCGATGGGGGCGGGGCAATGGATCGCGATGCCGGCTCAGCATCATGATGTCTATCGGCCATCGGCGATGGACGATGGCATAGTCTATCGGCCCAACCCTAGTGTCGGCAAGCGGATTTTGCCGACAACAGGTGCTACGGCATAATCATGCCCCTACAAGAGCAAGCTCCTGATTGGTTAATGCGATGTGAATGTCAACTGAAGTTCCGATTTTTCAACTCGAGCGATTTGCACGAAATGCGTCAAACGCGCAAAACAATCAACTCAACTCATTCACACCGCTTCATTTACGCGTAACACATCGCAGACATCTATTTGCATCTTTGCATAGACTTAACATGTAAATTCACTTCACAATTGGGTATATACTGAAGTATGCTAATAGGACTTTTAATTTGCCAGTAACCTGGTTTAAGCGCTTCCAGTGAACTGTATGCCATTGCAAAATCGGCACGTTTAAGGTCTGTTTTCTTTAAAAATCTGCGATCTCCACTGCCTGAGTGATATCCGATATAAAGTGGGTCTCCGATTTTACAGGAAGCACTCATTAAATTAAATTTTCCCCGCCATGTCTTTATAATATGAGCATTTATTTTACCCCAGTATATTCAATGGAGCTTCTGCGCTAGCCTGCCGATTCCGACAGGCGCGTGCAAGTAAACGGCTTGTTGTCTCGTTTTACGCTTGAGCAACTTACCGAATGCCAAAGTCTATTTAACTGATTGTATTTTAATTACATTATAACATCGATGCTGTAAAAGGAATCGTATAAAATAGAAAAAAACTCACACTAACAGGTCACCGGAAGTTTATCAGTATGGGAACAACACTAGCTCGGCATATACCCTATTGATGCTTCATCCGCGTCTGGTGTGAACGCAGCATTATACTTCAGCCTCTACATCAACATTCCTGAAAGCAAAGAAGGTCAAGGTGCTCCAAGATTGGCCAGCCCAGTCACCAGATATGAACATTATTGAGTTTCTTTGCCATTCCAGATGACTTTATTAATAAGTGATTTGAGTCATTGCAGAGATGTATGGATGCAGTCCTCCAAGCTCATGGGAGTCAGACACAAGATTCATTGTTTTTCCACTGCAGCATGACTTTATATTCTATACTGGACATTATTTCTGTTAAGTGATGAGACTTTTGTCCAAGTAAAGTCAGAATTTACTGTCCTAATTAAATAGTTAAAAATCTAGGCATGATCATATTTTATTTTGGTAAAATAAGCGTAATCTAGAGGCCTTTCTTTGTCTTTCATATAAGCCATTTCTGATACCAAATGATCAACTAGAAGTCAAGTTATTATTTGTTGTTCCTAAAACTTGGATAGGCGACAATACTTTTGTCAGGTAGTGTATTTTAGTGACACTTTAGTTTAAGCAACATTTCACACCATTTACTACTGGCGTATTATCTGCCTAGTATTAAAAATATTACCTGTTCATTAGCATTTATAAAGTATGATCTTATTCTACATCCCTAATCCTATCCAATACCTAAACCCAACTACTAATAATTAGCAGCTAATTAGTCATTTCTTAAGCTAAAAGTCTTGTTAAAAGTTTGTTAATAGTACATTAAAATAAAGTGTGACTTATATTTTAAACGGGGTAAGTTGTGTCAGTGGATAAACCATGTCATTTTAATAAAAATAAAATCTGTCATCGTTTACTCAGCTTATGCCTTTCCAAACCCGGATGACTTCTCATTTCTTCTCGAAGAAACATGTGGAAAAGGTGGCACATCTTACCCCCTACACAAGCCTGTGGTGTGTGTGTGCGGATGTGTATGAATCTCTCCAGGCTTGTAAAGACAGACTAACAAAGACTGATGCCACTCCTGGGAGATGCTGTCTTATAAATGTCTTTTTCACCGCAAATCAGGGTTTTACTAGAAGCTAAACCTGTTTATTTTACAGCCCATGGTGTCTTCATGACAGATTTGTCCATCTGAGTGTAGAAACACGAGATAAATAAATTAAACAAATGCACATTATTTATCAGTGGTTTTGTATGTTGGTGTCATACATCTATTTACATCTGGATTCAATTAGAAACTTTTATTATTGTTATTATTATTAAGGGATAGTTCACCCAAAAATTAAAATTATGTCATTGTTTACTCATCTTTTAATTCTTCCAAACTTGTTTGACTTCCTTTCCTCTGTTAAACAAAAGAGAAGATATTTTGGAGAAAGCTGGACATGAGGCTAAGTAAATGATGTGTTAATTTTCATTTCTGGGTGAATTATCCATTTAAATCAAGTAAACACTTGCATTTTTTACGTTAAAATTTGCAAGTTAGGACTTCTTACAATGTACACTCACCGGCCACTTTATTAGGTACACCTGTCCAGCTGCTCGTTAATGCAAATTTCTAATCAGCCAATCACATGGCAGCAACTCAATGCATTAAAGCTGCGGTCACACTAGAGTTTGTGCGTGCGAAATTCTTTTGTACGGCGCTGCGAAAAGGGGCTGGATTAAACAAGATGATTAGACTTAAAAAAAAAGCCAGCGATTGCTCCATGTTTTAAATTTCTGTCCAGAGAGGTCATGTTTTGATCCTGGATTGGCCTCACGCAGTCAAGTGATGCGATTTCGCAGGTCAGAGTTCACCAAGCTTGAACTTTGCACCGCAGCAACCTGTGAAACTTGACGCATGACCTTGTGTTTCCGGTCTGACGCATTCGCGTGCGTATGAATGGAAGTCTATGGGGAGAAAAGTTCAGTGTGACCGAAGCTTTAGGCATGTAGACATGGTCAAGATGATCTGCTGCAGTTAACCTAAAGGTGACTTTGAACGTAGCATAGTCGTTGGTGCCAGACGGGCTGGTCTGAGTATTTCAGAAACTACTGATCTACTGGGATTTTCACTCACAACCATCTCTATGGTTTACAGAGAATGGTCTGAAAAAGAGAAAATATTCAGTGAGCGGCAGTTCTGTGGGCGCAAATGCCTTGATGATGCCAGAGGTCAGAGGAGAATGGCCAGACTGGTTCCAGCTGATAGAAAGGCAACATTAACTCATGTTCAGGGGCGTAGCAACACTTTTAGAATGTCTGCTAAGCCCCTGCACTCGTTACAACCGAGGTATGCAGAAGAGCATTTCTGAATGCACAACATGTCTAACCTTGAGGCGGATGGGCTACAGCAGTAGAAGACCACCCCGGGTGCCACTCCTGTCAGCTAAGAACAGGAAACTGAGGCTACAATTAGCACAGGCTCACCAAAATTGCACAATAGAAGATTGGAGAAATGTTGCCTGTTCTGATGAGTCTCGATTTCTGCTGCGACATTCTGATGGTAAAATCAGAATTTGGCGTAAACAACATGAAAGTATGGATCCATCCTGCCTTGTAGCAACAGTTCAGATTGGTCTGGTCTGGTTTGGTCTGATGAATCTCGATTTCTGCTGCCACATTTGGATGATAGGGTCCATACTGCCTTGTATTAACGGTGCTGATGGTGGTGGTGTAATGTGTGGTGGATATATTCTTGGCATGCTTTGGGTCCATTAGTACCAACTGAGTATTGTGTCAATGCCACAGACTACCTGAGTATTGTTGCTGACCATGTCCATCCCTTTATGACCACTGTGTACCCATCTACTGATGGCTACTTTTAGCAGGATAACGCGCCATGCCATAACGCGTGAATCATTTCAGACTGGTTTCTTGAACATGACAATGAGTTCACTGCACTCAAATGGCCTCCAGTCACCAGAACTCAATCCAATAGAGCATTTGGGATATGGTGGAAAGGGAGGTTCGCTTTATGTATGTGCAGCCGACAAATCTGCAGCAACTGCGTGATGCTATCATATGAATATGGAGCAAAGTCTCGGAGGAATATTTCCAGTACCTTGTTGAATCCATGCCACAAAGGATTAAGGCAGTTCTGAAGGCAAAAGGGGGTCCAACCCGGTAATAGTAAGGTGTACCTATTGTAATAAAGTGAAAATTTGATATTTTTGCATATTTACATAGTTGTTTTACAGGGTTTTCTGCATGGATTACACAGGAAAGCTTTTATAGATTGTTTAATTAAGGTTTCACTGTGACAACTTATCACAAAATTATCTTATTCTGAAATATCAGAAAAGAATCAGCATTTTTACAATGAGTTTCCCTGTAGAATTTAGTATGGCCTTTTGTTTCTGAGCAAAATATGGTTTGTTGTTAATATTTTTTTTGTCCAATAATTATGAAAATTTTTCTCATCAGGATTTTCCTATAGGGACTTTTTGTTTTTATTAATTTTTAATTCATTTAATTCATTTGCAATTAACATTTTAAATAAAACTTAAACATGACTTTGTGGATCAACTTCAGATATGTTGCCCCTTCCTGAGGGAAATATGTTTAGCATTAATAAACACAAGGAAATGACTTTCAGCATTAATAAACAAAAGAAAAGTTAAGGTTTTATGAATTTATGTGGAAAGATATATAGTGTGACATGCTAAAAAAACATCACAAAACTTCACAATTATCATTTTCTATGATGCATGCAGTTTTCATGACAATGAAATTAATCAAGAGAGCACAATATTTGTACTTAAAATTATTCTGTCTAAATGCTGGTCAATTAAAAAAAACATAACTGGAGTGTGCTCTGACCATTCGGGTGACATTTTATCGTCCTTATATTGTTATATTTTGCTAATTCCATTTTGATTGAATGTTGTTTGGACATGCTGATCTTGGCAGAGTGAGTTTTGATAAGCTGTCAGTGCTCATTGCAGCGCTTATTAAGAGATGTGGGAGTCTGTTTAGAGTGATGTCAGACATTCAGCCTGAAGCCTCGGGAAACTCATTAACTAACAATGATCTGAAGAGGGTTTATAAGAACCTCGTCCACTAAACCCATGGTGATGGGTCTTTTTAGTTAAGCTGTGTAGACTTGTTAAAGTTCTGAAGTGTTGTATAATAGTTTTTACTCAAACAAAACCAATTTTTTTCTTATGAAAAATGTAGCAGAAAAAATTACTACAACAGCACATCTTCTTGCACCCACACTCTTATTATCAGATTCAAAAGCATTGGTGCTCCACTAGAAAAAGGTGACTTGCCATCTCCAGGTTGGAGGAAAGTCCTTATTCCAGGTGGAGTTCAAGTATCTTGGGGTTTTGTTCACGAGTGAGGGAAGGATGGAACATGAGATTGACAGGCGGATCGGTGCAGTGGCAGCAGTAATGCTGTCGATGTACCGGTCCGTTGTGGTAAAGAAAGAGCGGGGTCGAAAGGCAAATCTTTGAATTTACCGGTCAATCTATGTTCCTTCTGTCACCTATGGTCATGAGCTTTGGGTCTCATGATCTTGGATACAAGCGGCCGAAATGAGTTTCCTTCGCAGGGTGGAAGGGGTCATATGGCCTTATGGAAAGGGTGAGGAGCTCTGTCACCCTGGAGAAGCTTGGAGTAGAGCCGCTGCTCCTCCATATTGAGAGAAGTCAGCTGAGGTGGCTCCAGCATCTGTTTTGGATGCCTCCTGGATGCCTACCTAGGGAGGTGTTCCAGGCATGTCCCACGGGGAGGAGGCCTTGGGGAAGACCCAGGACATAGTGGAGGGACTATGTTTCACGGCTGGCCTGGGAACATCTTGGGATCCCCCCGGAGGAGCTGGAGGACTGATGTCCCCGCGACCAGGCCCAGAAAAAGCGGTAGAAAATGAATGAAAAGCATTGGTAGTAATGCGTTCCAATCTGATAAAATCCATTTATGATTCCCCAACAAGAGATCTCTCAATACTATTGTTTAAACCACTCTATTGTAAAACACCTCAACCTGAAATTGAAACTGATCATTAATGCGCATAAGTACGGGTTAATACAATTTGGCTTTGGTAAGTCTCTATCATTTTCAAGCCACAAAAAGATTCAGCTTCAGACTCACAGCCCTTGACACAAATCGAATTAATCACTTCTCATTGGCACTCATAAAGAGTAAGGGTGGAATACTGGTGTCCTGGACATATTCTCTCCCTCTGTCCTTACCCATCAAAACCTCCCAATCATCTCCATACACAGAATTGCTCTATCATTGTCTCTTCTCCACCTGCAGCTTTTATGGCTGGCAGGTAATATAGCTGTCATAGTCTACCTCTGCCTCTGGACTCTGGCCTCATAATTAGGAGTGTACAGGAATAAAGGAGGAAGGATTTTCTGGACATGACCTGAAGTCGCATCAAGCAATCATCAAAGGTTAGGGGTTGGAAGCCATGGAAGGTCGGTGAGGATCAAGTGGGTAAGGCAAAAACCTACTATCACAGATGCGAAGCAAGCAGAAACACCTGTCCCCTGGACCTGCACCCTTCAGGATCCTCTTCACCCACATTGGCCCATGGGTTTTCTGTTGCCATCTAAGACTATGAAGGTGAAAACAGAGGATCCACCACTCAGCACCCAGAATGAGTCAGATAGGGGTCCCTATTCGAGTCCTATCATGACTCTGATAGGGATTTCCTCTCAATCTCAGAACTGTATATAGAGATTCTGCCAGATCTGCCCTCACTAGCCAAAAAAAACCAAACCATGCTTTTAGGCCTCAGCCAAATTGCAGCCCAAATGAGCATAGCCCTAGGCAAAATAAAGCCCAGCCACATCATTCAAGCATTGTGGTCATTTTTCCAGGTGCAGGGTGTATTTGATCTTTATGCTGCATTCACACCAGACGCGGAAGAAGCGTCAAGCGCGAGTGATTTACATGTTAAGTCAATGCAAATGCTCGAATAGGCATCCTGTGGCGCGATAGGCGCGAATGACGCAAATGGCGGGGCGCGGATGTCACTCGAATTGCTCGAGTTCAAAAATCTGAACTTCTGCAGACATTCGCACCACGTTAACCAATCAGGAGCTTGCTCTTGTAGGGTCATGATTGTGATGTAGCACCTGTTGTTGGTGTCCCGGGGGAAATCCTCCAGCCGACACCGACAGCAGTTCATCAAACTGGGCTTGGCTCAGTCAGAAGCACCGCTGAAAGCCTCCGTCATCCAGGTTAAGTTTCTGGAGGAGTTTATGAGCTCACAGAGCTGGGTGCACCTCTGAAAGTATCTAGTGGACTCAGACACTGGTCCAAACGTATTGACGCTGTTTTTCAGCCTTCATAAAGCACATGAACACAGTTATTTTCTCAATAAAATCCATGTAAGCCATTTAGTAACGAAGCTACAGTCACCGGGCAGACAGAAGCCCTTCCCATGACACAAATCCGCGTCTGTCCTGAAGTGAATTTGACGCGCAAATGAAGCGGAGTTTGACGCACAAATAAAGCGGAGAACAGAGAGGCTGAATTAAAGCGGACTAATGAGGTAAATCAATTTAATGTGAGCCTTTGTGCTTTGGTGAATTCATGAAGACAAAGAGATGCTGCACGAGATCTTAAGATCTGTGAGGTGTGAAAGAACATAAATAGAAAATGTGAGGGCTTTGTGAAGACAAGGGAGGCTCTTGAGGTTGTGATTATCAGCTCAGTGGGTTTTGGAGGCCATCAGAAAACTAGACGTGTGTGTGTGTTTTCACCAGACCACACTAGGCCACCCGCCACTGCTGGGGTCAAAGGGCCAGGGGTCAGCAGAGGTCATGCCTGCTACAGCTAATTATACAACAGCCTATATCCTCCCGTCTGACCACAAGACAGGGGAAAGGGGATTATGAGAAATATGTTGGGAAGTTTAAGGCTAGTCATGGATTAAATTGCATGTTTGAGCTGTCTCAACTGAAAATAACTTGCAGCGAGATGTCTTAAAACATGTCAGTGACATTTTTTGTCTCCAGGTGCACACCAGTAATGTATTTTTCTAAGGCCGTTTTTATAAATGTGGCTTAAATAGCCTAATTTAACTAAGGTCTAGTCCTGGCTTAAGCTAAGCCCTGTTTGTGAAACTGGGCCTTACCCAGATAACAAAATGACATCATTTCAACCTAAAATCAACGTTTCTTTTGACATCGATTCAACATCGTTTTGCTCATCGGGGTAATGTTGAAACGACGTCAGGCACTTCATTCAAATCTAACCTGAAATCGACACAATTGGTTACTTACCCAACGTTGAATCGATGTTGATATTCAGTCGATCGAAACGACGTTATAGAATCCACACATTTTCAATATGTAATCAACCTAATTGGTTTGTCCACCTGACGTTGAAATGATGTTGATTTATAGTTGATTGGAACAACGTAGAATCCACACATTTTCAACATAGACAAACCAATTAGGTCGATTATATGTTGAAAATGTGTGGATTCTACGTTGTTCCAATCGATTATAAATCAACATCATTTCAACATCAGATAGACAAACCAATTAGGTCGATTATATGTTGAAATGATGTTGATTTATAATCGATTGGAACAACGTAGAATCCACACATATTCAACATATAATCGACCTAATTGGTTTGTCTATCTAATGTTGAAATGATGTTGATTTATAATCGATTGGAACAACGTAGAATCCACACATATTCAACATATAATCGACCTAATTATTTTGTCTATCTAATGTTGAAACGATGTTGATTTTAAGTCGATTGGAACAACATAGAATCCACACATATTCAACATAAAATCTATCTAAATGATTTAACGTTGAAATGAATGCTTAAACAACATTTTCAACATTAAACCAATCCATATGACCTAATCAACATTTTTTTTTACAAGAATAGCCTACATAATATAATTTATTCTGTATATATAACAAAACACACCACAATCTGTCATCATTTTTTATTGATACAAACACACAGCTGTGAATATCTTTTAAGAGCATGAATTCATTCAAACCTTCTACACAAACAAACAGAGAACATTTAAATTACTGACTAAAATAGTCAAAACCATTTACTCAAAGTAAAACTGTAGAATATTAAATACATTTGTCTATTTGTGTTCTATTTCAACATGTATTTTTCATTAGAGTAAAAAATGCATTTTATTTCAGATGTGCATTATAACAAAATTAACTATTAGGGTCAAAACACAGGTTTAAATCACAATGTTTAAACTGTTTAAAGAACAACATTTATTTAATTAATTTAGAAAGATACAATCACAGAAACTAAAATTCAGATGCAACCATAGAAAAAATATTATTGCTGGATTAACAAGGTCAATAAATAAATAAATAAAAACAAATTATTTTAGGTTCTGTGAAACTATCGGCAAGCTATTCGTCTACAGTGCCACCATTTACTAGAATTCCATCCCGGATTTTCCAGAAATACGAAGTATTAGTGACCCAGACACTTGTCTGAGAACAAGCTTCAAATATTACAACAACCGGTAAGAATTGCAAGCTCGTTTATTAATTACAATTTTTTTTTTTTTTTTTTCAAAATATCATTGTTTAATGACTAAATGCAATAAATAAAATACAGTGCTGCGACCAAAGAATGTAACGTATACTGAATAATCATATGCCATGCACATGATCCTATTATAACGATCACTGCGAACAATAAGCTAAGCATTCATTTTATATACAAACTGTAAATATAAAAACATTAAAATAATTTAAAGCAATGAAAATCTATATGTAAAAAAACAAAACTACTTTAAACTGCGTCTCGTCAGAGCTGAGCATACATTTTATTTCAGTAAAAAACGGTCCTCTTCATAATATTTCTATTTATTTCTTCTTTGTAATATGGTATGAATTTAAAAAATACAGACTTTCCTTTACGTCTCCTATTCAGTTTTTTTACTTCCTGCTCTCCATCTTAATTTCAATTTTAAATTCCACACCAGGCCAGTAAAAAAATCCTAAGTGTTGAGCCCTGTTGGGTAATTCTCCTTCTCATTAAAACTCAAATGTGCATTGTGTTGTGACAATTACTTAAGATTTTTGTAACAATAAAGATGCATTTAATACAACCATAAAAACGCTAAAAGATTGTCAGTACACTGTACTATAGGCACAACCAGTCGTTTGGTCTGTTTGTGTGAGAGAGGAAAAAAAAAAAACATTTGCAACTTGTTAAAAAAAAAAAAACTTTCTCAGACTTCAAATATACTGGTCACTAACAGAAGCTTCAGTCATGGGTGCTGTTCTTTTGCTCCAGTAATACCTTCAGGGAACATAATAGTCAGTGATCCATACATAGGCAGAGAGATTAGTGTGGTGTAGGCAGAACTGGAATAGACGTCTGTCCAGGCACAGGTTACAGATCTTGATGTCTTCAACTGGAGATTTCAGAGAAACTGCCATTAAAAAAAATTGTAAGAAAAAAAACATGTTACTCAGTAGGAAAATCTCACCAGGTACAGTATCTACTATTACAAAGTACAATTCCAAGGTAAATTTTCAGTTCAACCCACAGTATTGGTACCATAAAATTGCCACAATTTTTGACTCCTCACGCATATTATTAAGTTAACATGGTATTTTGTGAGAAATTAAATGATCTTGGATTTCATTTTCTTGTGAAATTCTAAAAAGCTTAATGATATTAAATATTTTTCAAAATAAATGCATTTAAACATTTGTTTAGATACTTGTACAAGTAAACTGCAGTAACCTCAAGAGAAAAGCATGTAGACAAAATAAATTTTAATAAACAGGAAAATAAAAAAATGCACACCAGAACATAGCACTACAATCAGAAAAAAAAAACAGACAAGCATGGTTTGTGAACAATTGAGGTAAAGTTGGTTTTATATTCGGATATTCAGACATTCTCCTCAATAATATAATGTCAGAAAAGTATTCTTTGCAAATTCTAAATAGGGAAATCATATTAGCAGCAAATGACTATCAAAGTACAACATTGTTTACAGTCAACTAAACAGTGTTTATGTTGTTTTGAAGTCATACTTGCATGCTAATTTCGATCGAATATTCAAAGTAACATGGTAAACAATATAGAGACTTCTAAATGAACGAATGTGCGAATATAAAACCAACTTTACCTCTATAAGCTTTTCCCATTCAATGCTGTGGACCGTCTCTGGCGAGGAGTTCGTCACTAAATGTAGAAAAAAATAGAGCAACAAAACCGTAAACTGACAGCGATTCACTTCGCTAGCGTAATAACGTGTTAAAAAATCTCGTTTAACGTTAGCTCGATGATACGTAATGTTATTTGCGAAACGTTTCTCATAACTTAGCCTATACGTTAGCTAGAGCAACATTAACTTACATATGTGTTTTATGCTCATTCAGAATCGATTTAACAGATCATCTTATATTTTTACACAGGTTAAAAAGCATTGAAGTCATAAAGTGAAGTTAATCGTGTTGAAATCGAAAATTAAATAACCAAAACAGCTTTTCATTTACCTTAACGTTACCTTTATAGATCAGCTGCAGTTAATAGCCTGGGTACGCACAGGGCACCATGGGCTTACTAAAAAACGTATAGGAAGTGGTAAAGTGTTAATTTACACATCTAAAAGTTAAATTTTGACATAAATTCTTGGGAAAACGACAAATAAAACATGTGAAACGTCGAATACAACGTGCTTACCTTACAGTTCCGTCCGCTGCCTTCGGTTTGTTAGTTGATTCAAATGATGAGCAGCACCTGCGCCTCACGCTGACTCGCGCAGAAGAACCGACTCCGAGTCCACCAATCAAGTTTCAACATCGAACCAGTGTTATGATTTCGACCAGATGCGTCGGGTAGCCTATATGTTGAAGAGTCAACTTCATTTCGACATCGAACCAGTGTTATGATTTCGACCAGATGCGTCGGGTAGCCTATATGTTGAAGAGTCAACTTCATTTCGACATCGAACCAATGTTATGATTTCGACCAGATGCGTCGGGTAGCCTATATGTTGAAGAGTCAACTTCATTTAGACATTGAATCAATGTTATGATTTCGACCAGATGCGTCGGGTAGCCTATGTTGAAGAGTCAACTTCATTTCGACATTGGATCAATGTTTTATTCTCGATGTAATAACCTTCCGACGTACCGACCAAATAAAGAACGTTGATTCAATGTCGAAATTTGATCGACGACTGATACTGACGCTTATAACCAATAATCGACATTGATTCAATGTCGGCTTGCTATCTGGGTAATGTTATATGGCCCGTTTCCACTGAGTGGTACAGTTCAGTTCAGTACGCTTTTATGGCCGTTTCCACGATCAAAAGGTACCTAAAAGAGAACTGTACCATACCACTTTTTCAGTACCCTTTCGGAGGGGTAGCTAGCACAACAAAAGGGTACCAAAAGGCTTGGTTTACAGAGATACGTCACTCACTTGGGCAACAAGCCAGGAGAATGAAAACAAAGGAACCGCCATTTTTAAAAACACAGCTGAGACATAACACCATAACAATATATGCATATAATAATGAGCCATGGTTGATCAGAACTCAAACAAACCTTGTCGTCGTCTTGATGAACAGCCACAAAGCTAAGAAGAAGAGCAGAATCAACCCTGTGCCTTGTAGATGTTTACAAGGCTGTCTAAAGCGCGAGCAGTTTTGTTTTCTCGCTTGCACTCGCCACACGTCTATATTTGAAATAACGAACTTCTTGATGTGATTATTGAAAAGCTTCTGACACCCGATCCATTCAGAAATGGACAAACGCAAGAGTGAAGCGCGAAAAAAACAATGGAGAAGCCAGACAAAACAAAGGACCAAATGATTGTTTTAGCAGCCTAAAACATGAACAAACTGCCATGTTTAAGTATTATCGTCGCCTTTTGGACTATTATGAACTCAGAATGACGAAATTACTCTCTAACAGAGGCTATATGTGCTGGTGAAGTATAAAGACACATGAGAGGTTTGCACTGACTGTGGGCTATATGTTGCATGTTGTTTTTGAACCCAAATAAGGACTAAATGTATGCTGTGTGTAGTTTTTTTGTAAGTGGTAACATCAGAGACTTTAAGGGTCTGTATGTGTTCATATATGTTGCATTTATTTATTTATTTTATATAATCCCAAACGTTACAGTAGGCTATTACTCACTATCATTGATCTGCAGTTATAATCAAATCATGTTCATAAAAAGGTTAGTAACGAACATTTAAGTGAAGTTTAATTTTAAACTAATTTCGAGAGGAGCATGTGCTCATGATTGACCCAGCTGGCCCACATTAGCTAATCATGATCTTCCAATCAAAGCACCCCAAGTCACTATTTATATATCCTTATTTCCTCTCTACATCTATCTTCATTTGGAAGAAACCCCCCTCCTCCCCTTCTTCCACCTTTATCCAGAATGGGCGGCACGGTGGCCCAGTGACTAGCACTGTTGCCTCACAGCAAGAATACCAATGGCATCAGGTCCTTGCTGGGTCATCTGGTATTTCTGTGCGGAGTTTGCATATTCTCCCCGTGTCCGCGTGGGTTTCCCCCGGGTTCCCCGGTTTCCTCCCACCGGCCAAATATGCTCTATAATAAGCCTAAATCTTTTTCTAATGTCTTACTCTCAAGAAGTTCACCTTGGCCTCAGCAGCGGGGGAGTTTGAGATCGACCTGAGCTCAATTTCCCCTCGCCATGTGAAAGGGGGGAGCCCTGGGCCCGAGGATCCCTTGAGCTCAGGGCTCTCTCCCGGGACAGCATGCCAAACAAGCTATGTGATAAATCATGAGCTAAGTGTGAACTCTTGAAACAGTATTTATGTGTATAAAGTAGAGATGCCACAATTCTCAATACAATATTGAACCGTTCGGTACGACATCCACGGTTCAATACGCGCTTGTGAATTGCTGTTTTTCCGGTTTTACGTTTAAATAATTTATGTACGTTTTATTTCTCTCCGAATTGACTGTGTGTGCCTGAAACTCCTCCCCGCGAGTAAATATTCAATCACTATGCTCTAAAGTTAGGGGGCGCTCCACCATCATTCCACACTTTAACATGGCGAGCGGCAGTGAAGTGAGGGAGCAATAAGCAATAATGCTGCAGTTAAACAAAGTTATGCCAAGTTGCCAACTGTGCCCTAGTTTAAAGTTCCAAGTATGTACACTGAGGCAAATACGCCCGCACACCGGATTAACACAGCGGCCGTTCCCATATCACGTCTTTTCCGCTTGCAAGTTTGTTGTTTTGTAAACAAAAGATTTGTTAGACGAATTAATATTAAGATGATTATGTATGCATGAACGCAGATGGCAACAACAGGTCATCTAAATAGCTCACCTAATATAAAGCTTGAATTTACAATTCAAGCCTGAAACCGTCAAATTTTAATTTAATTTTTAATTAATTGTTGCATCCCTAATTGTTATGCAGTTCAAAAAATAACATATGAATGTGTCTGAATGTAGAAGAAGCCTACTTCAGCAATGCTCTGCTTTTGTTGTGCTCTGAAATACATTTGAAAGTTTGTAAAAAAAAAAAAAAAAAGTCTATTGTACAATGCAGTGATGTTATGTCGTTTCAAAATACAATATATTAACATTTTAATGTAGAAAAAGCCAACGTGGGTGTCTTAAGGAGCAAAAATACAACATATATGGGCTCTTATATTGCTGTTGTGTTATCACTCATATAGCAAGTCACATCTCTCCAGCCCTTCGTTTGGGATGCTTTTCATGAACCGGCCCCCATGACAAACTAATTGAATAGCCCTGGAATAGACTAATCGAACGGAAACACTTCCAACATGACTGCACATCTGCGTTGCCATCACCCACATATCACTGTCTGAAGGCAGAATAGCCAAGACAATAATAAAGTACCTACATAAAACAACAATCCCTCACTGAATCCTTCCAGCAAACATATCCAACTGGTTCCGAAAGACATATAAAAATAACAAAGGCAGTGTTAAGTTTAATTAAGATGGTTTATTTATATTTACTGAAGTACAAATGTGTTTATTTGAAATGGTCGATTTATGTTCATTAACTTCACATGTTTATTTTTAAAATGTAGGAATTTATGTGTTGCCCAGTTTGTACATAGGCTACCCGCAGCGGTAAGATTTCAGTGTTAATTTTTTTATTATACAATACACTAGGAACTAGTGTACCGTTTTTGGCTTTGAAACAAAATAAAGGAGTATTGCAATAAATCGTTTTTATTTTTTTTCTCTTTCTTACTGTTCCTATTGCCTAAGCATAGAATAACAATAAAAAAAAAAACACTTATGTGTTAAGCCATTAGAACCGAACCGAACCGAAAACCGTGTTAAAAAACCGAGGTATGTATTGAACCGTGAGCTAACTGTATTGTTGCATCTCTAGTATAAAGCATCTGTTTTGTGAGAAGTGCTTCTCATATGATATGTGAACGACCCGTACAGCTTTACTTTGACATTTTTTCGAGCGAGAATGACGTCAACTGAAACTTTCTGTTGTACACTATGCCAACCGGTACCCTTTTGGCAGTGGAAACACAAGCCTGAAAAAGGTGACCCGTACCTTACTGTACCACTCAGTGGAAATGTGCTAATAGTTTTCAAAAACTTCAATAAAAATTTTTAAGTCCAAAATGTGTGTAAACTCCCTCTGTTTGACTAGACCCCCAAACTAGCGTTCGACTAGAATCACACAAAATAATCACAAAAAAATGTAATAATCTCATAAAACATCCAATTCCAAACCATATAATCGAAATAGACTTATTTAATTTTGCAAGTGTCGCTCGAGAAATGACGTCTCACCTGCGCCCTCTCAATCATTACATGGAAGTTGGGGGGAAATTGTTTTGCAATCTGTGCAGATGCAGATGAAGTGTGAGAGATTTACTTGTGAAGTCAATGCAAAAATTGGATTAGATATCCTGTGGCGTGAATTGGGTGTTTTGTGCAGAAGCCCTAACGCATGTCCTGAGTGAGGTACATGATGTCAGATGCTCCGGGGAGTGAAATCTGAGAGAGAGACAGTAAGATCGTTAATAAAAATAAGAGTTATACAACCTTCCTTTGGCTTTATTTCTACTGATTTAGATCTGTTTTAGATCTTGTCTTGACAAAATGCACAAAACTGGATTATCGCATAAAAGACGTGCGAATAAAGCTGCGTTTCCATCCAATGAGTCAAAGCAAACAAAATCGTCACTTCCTGATTAACTGGCGCCAAATATCAACAGTAAAAACAGAATTTGCTGCAGTAGGAGAAGCTACGTGAATCTTTTCTTCATTTAATAAATGACTTGCGCCTCAGAAGGCAATCCTGACACGCAGTGAACGCAAGGTGTGAGACGCGGAGCACAGAGGCTCTTGACAGTTCTAAAGGTAATTAATAATATAATAACACTAATACTGAAACGGTTAAGGTGTTTTATAATGACCAAAACAACATTTTAGATGATTTATAATGTGCTCAGCCTGCTAATTTGACCATTCACACACATTTTTATCATCACATGTTCTCTTATAACAAAATCACATGACATTTTTTCATGCACATACTGGAATTTGTTTGGTAAAAGTGTTTCCATCGTAGTTTATGTGTATCTTTTCTCATCAAATAAAAAATTTATCTTACTCAGTTATGCGCATATGTTTTTTATTTATTTTTTCATGGACCTTTGCTGAATTAAAATAATGTCCAAAAACAGCGGAATATAAAAACAGAATACATATTTTATTTATAACAACTTGACTTTGCAGGCCGATCATCTTTAAACTCTAAAGGCATTTTTTGAGACTGCTGCTGCATGATGGGATGTTTATTTTCACAACTGTAAAAGTGAGCTTTTCATGTCAAAATGAAAGCAAACATTCAAAAAGGTTCTCCGCTTTGTCAATTTTATAGCTTTTAATAATATTAATAATAATAAATTATAATATTAATTATAGTGTGGACTACTGTGGGACTGTTCAGTGTCCAACTAAACATTTTTATTAGGCTACTGTAATATTACTCCCTAACTGAAAAACTAATGTGAAAATGACTGGAAGTTGCGTCTCTGCTAAAATTAATTTAACGGCAAATTTCTTCTGCATTTTTTCCCTTTAAAACTCAACACATTATGCATTTAAAGAATTAGTTAACCAAAACATGAAATGAATAAGGCTGCTCGCCTTCACGTCATCCACTAGTCCAGTTTTCTCCCATGTGAGTTTAGAGTGCTTTAATTTCACAATTTTCATAATTAAATTGCTTTTTGCATATTATAAAATATCTAAATGTGTGTTCTGAAAGTTGGAATGACGGGAGTGTTAGTGATTTATGACAGAAAGAATTTTCAGTTTTGAGTAAACTAATCCTTTAGGAAAACCGGGGGGGCAAATTCTTTCTGAGGGGGCAATGCCCCCTTTTGCCACCTTCCCACCCCCCGTAGTGCTGGGCCTAAGTCTAAAGATGCTGAGCAGGCATCGCAATCCTCCGCCCCGCTGCAGCAACAACCCACTTGCGAAAAACACACAATCACACTATAATGCATGCTTTCAATTTTACTTATTATTATTAGGAAATGAACAAATTACAGTGAACTCCAAATTAATTACATGAACTAGTTCGTTCATTAATAAATGAGGCATAAAAAAACAGCAGAAAAAAAATAAATCGAAAGAATTTTAATTAAATTTGATTAAGTAAACTACACCAAATGAGCCTTTTTTTCATGGTTTTGGCATAACGAAAGTTTAAATATGAAGGTTTCTGGACAGAAATATAACAAATTCACCTTTTTTAGGTTTATTAAGCTGCGAAGTGGAGCAACAACATTTTCGTTGTGCTGAACACACGTTCAGATGGAGTACTGGTAGCACATATGCACATATTTACAAGCGATGTTGGCCATAAGAGAAAACCGTTCTTGGTAAGGTTTCCACCAAGTTAGTGGGTCTTCTTCTGCATCAATAACCATTTCCTGCAGGTACATTGACATCTCAACTTCACTCTTTTGATCAACGATGAGCACTGCTGTAGCTACTCTTTTGCCAAGAAGGCTGCCCAGTGAACCCTTTTTCTTTTTGTGGTGATTTCATGTGATCCCCTCTGTATCTTGGGTCAAGCAAGGCTGCTTTGCACATCATACTCAGAATGGCATTATTGCTATGTCTGTCTTCCATCTGCTCCAAGATGACGCGCTTCAGGTCGGCTGTGAGTTTCGCATCCTGCTCTGAGCTCTTCAGCAAATTAGCTTAAAATATAAGTTACATGTAAAATATGTGCATCATTCGTTTAAGTTTTCCTAATTTTTAGTTAAACTTTAATTTCCAATTAAAAATCCACAAATCTAAGAAAAGAAACTTGTTTAAAAAACCCTGTCTTTCGGGCAGTGTGATGCTATGCATGGATTGATTGGCAACATTTATATTGAACATGTAGATTCTGCAAGTTTAGAATTTTTAAAAGTCCTTCACCAACAATCAACTGGTCCAGATGTGGAATCTCCATGACAGGTTCGAACAGTACCATTGGACTGGTGACACTTAACGTCAGTGACGCAATCAGACTGGATAATAACATCTTGGGGTCCAACATTTATTTACCCCCTGAATGTACAAATCTATCACCAGGGCCAGACGGAATCTGCGGACGTTTTTTGCTATTTCTGCGGAGAATTTTGGTAAAAATCTGCGGATTTCTGCGGAATTATTTTGGGAGTATCATAACTAAAACCTTAATATGTTAAATAAAAAATAATATCTTTTTAACTTGTATTTAATGTTTAAAATGCAAATCCAATTAGATTAACTGTAAATAGTTAACTAAGTAAATAAACAGAATTAATGATGGGCTAAAAATCTGCAGAAAATCTGCGCGCGCAGATTCCGTGTGGGCCTACCTATCACCTATCGGTTACCTGATTTGGATGCTCCCTCAAATTAAAGCTGGCAGTCTGCAGCACATCTTGTTCGTTTCATTCAAATCCATTGTGTTGGTGTATAGAGCCAAAAATGTTAGAATTGTGTCGATGTCCAAATTTTTATGGACCTACATGTAACTGTATATTGGGGGAAACTGCCATCTGTGGGAAACGTTGACAAAGACATCTGTGACATTTGGCTTTTTGATTAGATGTCGTAGATGTCACACAAAAACGTGTATCTAGTACCATCAGATACATGAAACACTGCACACATTAATCTCAAAGTCCAATATTAAATTGATGTCAGATTATGTTGTTAAAGCACACAGCTCTACTTCGAGGATATGTAGCTGGGAGTTATATCAATAAATTTGCAGGTCTCATTTACCTGTGACTAGCCATAAAACCTCATGGCTTAGTTTATACATACAGTTGAAACCAGAAGTTTACATACACTCTATAAAAAGGAATATAACCATTTTTTTTAAATGTCTGATGGTAAATTATACTAAACGTTTACTATTTTAGGTTCGTTAGGATTACTTAAATCATTTACATTTGCTAAATGCCAGAATAATGAGAGACATTTTTTTTTTTTTGAGAAATTTTTATTAATTTCTAGACAGTCAAAAGTTTACATACATTTCCTTGGTATTTTTTTAGCTTTGCTTTTAAACTGTATAACTTTGGTCAAATGTTTTGGGTATCCTTCCACAAGCTTCTCACAATAGTTTGAAGGAATTTTGGCCCATTCCTCCTGACAGAATTGGTGTAACGGAGTCAGATTTGTTGGCTGTCTTGCTCACACAAGCTTTTTTTAATTCTGCCCACAAATTTTCTATAGGATTGAGGTCAGGGCTTTGTGATGGCCACGTCAAAACATTCGCTCTGTTGTCCTTAAAGCACATTTTAACTAATTTGGCAGTATGCTTAGTGTCATAGTCTGTTTGGAAGACCCATTTGTGGCCAAGTTTTTTAATTTCCTGGCTGATGTCTTGAGATGTTGCTTCAGTATTTCTACATAATGTTCTTTCTTCATGATGCCATCTATGCTGTGAAGTGGACCAGTCCCTCCTGCAGCAAAACAGCCCCAAAACATGATGCTGCCACAAACAGTTCAATCTTAGTTCCATCAGACCACATGACATGTCTCCAAAATTTGTCTTTTTCCCAGTGTAATTTAGCAAATTGTAATCTGGCTTTTTTGTTGATTCTGGCTTGTTGATTTTCCCTTGTCACACAAGGAGGCAGTGTGTTTGAGGTTTTCCTTAAACACTATTCTACAGTTGTGCCTCCAATTAACTCAAATGTTGTCAATTAGCCAATCAGAAACTTCCAAAACCTTGACACCACCATCTGAGCTTTTTCAGAGGCATAATAATCTTATAATATGATACAGATAATACGTAATATGAACTCAAATCAATGTGATTGAGCACTGGGACTAAAATAGGAACCTGAGTTCCATTTGGAAACCTGAAATTGCATATCCCATGTTCAACACCTTCAAAAAAATAAATCAAACTAAATTCTTGTGACTCTTGCTAATACTTTTCTCTTTTGATTCATTGTCATTTTTATGGTTCACAAATGAAGAAAAAAAGTATTTTTTTATGTCACAATACGTTTTGTCACACCAAATTACAGTGTCACACTCTATGATGAATGGCACCACACCACAATTTATCAGTGCAAAAAAGTGTATTTTATTTGTATTTAATGAATTTAATTTAACATTCAATTAATTAAATTAACATATGACTGATCACTTTGATGATGAAAACTCAATAGCAAACTTGGATGGGAGGTCAGGTGACGCAGTTTGTTGATAGATATTGGCGATTGTCTCACCAGCTCTCGCACTTTCGTCATCAAAAGGACTACAAATGGACTACAGTCGCATATGCACAAAGAACTCTTTGACCAGGCTGTGGATTAAAACAAACACTCGATTGTATGTTGGATGGATGGATGATTGATAGATGGAAACACTCGGTATGGATGGAAATACCAATGGATTAATGGTTGGATATAAATACCTCTGTATGGATGATGGAAATACCAATGAATGGATGGTTGAATGGAAATACAATACAAATGGTTGGATGGAAATACCAATGGATGGGTGGAAATATTAATAGATTGATGGTTGCATTGAAATACAGTACCAATGGATGGATAGAAATACCAATGGATTGATGGTTGGATTGAAATACAGTACCAATGGATGGATGGAAATACCAATGGATTGATGGTTGGATTGAAATACAGTAACAATGGATGGATGGGAAAATCAATGGATTGATGTTTGGATGAAAATACCAATGGATTGATTGTTAGATGGAAATACCGTACCAATGGATGGATTGAAATACCAATGGATTGATGGTTGGATGGAAATAAGGATGGATGGATGGAAATACCTATAGATTGATGGATGGAAATACCAATCTATGGATGGAAATACCAATGGATTGATGGTTGGATGGAAATAAGGATGGATGGATGGAAATACCTATAGATTGATGGATGGAAATACCAATGTATGGATGGAAATACCAATGGATTGATGGTTGGATGGAAATACCAATGGATTGATTGCTAGATGGAAATATCGTATCAATGGATGGATGGAAATGCCAATGGATTGATGGTTGGATGGAAATACCAATGAATTGATGGTTGGATGGAAATACCAATGGGTCGATAGTTGGATAAAAATACCAATGGATGGATGGTTGGATGGAAATACCAATGGATTGATGGTTGGATGGAAATACCAATGGATGAATAGAAATACCAATGGATTGATGGTTGGATGGAAATACCAATATATGGATGGAAATACCAATAGATTGACGGTTGGATGGAATTACCAATGGATCGATGGAAATACCAATGGATTGATTGTTGGATAGTGCTGTCGCCTCACAGCAAGAAGGTCGCTGGTTTGAGCTTTGGCTGGGTCAGTTGGCGTTTCTGTGTGGAGTTTGCATGTTCTCCCTGCTTTAGCGTGGGTTTCCTCCGTGTGCTCCGGTTTCCCCCACAGTCCTAAGACATGCGGTACAGGTGAATTGGGTAGGCTAAATTGTCCGTAGTGTATGTGTGTGAATGAGTGTGTATGAATGTTTCCCAGAGATGGGTTGCGGCTGGAAGGGCATCCGCTGCGTAAAACATGTGCTGGATAAGTTGGCGGTTCATTCCGCTGTGGCGACCCTGGATTAATAAAGGGACTAAGCCAAAAAGAAAATGAATGAATGATTGTTGAATGGAAATACCAATGGATTGATTGATGGATGGATGGATGGATGTTTGATAAATGGAAAAAACAATGGATTGATGGATGGATGGATTGTTTAAAACCTATAAACTTTCACTGCCATTATATAAATCACTAAGGATTCAGCTCAAATCTTCTTTGAAGTTGTACAAAAGAAAAAAAGTCACCTACATATTGAAAAACTTGTGGGTGAGTAAATGAATAGGGAATTTTCATTTCTTGGTGAACAATCCTTTTAATGTAATTTGATGGCTGAGCACATGATTATTCATGACAAACAAATATGAGTGCAAAAACATCTAAAAATAAAAACAAACGCTTTCTGAAAACCTGACGAATTCTGTATAAATGGGACATGTTGTGACACTCAACAACCACAAACAACAGAACTTATTTTAATAGCATCTTCCTCTGATTGACTCATCTGAGACACATCCTGCTTTATATTTTCAGTAGTGTGGCATGTAAGCGTTATAGTAAAATCTTAGCGACACACACATTTCAACCGTCACACTGGCCAGGCCTTTATCAGGACACGCTCGAGTTGTGTGTGAGTGAGAGTGTGTTTGGTGTGGTTAATGTCAGAGAAACGGTCTGCCATATCTTTGCTGTTTGTGTGTGTGTGCATTTCTGTTTTGTGTGCGTGTGATCAGAAGGCTGCAGTTGGGGGCTTTGCAAAAAAGAAAGCAAAAATATTTGCAATATTCGGTTCAGTTTCCTACATGCAAATATGGAGATCTTGTGCTTATCGTTTAGTTTTAAATGTTGAAAATGTATGTAAGCCTTATACATCTGTCATTGTTTTAACTGACCTCCCACAGTGTTAGGATTCTGATAGTTTTGCCTATTCTTTTAGTTGCAAATAAGAGCATAAAAATGTGTGTGTGTATGTGTTGGCTTGTTTCTAAAGCTGATCCCAGCAGTGTTTGGGGTGGGACGTCCCGGCAGTATCAATCACCCTCAGACAAACTAACAGTCTGAAGCGTAACATGTGTTCAGTGTTTCAACTCAGCTGAGCTAACAGGAGCTGAACATGCTGTGTGGACAAGACCCAGGTCCAGCTCAAAACCAGCGCAACTGGCCATTCATGAACAATGACCGCATTTCCCTGCAAAGAAGACAGTTCTGCTAAACAATGTGTGCTTGACAAATAATGAAGTCGACTGGCTTTAGAAAGCTTAAGTTAAATAGCTGTAAAGAGCTGAGCGCTTGAGAAAGTCTTTTGTTTAAAGACGCCACAGGATGCTTCCTCTTCCTATGGTCTGTTTGTGTAAAAGATCTGCAAAACTCATAGTCTCTCACAAAAAGAGTATTATTCTGTTTAACTTCAGACCCGCCTAATATTCAACCATCAAAGACCTGGTTTAAGAGTAGGGTTTAGATTTTGGCTGGACAACATACTGAGTTTATATCAGTATATTTTGAATAAACAATATTGTATGAGAATACTTTTTATCAACAATTTGCTTTAAGCCCATCTGAGACAATGGCAAGTCCAATTTGTCCTATGAACATGAGTCATATTTTATATGGTTTATTTGTAGTATGATGTACTAATGTGTAGTATGGTGACCGTGAGCTTAACATGCTGCAATTTTCACACAGCGCAAACAAATTATGAAAGCGCGCTGCATTTTCTCACAAAACTTGCAAAAAACAACGGAAATGTTTCAAGGGGATCCAAAAACATGATGGACGCCGCTGTGCCATGACTATTGCTCAGTGAAGTTGTAGGTCAGTGGTCCTCAACTACCGGGCGGGGCGCCAGATCAATTTGTACCGGGTCGCAAAAGAAATCATTAATTATGTCCGTTTTATTTATTATCTGAGTCTGAACGATTTAATATTTTAAAAAATGATCGTATCCTCTTGCTTACGCCCCATTCACAAAGGGCGTCAGCTTCAACGCTTCCCATTCACTTTCAATGGGTGACATCAGGCGTTGCCGATTTTCATTGTGGATCCGTCGACACCGCTTCAGTGGTGTTGCTCACTGCAGAAGTTGGGACTTTCTCAACTTTTCAAGCGCCGACAGAAGCGTCAGCCAATCAGATTGCTTTATGCAAATACACCAGCTCGGACAGTATCAGATTGCTGACTAATTTCATTGGCTGACGCTGCTATGACGATCGCGTCAGCCCCAACTTCAGACATGCCCTCTGCCAAGGGTTGACGCTGAAGCCCCGTGTGAATGGGGCATTACTTCTCGGTCACTTGAGAGCCCAAATTTAACCCACAAGCAGCAAAATGAGTAAGAAACAGACATCTTTGCAAAAGAGAAAATGCCCAGTGAAGGACCCGCCAACTGCTAAGGAATGGATCCGCAACCCATTTGTCAGCAAATCAGGTGAATCCACCATGTCTGTGCTATAAGATCAACTGCTGGAGATCGCAAACAACGGCAGCTTTTTCAGGGCCATTTGCATATCACGTCTTTTCTTGAGTTTGCACAAGTTCATTATTTCCAATGGAGATGCGCGGCTTGTGCACACAAGCGACGTGATGCGCTCGTGCCTACCAGGCGCAGCTAGTTGAATAAATCCACGAGCCACATGACAAGAACTGACCGATCAGCTTCAGCTTGTATGGAGTATACACATTTCGGTAGACTAATTATCTCAGACCAGGGCTTAATTTGTGCCGGAACACGCTGGATCCGTATCCGGCACCTCTGAAATCTGATACGGCACCTCATTTTGACGATTTCCCTCCTCAACTGTTCTTTTCTCCCATCCGCTGTTCGCTTTCTTCCGCGACTCCCCAACCCTCTTTACTGTCGTCCGCGACACCCCCGCCCTGCTCATTTTCATCCGCGACAACCCTCCGCCATCCACCGCACCAACACCCACCCGCTCCCATCTTTCGTGCGCGACACCTCTCCATCCTCGGGTAACATGCCGAACCCGTTACCCCAATCTGTTCCGGGGCCTCGCAATTTACAAATTAAGCACTGTCTCAGACACAGAGCACCCAAACACTGCAATGCTTTGTAATTTTCTCTATAAATAAAAATTGTATCAGTGTTGCAGGAATGTTTTGTCAGCTTGTCATCCGGAAAACAGTTACTGTCCACTTACCTCCATATGAACGGCTTTTCCGCTGTTACCAGTTTGTCCAGTGGCTAGCCACATGTGTCAGTGGACTTGGGACACAGAGAGCAGTTGACTGCGACAATGAAGTTCGAGTCTGGGAAGGAACAGTGCCAAACAGCAAGTAAAAAGAAGTCAAAAAAAAAAAAAACAAGTAAATAACAGGGTGAGAATGTGGTAAGATCTGAAAACGTGGTAAAAATCAGGCGAGGGCTTTTATTTTTCTGGATTGCTTTTGAAAACAATGTCAGTTGGGTGGTGGGCAGGTCAATCGGTGCTTATTAAAACACTATCGATTGGGTTTAGAGAAGGGCGTGGGTGGGTATATCGGTTGGTCAGTCAGTCATTTACGTGAGGAAAGCAGACTCGAATGGCACTCGTGAGAGAAATTTTAGATCTGAAAAGCATACACAGCAGCCTCTGGTGGATTCACGAAAACAAAAACTGCAAAAAAAACGTACCTCCTGGGAAACATTTCACGCTGTCCAGAAATGTATGCAGGGGTATATCAATAATGAGCTTGGGTTGTGTTTCTTCCATCTGTTGAACACAAAATAAATATATTTTGAAGAAAGCTGAACACCTCAAACCACTGATTTCCATGGTAGGAAAAACAAATGCTATGAATGTCAATGCTTACTAATATCTTTCAAAATTATCTTCTTTAATATTCAACAGAAGAAAGAAACTCATAATGGTCTGAAAGTGAATGCTGACAAATTTTCATTTTGGGGTAAACTACGCCTTCAAGTGAGTCCAACCACTTTAAACACATGTTCAGATTACTAGAACAAACAAAGCTCATTCAAGTGAGTTCCAGTGACAGGATGTACTTACAATAACACTACACACAAACACTTTTTCCACTGAATTTATTCCCTGGCAACTGAAGTACAAAAAAAAATGAGGTAATGGTCGACATGGTACAGTGATGCCAGTAGGCGTATGAGGAGTAAATGTAATAGCTGTGGTCTTGTATGACTTTTCTTGGCCTGGGACAATCTGGGTGGGTCTGGATGTTGTGGTTATTGTCTTTCCACACAGATCCTCTCACTGGGATCATCTTTTATTAGATTATTGGACAGATCAGTCAAATCAATGTCATCAAGCTTGTTACCGCATATCTGCAGTTACACAATATCCCGAGCGGATTTGTTCATAAAGTCATGTTGTGGTTATTTTGACCGCGATATTCTAAACATTTAACATCTTATACGGCTGCTGCTGTCAAAAAGTCAGTCTGATAAAGCTCTAAAACTAAATTACAAATAAGAATGGGATGCTTAAAGTGGAGCCATGTTTTTTTTTCTCCAAAAATTTGCAACAGTCAGGTTTTTATAAACCTATAAACATTTACAGACAGGCCTACTGTGAGCTATAGGGTTGTTATCCCACATAATCCAACTTTATTTCCAGTTATTTTAGATTGAAAAAAAAAAAATCATGTTTAACACTGAAGAAAACAGTGTATTGCCAAAGATTACAGAAAATGGCATCAATCAGAAAGTACAAGTTGCACCACAGTACTCATTCACAGTCACTGTTTTAATATAATAATGATAATAATAATGCTCAGTATTGTATTATGATGGAGATGGATGGATGGAAATACCTTTGCATGAATGGTTGGGTGAATGAAAATACCAATGGATGGAAATATTGATAAATGGAGATAAATACAGATACAAATGTATGGATTAAATATCGATGGATGGATGAATGATTGATAGATGGAAATACTTCTGTATGGATGGTTGGATAAAAATACCTCTGGATGGGTTGAAAAATTTACCTATGGATGGATGGATGAAATACCTCTGCATGGGTGATGGGTGGATGGAAGGATAGATGAAAATACTTATGCATGGGTGGATGGATGTATGGATGAAATATTGATGGATGAATGGATGGATGGATGGATGGATGATTGATAGCTGGAAATATGTCTGTATGGATGGGTGGATTGATGGATAGATGATGGATGAAAATACCTCTGCATGGGTGGATGAAATATCGATAGATGGATGGATGGATAGATGGAAATACTTCTGTATGAATGGTTGGATGAAAATACCTCTGAATAGGTGGATGGATGAAAATACCTCTGCATCGGTGGACGAATGTATGGAAGAGTATCAATGGATGGATGAATGGATGGATGATTGATAGATGGAAATACCTCTGTATGGATGGTTGGATGAAATACCAATGGATGGATAGATGGAAATACAGATCTAGATGTATGGATGAAATACCCATGGATGGATGGATGAAAAACCTTATGGATAGATGGATAAATGGATGAAAATACCTCTGCATGGATGGTAGGATTGATGGAAATACCAATGGAAGGAAATACCAATAGATGGAAAATTGATAAATGGAAATACAGTTATGGATGAATGGATGAAATAATGATGAATTGATGGATGAATGATTGATTGATGGAAATACCTTTATATGGATGGTTGGATAAAAATACATCTGGATGGGTGGAAATACTAATGGATGGACGGATGAAAATACCAATGGATTGATGGAAATATAGAATTATGGATGAAATACCCATGAATGGATGTATGAAAATACTCTGTATGGGTGGATGGGTTGATGAAAATACATCTGCATGGATGGATGGATGAAAATAGCTCTGCATGGGTGGATGAATAGATAGATGGATGAAAATACCATCTGCATGGATGAAAATACCGATGGATGGAAATGTTGATAAATGGAAATACAGTTACGGATGTATGGATGCAATATTGATGGGTGGATGAGTGGTTGATAGATAAAAATTCCTCTGTATGGATGATTGGATAAAAATACATCTGGATGGGTGGAAATACAATGGATGGAAATACAGATATAGATGTATGGATGAAAAACCAATGAATGAATGAATGAAAATACCTCTGCATGGCTGGATGGAAATACCAACAGATGGAAATATTGATAAATAGAAATACAGATATGGATGTATGGATGAGTATCAATGGGGGGATGAATGAATGATTGACAGATGGAAATACCTCTGTTGGATGGTTGGATAAGAATACCTCTGGATGGGTGGAAATACCAATGGATGAATGGATAAAAATACCTATGGATGGATGGATGAAAGTACCTCTGCATGGGTGGGTGGATGTATAAAAATACCTCTACACGGGTGGATGGATAAAAATACCTCTACACGGGTGGATGGATGGATAAAAATACCTCTACACGGGTGGATGGATAAAAATACCTCTACAGGGGTGGATGGATGGATAAAAATACCTCTACACGGGTGGATGGATGGATAAAAATACCTCTACAAGGGTGGATGGATGTAAGGATGAAATATTGATGGATGAATGGGTGGATGATTGATAGCTGGAAATACCTCTGTATGAATGGTTGGATAAAAATACCTCTTGATGGGTGGAAACACAAATGGATGAATGGAAATATTGATGAATGGAAATACCCATGGATGGATGAATAAAAAATACCTCTGGATGGATGGATAGATGATAACACCTCTGCGTGGATGGATGAAAATACCTCTGCGTGGATGGATGGATGGATGAAAATTCCTCTGGATGGATAGTAAATCGATTGATGGAAATGCAAATATATATAGATGAATGGATGTATGTATTGACGGAAATCCCAATGAATGGATGGAAATAGTGATGGATGGATGGACACGATTGATTGATTTTATATATTTATTTGGAATGACAAAAACCTGTTTACCATTTGAATGTACATCGTGGACCTCAACAGACCTCCTGATAGGTCTGAAATTGACGCCACATGCAAAACTTACTTTATTCAGTCACAGCCTTTTGTGGTTCAGTCATTTACAACTTTTTTCCAGTGGCTTGTGCATCCATACATGAGTCAAAACTACTTTAAAGCTTCCCTTTCCAAGCTTAAACTAAGCAAACAGCATTGTACATGAAAAATGTGTGCTATCATTGTACAAGAAAGACACTCACAGGTCATCTGGATCAGATAATACATACTGCATCTGCACTGCATCCACCCTGAATCGTAATGGTACCAAACACAGCCCTCATAGACACACATACACTCCCCCTTTTTTTTGCATATTGCATAATTGCATAGCAGTTCCTGATTAGTGTGTGTGTGATGTTATGGGCTGCGTCTGATATGAGTAAGTCACAGCTGAAGGGATCCACACTTTCCCTGCTGTCCGTCTGCCAGGCCGGGTCTCCCTATAGTGGGCCTTCAGCCAAGAACTCACTCAAATCCCACAGCTCCTTCTGCACTTCCGCCCTGCACCAAAAAAAAAATGCTGTGGGAAACGACATTCACCCACATCTCGTCCTGATTGTTTTCGAACACATTAATAAACCTAAAGCAGCAGTTCACCCAAAAGTGAGCACTTTCCGATTATTTACTCCCCCAAGGCTATCCAAGATGTATATGACTCTTCTTTTACAGAGAAATTAAGGATTACATTCCAGGATTGTTATCCATATAAAGCAAGTGAAAGGGGCTCAACGGAGACTGCTTGTGTGGGTACAAAATCCAAGGCATCTTGAAAAAATAAAGTCATATACATCCTGGATGTCCTGGGGGTGAGTAAATAATCAAATCTTTTTTCTATTTCTTTGGTGAGCTATTGCTTTAATGCTATACCCTTAGGAAGAAGACATGCCTGTTCTCCAACATGTAAGACCGTATTGGTGACAGTAATTCTCCATAGCTAAAGATCTAAAGTTTTAAATATTTTATACTGTATATGTTCTTTATACTGTATATTGGTTCGATATCGCATATTTTTGCTGGATCGGGTATCGGCTAGCTGGTACTGATCCAAATCAGATCTTGCGTGCGCTATATTCTGTGTAATATATAAGCCAACAAAAGCCATGAATGTAGCCTATTATAAAGCACTAGAAAGTTGTCATGTAGGCCTACTACTGTATATCCCAAATGTTCTGAAGCCATTCTATAGTTTAATGTGACGCACAGATGAATATTCAAGTGGTTAAATTCATGTTCACTTCAGCGATTCCCTCCACTGCGCCTGTCAAATCATTCTCCATTCATTCACAATTCAAACTGCATGTCACGTTCATGACAACACGAAAAACTTTCTCCAAGACTATTTGTTCCTGTTAGTTTAAATAATCAGTGGAGAAATGCATTTAGTTTTGCATTAAATGGAAAAATTTTGACCTGCAACATGGAGTTCACTGCGGTTTCTAAATCAAGTTGCACTGTGTCTGTTAGATCAGCAGATCGCATTCACAACACTGGAGTAAAGAGGGTTACTACCTGCTCTTCACACACAAAGTAGGCCTACCTGAAACTTTAAATTAGAAAAGGCTCAATAATACATTGGACAGATCCTCAACGCACTCATTTCTTCCCTTTATGCTGCTGTTTTAAAAAGTGTCTGCAGATACCCACTGTTGCCAACTATTTTCAACGAAAAGGCGCTAAGCTCTGCCCGAAAAGTCGATAAAAGTTGCTAGATTACGTCATACGCTAATTTGCATATTACTGACGTCATCACGTTCTACCATTTCCGTTTAACAGCCTATGGTAAATAAATAGGGTATTTATATTTGCACTACGCTTTATGCAAGCATGTCAATTTAACTAAATTGATTGCTGTTTGAATACAGTATATCATTATAGATAAGTAATTTGCAGTAATCGTTCAGACATAATAAACTCAAACAAGTTCTGAAACTCTCACTTAAAACATCTCTGATTGTGAACAAGAAAAGAATAAACGGTCAAATCAAATTGTTAAAATAAAGGAGAAGCAGATTGGTTTGACTGTACAAGGGAGATACCTTCACACTGCCGGTGCTAAATCATTTGCTGTCGGTACGCAGAGGGGTGGTCTGCTGTCAGGCTGCAGGTGGGAGAGACTGCTGTATGAGGACTGGGCCGCCTGTCAGTGCTCTAAGGCGGGGGAGGGGCCGACGGCATCACCCGCAGCTTGTTGAGAAGAGTAGGGACGGTACAGTAATGGACAAACGCCAGTCTATAAAAATCTCCAGTAACACACAAAAAAGTCGCTAGATTTGTCGCTAGTCGCTTTTTTAAAAATTTGTAACTAGGGGGGTCTGAAAAGTCGCTAAATCTAGCGACAAAGTCGCTAAGTTGGCAACACTGCAGATACCGGAGAGCTGCGCGCTGTGTCTCAGGGATGCATCAAGCGCTTCATTCACGCACCGGCTGCGCAGACGCGATGTGCGCCGCTCTGTAAAATTATTCTCACAATAAGTTTTTGTTGTCTTATTCTTCCGACTGAGTTTATTCTTCCATGGGGAATACTTTCAGAGCTGCGAATAGTTTGTAAAGCCTGGCTCATTGTGGTCAATGTAGTTGATTAAATTAATAAAAGTGAAACTGACGGCGCATATGGATTGTCATTTACAGAAAATGATTTAGCCTAATATAGGCTATTCTGAAACTGTGAATATTTCACTGTAATTTTATATATATTTTATTTAACAGACCTGTTTGTCAGTTTATGCGCAGAAGCATATAAGCGGACCTTGTTGTGAACTTCACCTCAAATATTTTTGTTTAATTTGTAGATAACTGACCAACAAAAAATACATTAAAATAACCAACAAATTAATTCACTTTCACTCTGCAAAGTTTCTAAACGAACCAAAAGAGCTAAAACAAGTCACGTGCGAGTTAACTCTTCTCACATTGGTCAAAGTTTCACAGTTTATTTTGCACAGTCTTGCTCAACTGTCATGCGTCCTTATTTTAATTTATGGCAATGAGCAACAAGACATTATAAGCGGAAAGCTGCGCTTTAATTTTGAATGGTGACACCCACAGACATCATCATCAGATATAAATCAGAGGTAAAACTTTCTCATACAGAGCCCTTGGCTAGAATTATGCATTACAGCCTTTACATTATAGAGAGTATTACAGATAAACCAAGACTGCAGTTCGGTTAGTTTTCCTAACAGATAAACGGCTCGTTAATAATTCATCATGCTTTCACATTCGTATTTGACATGAAGCGCACATTTACCAGTAGAAATGACATCTCGCCCTACTCATAATTCTCTCTTCATATAACCATACTGTATATGCCTATTACATGTCCATAATACACTGTGATATAGCCGGGCTCGGATCGTTTTGCTTTCTCACTACAATCAATCCTCTCCAGAGTTCGTTTCAATCTAGCCGAGACCACCTCATTCAAGTGATTTTAGTTGTAGTTGACTAGCTAAAACCAGACTGACCAGCCAAAACCAGCTATGTCCAGCTTAAATCAGGTGGTCAAGCTGGTTTAAGCTGGTCATTTTCCAGCCTGACCAGCTAAGACCATTCTGGAAATAGCTGGAAACCAGCCTGGAAATGGCCAAAACCCCTCTAAAACCAGGCTGGTTGACCAGCTAAAACCAGCCAACCAGCTTAGACTGGTTTAAGCTGTTTTTTTCAGCAGGGTATAAGAGTCGACTCATAGTACTGTGAATGAATTGTCGCGGTAATGAGTCTTTAGCCGTGTCGGTGTGACGTCGATATGGAACTCAAGCCCTGCCCATTTGCTGCATGCACAGACCTGGGAAAATTGAAACCCCCTGGCCCCGCCCACAAACACATTTCCAGTTGAATCATGTCGCGTAGATGCTGTGCTCTGAAGTGTGAGGGAAAGTTAGTGTTATTTTCCTGACCCAAAGATGAGGCTGTGAAGAGTCAGTGGTTGAAGTTTATTTTTGCAAAAATACCTCAGCATTATAGCTCCAGCCTTGTGCTGTGTTCCTGTCATTTTTCTGACAAGTGCATTAGTAATTTACACACTTACAACAGGGATTCATCGGCCGTTTGTTAAAGGAAGGATCAGAAAAGACTATTGATGTATGGGACTTTGTTCGAGCTTGACAGAAACTTTACAGTACACAGTTCATGGACCAGTTACTTCCTCCATTTCACAAGTGTAAGTAACTTGAGTGTGATTAAAATGGTTGCCTCCTTGTTTTCTCTAGTTTGCAAATTATACAATTAATTGTGTTTTGTTACTTGTAACCGCTTGTAGTGTATCTGGTTAACTCTTTATATTCTCATATCGTGTCTAAAACCACGTTGAAAACGCGAAGCGTGCCTCTTTGTTTACGGATTTAAATGCGTTTGTGAGCTCACGATCTATTGTCGTTTGTCGTTGCTAAGGCCGCCGTCAGCTGTTCCTACACACTTGCGGCTGTCAAGTTTCAAAATAGTTCAGCTTTTACCGCTGTGTGGATTAATACTGAATGTGTGTCACTGTTTTTACTTATGGTTAAGAGCAGAGTAATATGCTGGTGTTAAACTGCATTGCTTTAATGCACTCCTGCATTGGGCTCACACATACACTCTGCACTCTGACTACTTCAACAATGTTGGTAAGCCATGGTGGGCATTTTTCATGTCTCATGCTGAACGCAGTCAACCAATCACAACAGACTGGGTCATCGGACCAATCAGCGCAGATTAGCATCGTGCTAAGGAGGAGTTTGGGAACAAATAAATCACTGAAAGAATAATATGGGAGTCATTGGGATAATTAGGTAAAAATAAATGCATATTATAAGACAATGAAAGTGTTTTTTGACCTTGCATGCAGATCAACAGTTGTTGGAGACCCCCAAAACCAAAATATGACCCTTTTTAATGCATAATAGGGACTCTTTAAGGAAAAACTTACTTAATTTTGACTTTCTTAAAACGACCATATTTTTGGCTTGTCTAGAAAATACTTCTTGATTTAATAATTTATATATATATGGACTAAAAACAAGAAAAGCATTTTTGCAGTGTAAATTTAGCTTGTTGTCAACATGCAGATGAATTTCTCTTCTCCTGCTGTATTTATATGTCTTAAAACTGAATGTTGAATTTTGAAGAAGTACAAACGGTTGCTCTACATCCAGTGGTTTTGAACTCAAAAGTGCATCCTAAGTAAACATCCACTAAAAACATCAGTTTGTACTGAAAATGACCTTCAGTTGCTTAAGATCATCTAGTCCTGAAAAATCAAACTAATCCAGCAAAAAAAAAAATCTGTGTTTCTCCACATGTCAGCTCACGTTGGAAAGGAAACATGCACACCCTCTCATCTAGTTGCCTGTGACCCAGTGCTTTGGCCTGTTATAGAGTTGTGTTTTCACTGCAAATATGATTATAAACATCCCGGGGGTGAATTTAAGGCTACAAGATCAGGGTTCACCAAACCAGATCCATGAACAAAGCATCATGATAGTAGGGGGTATGATGTATGATTCATATTCCCGTGCTGTTTTGACATTCATTAATCAGCTGAGTTGAACAAATACTGACCTGGTCATGTTCTCGCTGTACACAGAAATGAAGGCAACTCTACATGGGATTGACAAACACAACAGTGTTTTTTTTTAATAAACTGCATGTCAGAGAAATTAAACCGATTTTGAAATCTTAAAAAAAATTACTGGAACTCAGGGACTTTAATACAAAGCAATAATTTTAAAGGTGCAAAATGATAGGAGATGTGATATGGGAGATGCATGAGACAAACAGAGATTAAAATAATCTGTCAAAATAAGAAGGGATTTTAGCTGTGCCATGCTAGTAAATGTGTGTTTTATAACATTTTTTATTATTCTAAATGTACTGTACTTGACAAAAGTCTTGTCGCCTATCCAAGTTTTAGGAACAAAAATAATAACTTGACTTCTAGTTGATCATTTGGTATCAGAAGTGGCTTATATGAAAGACAAAGGCCTCTAGATTACGCTTATTTTACCAAAATAAAATATGATCATGCCTTGATTTTTAATGATTTAATTAGGACAGTAAGGTCTGACTTTGTTAGACAAAAGTCTTGTCACTTAACAGAAATAATGTCTTGTGTCTGACTCCATCATGAGCTTGGAGGACTGCATTCATACATCTCTGCAATGACTCAAATCACTTATTAATAAAGTCATCTGGAATGGCAAAGAAGGCGTTCTTGCAGGACTCCCAGAGTTCATCAAGATTGTTTGGATTCATCTTCAAGGCCTCCTCCATCTTACCCTAGACATGCTCAATAATGTCTGGTGACTGGGCTGGGCAATTCTGGAGCACCTTGATCTTCTTTGCTTTCAGGAACTTTGATGTGGAGGCTGAAGTATGAGAAGGTGCGCTATCCTGCTGAAGAATTGGCCCTCTCCTGTGGTTTGTAATGTAATGGGCAGCACAAATGTATTGATACCTCAGGCTGTTGATGTTCCCATCCACTCTGCACATCTCTCGCACACCCCCACACTGAATGTAACCCCCAAACCATGATTTTTCCTTCACCAAACTTGACTGATTTTTGTGGGAATCTTGGGTCCATGCGGGTTCCAGTAGGTCTTCTGCAGTAACGCCCCATTCACACGGGGCTTCAGCGTCAACGCTTGACAGAGGGCGTGTCTGAAGTTCGGGCTGACGCGATCATCATAGCAGCGTCAGCCAATGAATTTAGTCAGCAATAGGCCACTGTCTGAGCTGGTGTATTTGCATACAGCGATCTGATTGGCTGACGCTTCCGTCGGCGCTTGAAAGGTTGAGCAAGTCCCAACTTCTGTAGCAAGCAACGCTTCTGAAGCGGCGCAGACGGATCCACAATGCAGTTCGGCAACGCCTGATGTCACCCATTCAAAGTGAATGGGAAGCGTTGAAGCTGACGCCTCGTGTGAATGATATATATATATATATATATATCATAAATATATGCACTAGATATCGCATACGGTCCCTTTGTATAATACGGACCCTGAGCATGCATCAACAGTGCTGCCACATTTGTACAGTGCTCCTAGGACAAATGTCATTTAACCGCACTAGTGTGCCAATGTGAAGATGCAGGACTTTTAGCTCTGTGTAAGGGTGTAGTAACAAGCAAATAAAGAAAACAAAGCACAAAGGCAGAACATTTGTAAGATTTCGTTTTTTATGTTTTTGTATGTTATGATCTTTATGTTTAACAAGTAACATTTTTGAAGACAATACAGTCACTTACTGCACTAACCATGAGGCAAAGTAGCACCACCTCGCACTAAATACTAGGCTTATGCTAGTTTTGTTGAATAAAATCAGCAAACTATGTAAATAATATATATCAATAAGATGCTGCGGTGCCAGAAACTTGTATTATTGTCGGCTAAGTGAACGAGTCGTTCATAACGAAGATTCATTTACAAACGAATCGCTCCCTCTGTTAGAATTAGAAGTGAAAGCAGTGGAGGGGGGGTGTTTCAGGACACGGATTAGATCAATTTAAGAGGTACGGAGGATAATACATTTCCATGCACACAAACACACACTCTTTGTCAGGAATGCCCATGCGGTCACTCATCCATCGATGTAGAAAAGTGACGTAAAATGATAATTTTCATAATTGAAAAAAATATTTGCATACTGACCACCAAGAAAACTCCCGATCACAGATATGCATATATATGTGTGTATATCTATGGCTCTGGATGGCCAGTCCTCCACTGCAGCTTGGTCCCACATTCATTTCAAAGGAGCGCTACCCTGTACTAAAATGGCGGCTCTACTGATGCATTTCTTCCAATAGACAACAATAGCGTAGACGATAGGCATATATATATATATATATTGCTTCATTTGAACAAAACAGTTTTATGATTTACAGTATTATATCTTATATCTATATTAATATTTTAGAAATTACAAAATTGTAAATATTTTTTGTTTCTCCTTATTTTTTTCTTTTTAAAAAATATTTGTTTAATAAAATCTAGTGTGCATGTACAAATATAATTTTGTGTAGCATCTTATATAAAATATTAATTTAAAAGAGATTTGTGAGGGGCAGGGGCGTAAAATTATACAGCATTTTCACCCGGGAAAAGTTATTGAAGGTCAGGCCAAAGTGAGTAGTGGGGGAGATGTTTATGAAAAGCATACAAAAACGAAATCTTACCTATGAAATGTTCCGCCTTTACTTTGTTTGCTTTGGGGGAGAAGTGCGATGTTTCCGAAAAGTGGGGGGGCATCACGGTGGCAGGCCAGATAAACCGGCAGGCCACCCGGTGCTCCCTATAGCCAGTCCGCCCCTAGTGAGGGGTGTACTCATACATGCTGAGAACAAATTTTTTAAGTTTTTATACTGTACTTTATTAACTGTTAGTTCTAAATCTAAATGTCACATGCACAAGCTGAACTAAGAAAAACCTTGGAGAGTACAAGCAGTTTAGTATTTCATTCTCATTTAAACATAATGAGGTTTTCTGAGGAAATGCTTCCAGTTTCCAGATTTGATGAGTCAGTGTGACCTGCATCCAAAACCAAACCTGTTAAACTCATTTGAGGAGCAAAACTGACTAAAATGACTTACTGTAAGGAGTGACGGAATATAGCAGTTCACTCTAAAAGGATAATACCGTCATCGTTCTTTTAACACATTTTTTAATTTTCAAATCCAATTATTTAGAAAAAAGGATGTCTATTTTCAAAAAAGGATGTACAGTTGCTTTTGCACATTATATAATTAGATGTGTGTGTGACATTCTGGGTCTGCTATACAGACTGTACAGTATATAACATCAATTTTATGGTACAGACAAGTTTAAGCTCGCGCTCACTGAAAATCCATAAGCATAATTGATGAAAAATGAAAGAGAAGAATGATCAATCACAATAATCTTTACAAAATCATCCAGCCATTAACAACTCACAAACTACTTTTATATGGCCAAAAAAATGTCTTTAAAGGGGTGATCCACAGTGTATTTTTAAGGCTTGGTTGTATTTATAAGATGCAAAGCAATGTGTGCTCATGCTTCATTTGTAGAAAATCACTATATTTTTTCATATATCTTTGATTTTAAACAGCTACTCGGCTAACATGAAAACGACCGTCATATTTGCTAGTTCCTCCAAAAGGCACGCCCTCAAGAGGCTCTGATTGGTCAGCTAACATAATGTGCTGTTATTTGTGGATCGGTTCCACGTCACGCCCCGACAAGCAACTGTGTAAACAGTAGCTGTTAGGTGTATCCGTTTAAGCCTGAATCAGACAGAAAATGAAGAGCACACAGCTGAACCTCACGCCTGCTCTCTAAAATAAAATCTGACAAGTGTCTTTTACATATGTTCGGATTATAAGCATGTGTAAGTAATATGAAACTTTCACATATCTTTTGCGAGTTCATTATTTGAGATGGTATAACGCAGGGAAAGCGGCCGCATAGAGAGACACTGCAGCGCTGCTGAAGATTGTGGCTGTTTACAGCGGTTTGATGAATAAATATGTATTTGTAGCTAAATTGTTAGCGGTGCCAAACAGCATTTCCCATTGTTTACATCCTTGTCAACATCTTCGCTACAACATACTGTTAACACTAAAAACAGGTTGTGGCTTACAATCCACAGCTTCGTTGGTTGGAGGAGTTTTAGCTGAATCCAGCACTGAACTGGGAGAGATTCTGGAAGCTGTCCTTTATCAAATGCTAGCTGTATATTTTTTATAATTCTCTGGAACATAATTATAATTAAATTGTAAGCACTTCTCTCTTTGTGTCGTGTCCTTTGAAAGCCCAAATACAAAAACAGAAGAAGCTCTGTGACGTTTGGACACCATTTTAGCTTCCTCTGCTATAACATTACAGTGCCTCTGGCCACACCCCTTTGCTGTGCGGGGCGTGCATATGTGGTAAATGCACGTAACCGGAAGCCCTTGTGATCTCACTAGCCGGATGTATTTTTTGTAATCCCCAAGCTTTGCTAAGCTAACTCTGTAAAAGCCAATGTCTTATTTTGCTTTAAGTTTTGAGCATATTACATTCAGAGATGTTGTTTATGTTCACACAGCTACATTACACATCAACTAAAGTTTAAAATATAATGTCGTAGTGGACCACCCCTTTAAAGATTCCCCTGCTGAAAAAAACAGCTTAAACCAGCCTGGTTGGCTGGTTTTAGAGGGGTTTTGGCCATTTCCAGGCTGGTCTTAGCTGGTCAGGCTGGAAAATGACCAGCTTAAACCAGCTAAAACCAGCTTGACCAGCCTGGATTAAGCTGGACATAGCTGGTTTTGTCTGGTCAAGCTGGTTTTAGCTGGTCATTTTCCAGCCTGACCAGCTAAGACCAGGCTGGAAATGGCTGGAAACCAGCCTGTAAATGGCCAAAACTCCTCTAAAACCAGGCTGGTCGACCAGCTAAAACCAGCCAACCATCTTAGGCTGGTTTAAGCTGGATTGTTCAGCAGGGTCAGCTAAAAACGAACAGATCTTGTATTAAAGGTGCAGTATTTAAGATTGACACCCAGTGGTTGAAAAAGGAGACCAGTGCAAGTCGACTGTCTGTTCCCTCGCAGCACGTTCTCTTATTTGAGTGTCTGATTTAACCTGATTAAGGTAATTTTTGATTCCGCAATATGTTTTTTAAAGCCAGTTAAGCAGAGTAAAAAGTAACTTGCGTTACATTTTTAAAAAGTAACTCAAATAATATTACTTATTTTAAAAAGTAATGTGCTATATTACTCGCTACTTTGGAAATGTAATATCATTACATAACGACCGTTACTTACAATGCGTTACCTCAACACTGCTCATTACAATAAAATACTACTTTAATTTATTACCACACTGTAAAACCGAATAGGTTAAGGTAATTCAAACCATTTAAGTTCAAAAAGTAATCGAAATGAGTACTGTGAACTTAATCCATTTGAGTAAACAAATCAATTTGAGCCCAGTAAAACCCAATAAATGAAGAGAACTCAAACCAACTGAGTACTGTAAAACCCAATAAATGAAGAGAAGTCAAACCGAGTACTGTAAAACCCAATAAGTTGTCAACTCAAACCATTTGAGGAAACCGATTGAGTTAAAAAAAAAACTAATCTATGAGTACTGTGAACTTACTCCATTTAAGTTGAAGTAATGGGGTATTTAATTAACTCATTAACTTCAACACTGAGTTCAAAACTCTTTTCCAATGAGTAGAACTAACTTTCAGTAGATTTTGAGTTAACTACACTCATTTCACTTGATAAAGTTGACTGTTGGGTTTTACATTGTATATTTTATAAACCAATATGGTTATAGACTCTTTTCTATCTTAACTATGCAGGTTAGTCTGATGTCATTTAATGGTTTCGGAGGGGTGTGAAATGCTTATCTGCTGGTCCGAAAAATCAACAAGATGTTCTCAAAGATCTGTAATGCAACGCATGTCCTTATAGAGCATTTCTGGGGGAAACTCATACGTGCAGGAGCATCTGCGGAAATTCTGATGACACAAAGTGTGAGCTCATGCAACTGTCTGGAGATTCACAGGAAAGACGTTTTTAAACTTTTTGAGCCATATCCTCATAATCATCCTCCACCGCATGTTTTTTTCCAACATAGTCAGTGGTCTCATTAGCATCATCATTCTCCACAGTCATAATTCATAAGCTTTCACACTCAGTTTAGAACACACTGAACCGAACTTTTACAATAATGAGCCTAAAACAAATCACAATTTACAGCTTACTCTACTTTCCCTGATGATTTCTTATCGTTCTGTCTAAATTAAAAGCAGTGTGTGGTCAAAACCATCCATATGGATGTTGTCTAGTCATTTCGTCAATGTTTGAGCTTCACTCAGTCCACCCATCAGAAATGAAGCATTGCTCTGATGGAAACGGGTGGAGATATCAATGATGAGGATGATTATGTCCAGTAAATTCAGCATTTCAAAAGCAGCACAGTGTGTACCAGCATGTAATTGAGCATGTAAATCATTGTGCTGTTCAAATGTTTACAAGCCATCTTTATGAAGCTTGGTCAGGTTAATGTATAGATGCCATTAGTATTTGATGCAAATGAAAACTAAGTGGGGGAAAAAAGATTTAAATATCCTTAGATCACATTCCAGGTGCCAGTGTTTTCTTGTGACCTAAAAAAAAAAGTCTGCACTAATTTACTCTATGGTCTATCCCATATAGAAATCTAGTATATGGAAATTACATATACTGTATGACAACCCTGCAGGCACACAATCTTATTTCCTATTTTGGTTGCGACGTTAGGTGACCAAAATTTTACGTCAATTTGTTGTCTAATAACGACGTCAACTGACATCTAATATTGATGTCAGATGGCGTTGATATTTGATTGGTTCTAGGCTGTGGTATTAACTAGCTAAAATCCAACATCATTTTAATGTCATGATATGACATCCATACAACATCAAAGTCTAACATCAGTAGACGTTTTTCTTTGGTTGGTTTTATGTTGTGTAATTACCTAATTTAATGTCGCTTTATTGTCTAATAACGACGTCAGCTAACATCTAATATTGACGTCAATTGCCGTTGATATTTATTTGGTTTTAGGCTGTGGCATTGACTAACTAAAATCCAACATCATTTTAAAATCATGATATGACATCCATACAACATCAAAGTCTAACATCAGTAGACATTTATCTTTGGTTGGTTTTATGTTGTGTAATTACCTAATTTAACGTCAATTTATTGTCTAATAACGACGTCAGCTGGTGTTGATATTTGATTGGTTTTAGGCTGTGACATTGACTAACTGAAATCCAGCATCATTTTAATGTCATGACATGACATCTATACAACATCAAAGTCTAACATCAGTAGACATTTATCTTTGGTTGGTTTTATGCTGTGTAATTACCTAATTTAATGTTAATTTATTGTCTAAGAATGACGTCAGCTGACATCTAATATTGACGTCAGCTGACGTTGATATTTGATTGGTTCTAGGCAATGGCATTAACTAAATAAAATCCAACATCATTTTAATGTCATGATATGACATCCATACAACCTCAATGTTTATTATCAGTAGACGTTTATCGTTGGTTGGTTTTATGTTGTGTAATTACTTAATTTAACGTCGCTTTATTGTCTAATATCGACGTCAATTGGCTTTGATATTTCATTGGTTCTAGGCTGTGGCATTGACTAACTAAAATCCAACATCATTTTAAAATCATGATATGACATCTATACAACATTCAAGTTTAGCATCAGTAGACGTTTATCTTTGGTTGGTTTTATGTTGTGTAATTACCTAATTTAACGTCAATTTATTGTCTAATATCAACGTCAGCTGTTGTTGATATTTGATTGGTTTTAGGCTGTGACATTGACTAACTGAAATCCAACATCATTTTAACATCATGATATGACATCCATACAACATCAAAGTCTAACATCAGTAGACGTTTTTCTTTGGTTGGTTTTATGTTGTGTAATTACCTAATTTATCGTCGCTTTATTAGATGTTAGCTGACTTCATTGTTAAACAATAAAGCGACGATAAATTAGGTAATTACATAACATAAAACCAACCAAAGATAAACGTCTACTGATGCTAAACTTTGATGTTGTATAGATGTCATATCATGATTTTAAAATGATGTTGGATTTTAGTTAGTCAATGTCACAGCCTAAAACCAATTAAATATCAATGCCAAATGACGTCGATATTAGATGTTAGCTGACGTCATTATTAAACAATATTGACGTCAATTGCCGTTGATTTCTAATTGGTTTTGGGCTGTGACATTGACTAACTAAAATCCAACATCATTTTAACATCATGATATGACATCCATACAACATCAAAGTCTAACATCAGTAGACGTTTATCTTTAATTGGTTTTATGTTGTGTAATTACCTAATTTAACGTCAATTTATTGTCTAAGAACGACGTCAGCTGAGATCTAATATTGACGTCAGCTGACGTTGATATTTGATTGGTTCTAGGCAATGGCATTAACTAAATAAAATCCAACATCATTTTAATGTCATGATATGACATCCATACAACCTCAATGTTTATTATCAGTAGACGTTTATCGTTGGTTGGTTTTATGTTGTGTAATTACTTAATTTAACGTCGATTTATTGTCTAATATCGACGTCAATTGGCTTTGATATTTCATTGGTTCTAGGCTGTGGCATTGACTAACTAAAATCCAACATCATTTTAAAATCATGATATGACATCTATACAACATTCAAGTTTAGCATCAGTAGACGTTTATCTTTGGTTGGTTTTATGTTGTGTAATTACCTAATTTAACGTCAATTTATTGTCTAATATCAACGTCAGCTGTTGTTGATATTTGATTGGTTTTAGGCTGTGACATTGACTAACTGAAATCCAACATCATTTTAACATCATGATATGACATCTATACAACATCAAAGTCTAACATCAGTAGACGTTTTTCTTTGGTTGGTTTTATGTTGTGTAATTACCTAATTTATCGTCGCTTTATTAGATGTTAGCTGACGTCATTGTTAAACAATAAAGCGACGATAAATTAGGTAATTACATAACATAAAACCAACCAAAGATAAACGTCTACTGATGCTAAACTTGAATGTTGTATAGATGTCATATCGTGATTTTAAAATGATGTTGGATTTTAGTTAGTCAATGTCACAGCCTAAAACCAATTAAATATCAACGCCAATTGACGTCGATATTAGATGTTAGCTGACATCATTATTAAACAATATTGACGTCAATTGCCGTTGATTTCTAATTGGTTTTGGGCTGTGACATTGACTAACTAAAATCCAACATCATTTTAAAATCATGATATGACATCCATACAACATCAAAGTCTAACATCAGTAGACGTTTATCTTTAATTGGTTTTATGTTGTGTAATTACCTAATTTAACGTCAATTTATTTTTTCATACCAATGTCAGCTGACATTGATATTTGATTGGTTATAGGCTGTAAAATCCAGCATCATTTTAATGTGATGAAATGACATACATACAACATCAAAGCCTAACATGAGTAGACGTTTTTCTTTGGTTAATTTTATGTTGTGTAATTACCTAATTTAACGTCGCTTTATTGTTTAATAATGACGTCAGCTAACATCTAATATCGACGTCAATTGGCGTTGATATTTAATTGGTTTTAGGCTGTGGCATTAACTAACTAAAATCCAACATCATTTTAAGGTCATGATATGACATCTATACAACATCAAAGTCTATCATCAGTAGACGTTTATCTTTGGTTGGTTTTATGTTGTGTAATTACCTAATTTAACGTTAATTTATTGTCTAATACCAACGCTAAAACGTGAGCAATCATCTAAATCACAAAACCAAAACCATTTAAAATATGCAAACTCCACACAGAAATGCCAACTGGCTGGGACTCGAACCAGTGACCTTCTTGCTGTGAGGCAACAGTGCTAACCACTGAGCCACCATGCCGCCCCCTACAATAAATTGTAAGTAAAAAAAAAATCTAAACAGTAAATCAATGACACTGAAATAACACTGTTCATCACTTTGCACTTTACATCATTTAGCAACAGTCTGACTAACAAACTCAAGCGTACAATAACTGAGAAATTTATAGACTTCACAGTCACTGTCCTCCTCCACGTTCTGTTCTTCTTTCCCAGAAGAGCATTCACTCATGTAAGCATTTGTTCTGAAGAAAGCGCAATGTAAACGGAGTCTCGAGGGAATGACAGTGACCCATTGTAAAGACTGTCTCCATAAATACCCCAGGTGTGTAAACATGGAGAGCCGGGGCTAGTCTGGGCTTCCTTAGGGGCCGATGCCTCACTGCCAGTCCAGACGGTAAATGGTCTCACACAGCTAAACGCATATTTACAGTTGAATTCAAAATTATTTGCTCTCATGGGATTATTTTTTATAATATTTTTATCAAATATTTCTTCAGTGATGTTCAACAGACCAAGGATTGTTAGTGAATTAAATTGCATGTCTTCTTAAAAAGTAAAGTAAGGCATTACTTTGAATGATTTATTTAATATACAGTTACTTATATACTGTAATTGACACTTCTGTACACTGAAAAAAAAATTAAGGTAAGTGGTGGCAAACAATTTATATGGGATGAATTTAAACATTAAATTTAGTCTTGTTCAACTTTGTTTGTTTAAATTCAGCCCATATAAATTGTCCAATTAAAATCCAATGAACCATTTTTTCAGTGTACAAATAAATTCTTGTGTTATTAAAAATATAATTTGCAGAATAATTATATACTTCAATAAAAGGTTCTGGGGTGTGTTTCCCAAACAACGACGTAACTCGCGGCTGAACTATCATAGTACGATGCATCTTTTGGGAAAAGAACGATGTAGTGACGAGTGTTTCCCAAAACCCGTAGTTTCTCTGTCGCAGATCCATCGCTTGAACCACGTTAGTTATAACGTAAAATGCCCATAATGATGCTCTAAACGGGGTGGAGTAACTTCAGTAGAGAACAACCCCATCATTTCTTTGTGCAAATTATATAGTTTTGGTAAAAACATGCATTCATTTTCCATATTAATTGAAATATATGTAAATGGCACATATAGGGCCTGTGTTTGCTTTACTAATATTATTGAGAAGTTGAACGTTACATTATTCTATTCTATAACATAAAATCACTTACAAAAGCTAACACTATTCTAATATCATATATAAATCATACAAATAAATAAATATTGAGGCTATTTATTATACATTTATTTACTTTAATAATAATATTAATGATGATGATGATTATTAAGTAGGATATTGTTTATTTATTTTTTATTTTTTTAAAGTCCACTTTTACAATTTGACACATGCAAACCACAGCAGAAAGTTCTAACCATCAGGCCCATGTCATATACAGTACAGATACTTAATAAATAACCCACTATAAAATAAAAGAATTAACGTATGCTATGTTTTTTATTTTCACAAGCTTTGGAGACGTAACATAAATTCCGCTTTTAAATAATAGCTTACCTATAGCTTTCGTCATGAGGCTGTGTTCAAGATGATATCAATGTTTTCAAAGTGTACTGCGAAGGGAGCACAATTGTAAACATGAAGATCGCTAAAACTGAACTGTAAAAATACTCTGAAAGCAAATTACACCTAAGAGAGATGACCTTAATGCTTTTTTATTTTTAATAATTCCAACTTTGAATGTTAGAATGTTCTAAATGAATAGGGCATAGGGGGGATACGTGGGAATAGAACACAGCCAGGAACTATGTTTCTAGCTACAGCTCTAGATGTGTCGTTTCAAGTGGTCAAGTTTGCGACGCAGTTTGCGAATGTTCGTTGGAACGATGGATTTGGGAAACGGCAAATCAACAAACTATGTTTGTAACGACAGAATTGCGACCTTAGTTGGCTAACGATGGTTTTGGGAAACGCACCCGTTTATCAAGACAACTGTACTTGCTGAAGAAAAAATGAATTGAGTAAGAAATAGGGCAAAATTTTTAGCCTTCCTGTTAAGTTGAACTTTTTTTTAAACATTTCCCAAACACTATTTAACAAAGCAATTTTTTTTAGTATTTCTTATAATATTTTTACTTCTAGTCCTATTTCTTTTATGCTGCATTCACACCAGACGCGGATGAAGCATCAATCGAGAGTGATTTGATCCTGCAGTGTGATTCGCGCAAATGAGGCGGCACGAATGACACAATTAGTGCGAATAAAGCTGAAGTCACACTAGAGTTTGAGCTTGTGAAATTCTGTCGTACGGCGCTGCGAAAAGGGGCGGGATTAAACAAGATGATTAGATATTAAAAAGCGAGCGATTGCTCCATGTTTTAAATTTCTGTCCAGAGAGGTTATGTTTTGATCCTGGATTGGTCTCACGCAGTCAAGTGATGTGATTTCGCAGGTCAGAGTTCACCAAGCTTGAACTTTGCACTGCAGCAACCTGCGAAACTCAAACCCTGCGTTTCCGGTCTGACGCATTCGCGTGCGTATGAATGGAAGTCTATGGGGAGTAAAGTCCAGTGTGACCGCGGCTTAAAGCAGCTTGTGTTGAGCGTTTTGTGCATTTGACGTGCCAAGTTAACTAATGATGAGCTTGCTCTTGTAGGGGAGTGATTATGACGTAGCACCTGTTGTTGGTGTCCTGAGGGGAAATTCTCTTGCCGACATCGGACAACAGTTCATCAAACTGGGCTCAGCTCAGTCTGAAGCACTGCTGAAAGCCTCCATCATACAGGTATAGTTTCTGGAGGAGTTGATGGACTCACATAGCTGGGTGCGCCTCTGAAAGGATCTAGTGGACTCAGACACATCTCTGAACAAATATATGCTGCTTTTCAGCCTTTCTAAAGCACATAAAGTGCAGCTAATCTCTCAATAAAATAGCCATTTAGCAATGAATCTACAGTCACTGGGCAGACAGAAGCCCTGCCCATGACGCGAATCCGCTATATAATTCTATTGTGAAGTGAATTTGATGTGAGAATGAAGCGAGTAAACATGTGCATGCATCCATCACGCACGAATAGCACGACATATATAAATATATATATATAGTCAAGTCGGGTGACCAAAATTCAGTGTCTAGCCAGCATCTAAGAACAATGTTATTTCGACGTCCAATAACGATATCAATTGACATTGATATTTGCTTGATTTTAGGTTGTGTTGGAAAGGGCCCAAAATCCAACGTCGAGCCAACATCTTAAACCAACGTCATATTGACGTCAAAGACTGGCATTTATTTATCAGGCATGGCAAGCAAAATCCAATGTCTGATAGACGTCATAGTTGCAACTTATAGCTGTAACATTGTTAGACGTTGATATTTGGTTGATTTTAGGTAGAACACTGACATTGGCCTGTGTTACAAAGTTGCACGCTGACTAAAGACTTGTGTATCCAAATACAATTTATTAGAGTCAAGGTCGTACAGTCAAGGGTCATAAGGAGGAGCAAAACAATAACACAACCCTGCTGAAAAATCCAGCTTAAACCAGCCTAAGCTGGTTGGCTGGTTTTAGCTGGTCGACCAGCCTGGTTTTAGAGGGGTTTTGGCCATTTCCAGGCTGGTTTCCAGCCATTTCCAGCCTGGCCTAAGCTGGTCAGGCTGGGAGTTGACCAGCTAAAACCAGCTTGACCAGCCAAAACCAGCTATGTCCAGCTTAAACCAGGCTGGTCAAGCTGGTTTTAGCTGGTTTGAGCTGGTCATTTTCCAGCCTGACCAGCTAAGACCAGGCTGGAAATGGCTGGAAACCAGCCTGGAAATGGCCAAAACCCCTCTAAAACCAGGCTGGTCGACCAGCTAAAACCAGCCAACCAGCTTAGGCTGGTTTAAGCTGGATTTTTCAGCAGGGAAGGGTAATCCAATAATCGTGGTCAAAAACACAGGTGAGAGATCAGGCTAGGCAGCAACAAAACCACACGATGAACAAGGCAGGAATAAAAAACACAGGAAACCAAACCAGGGAAACCGCTTTGTAATGTTCATAAGAGAAACAAAACTCTGCAAAGTGCGAATGCAGGTGTAAGGTGTATTTATAGTCCTTGTAATCAGTGTAAATGAGCAGCAGCTGTGTCCGAGTGTGAATGTTCGGATTATTGTCAGCTGCTGTAGGAGCTGATGAGCGCAGAGAGTTCTGGGAGTTGTAGTTCATTCAAAATAAACCTCCAATAGAGAAAACGATTTTTATTTACAAACAAAATGCAACGTCCCCACGACATTGGGGTACAATGTCAACCTGGCATCATGTTGACGTCCTGTGCTATCTAGCAAAATTAAAAGTAAAATATTTTGGCAAAGACAGAACAAATTAGCTCTTGTTAAAACTAGTATGTTTAAAAATGTGTTGTTCTCTCACTGAGAAATATTTATAAAAGGATGAAGGGTTTTTACAGGAGGGCTCATAATTGACTTCAACTGTGTACGCCCATTGTCCAGAAGACATGGAGAAGGGAGACTGCGCATGGGAAACGTCAGGTTCTACATGAATTAAGAGATCGCTTTCTGCATGTGAGAAGAGCCATAAATTGAAGTATTGACCGAAACACTGGGACTGACAAGAGCTGGCAGCCCGATTCTTACAGACCTGCCAAGAGCTTTTCTCGCTGGCAGAGAGGCTCAGATGATGTAACACAAGAGCAAGAAATTTCTGCCTGAAGTCCTCAAGGGAAGCTCCTATTTACAGGTTCACAAGTTGCGACGTGATGTGCATGACTTTGGTCGTAATTCAGCTGAGTGTCTGGATTTCTTTTTACTACTTCTACACTAAAAATACTAGTCATAGTCAATGTTTTAATATGTAATTTTCATTATTTCTAGTTTTAAAAAAAAGGTCAGACTTTATTTTGATGGTCCGTTTGTTTAATTAAGTTACATTGCATCTACATGCCAACTAATTCTCATTAGACTATAAGTAGACTGTTAGGTTGCGGTTAGTGTAAATTGACATGTACTTGCAAAGTTTCTTATAGTCAGTTAAATGTCTGTTTAGCAGCAGATATATCACAGCCATATCACCCTGCAGCTCAAGAGCGGTTACTCACTGAAGCTAAGCAGGGCTGAGCCTGGTCAGTACCTGGATGGGAGACCACATGGGAAAACTAGGTTGCTGTTGGAAGTGGTGTTAGAGAGGCCAGCAGGGGCGCTCAACCTGTGGTCTGTGTGAGTCCTAATCCCCCAGTAAAAGTGAAGGGGACACTACACTGTCATCCAAGTGGATGCTGCACACTGGTGGTAGTGTGGAGAGATCCACCCCAACCCCCATGATTGTGAATCGCTTTGGGTGTATGGCCATACACAATAAATGCGCTATATAAATACACATTACATTACATTACAGATATTAAACAGACAGTCTATTAAATCTCAAATGAACCATCAAATTAAAGTGTTACCAACAAAAATAACGGTAACACTTTAAAGTATGGGACACATAGTTAATGTTAGGTAATACACTGTCTTTACTAACATGAACAAACACTGAAAAATACTTAGAATTTATTAATAATATAAGACTATTATTATAATACAAAACACTTTTCTGTATTTTATCCAATATTTTGGATAAACGTGACAAACTAGGTCTATTTATTACTTTCCAACACACTTCACTAATGATGCCTGCTCAATTTTAAGAGTAATTATGAATGGTTTCTTTGTGGCAAGGCTCTGTCATGGACTCATTCTTTATGTTATTAAAAGTCCACCCATTTACTGTGGTGTGTGACTTTTAAAATAACGTTTACTAGTTATTTAGCACCAATCCCAATAATTATTAGCATCAAATAAGCATATTAAAATGATGGTGACAATTAAAATTTTTTAATTTAAATATTAGAAATTCAAATAGAGAGGTGGCATGGTGGCTCACTGGTTAGCACTGTCACCTCACAGCAAGAAGTTCGCTGGTTCAAGTCCCGGCTGGGCCAGTTGGCATGTCTGTGTGAAGTTTGTATGTTCTCCCCATGTTGGCGTGGGTTTCCTCCTGTGTCCTAAGACATGTGCTATAGGTCAATTGGATGAACTACTATTGGCCGTAGTGTGTAAATGTGAGAGTGTATGGGTTGCGGCTGGAAGGGCATCCACTGTGTAAAACATATGATGGAATAGTTGGTGGTTCATTCTGCTGTGGCGACCCCGGATTAATAAAGGGACTAAGCCGAAAAGAAAATGAATGAATGAATGAATGAAATAGAAAACAGTTGTCTTGTTTAACTTTTGGTCAAGCAAAAGTAAGCATAAGAATCTTTATTCAAAACATTTAACAATCCTGATAATTGGAGAACATCACAGGATGACCCAACATGATTATTTGCTGCGATTACTTTCCTTCAGAAGCAAGTAAGAGTTTATTGAGGTAATCAGTGGTAATAGTCATGCATTTAACATGTGGAAATGTCTGCCCCATCTTTAACATCTCTAACAGCCGCGACCCACTGAGATGACTCCTGAACATCTTTCATCTTAATGAGAGAGAAATGCCATGTGTACTAGGACAATCAACTCCTTGCTGGGAAATATTTGACTAGCTCAAGCTCCCACTGTAATCTGTTTGGCTGAATAGCAACTAATGCCTAGTTAGCTAGTAATTAGGGCTCTCATTTACACCAAAGTCTTGTAAGACTGTCAATTAGGGAGCGGCCGGAAAGTTTTCAGAACGTAACACTCAACTTGATCTGTTTTACAAGGAGGCCAAGTGAGCCGCAGTAAAAACACATACACAATATCAACACCTACATAATAACTTCATTATGACGCAGATATCTGGCATACGCTAAACACACTTGTGATCGTTTCAAGATGGAAGGGGGAAAGAAAATTGGAGGAAAACACTGATGGTGGCTTGCATTAAATCGGTTGGTGTCGACCTCCTGAAGATCAGATTTCCTTGTGTTATAAAAGTGGCTTCGAAACATTTGGAGACTTTTTTTAATGGTTAAAAACCATTGAATATCATATTAAATATAACATTAAACCAAATTGTGGCCAAAAAAGATGGTCCACAAAGAAAAAAAAAGCTGGATGGAGGGATGATAGAACAATAGAATGATAGATATAATGATGGATATGACAATAGATAGATAGATGGTTAGAGAGACAGATAGATAGGATAATAATAGATAGATAGATAGATAGATAGATAGACAGACAGACAGACAGACAGACAGACAGACAGACAGACAGACAGATAGATAGATAGATAGACAGATAGATAGATAGATAGACAGATAGATAGATAGATAGATAGATAGATAGATAGATAGATAGATAGATAGATAGATAGATAGATAGATAGATAGATAGATAGATAGATAGATAGATAGATAGATAGGATATTGATAAATAATATAACGATGGACAGATGGACAGACAGATACAGTAGATGATAGAATGGTAGACTGACAGACAGACAGATAAACAGAGACAGATGGATGGATAGTAGAATGATAGATGGACAGTCAGACAGACAAATAGGCAGGTGTACATGTAGATAGATGCATGTACATGTAGATACACAGGGAGAACATGCAAACTCCACACAGAAATGCCAACTGGCCAGCGACCTTCTTGCTGTGAGGCGATCGTGCTACCCACTGTGTAACTGTGACACCCTCTAGACTTATTTATTTATTTTCTGTTTTCGTTTTTTACATTGGAAATTGCTAAATGATAATTTTTTTTAAATAGTTTTTTTAAAAATATATATTTTTCACCTACGGTGAAAAATCTACTTTTTAATTTGTTTGGACAGACATGTGTGTAGGTATAGTGTATAGACCGTCATATTGGAGTGATATAAACACACCCAGTCCTTTTTTTTTCAATTTAACAACATAAAAACGGTGGACCAACTGGAGCTGTTTTGAGATCGACCGCAACTTGACGTAGGAGTCAGAATTCTAAACAAAGGTTTATATCAGGGTACACACACCGGCGCCGCAAGTCGGCGGCTGTCCGCGGCGCCCAGCCACGACTCAGGACACTGTTCATATTTCTGCCGCGACACAGAACGTTATCTGAATAGTTTCATTTTAAATAAGAAGCTTAGCGTCGCGCCAAGCAGCAACATGCATTTCTGAATTCTAAACATAGGTTTATATCAGGGTACACACACCAGCGCCACAAGTCGGTGGCTGTCCGCGGCGCCCAGCCATGACTCAGGGCACTGTTCATATTTCTACCGTGCCATCTGATTAGTTTCATTTTAAATATCATGCAAATGTGCGCATCTGGTGTACGATACTTTCAACTGTCATGTGCGTGCTGTGTCGCGGCGCTGAGCGGCGCATCTGGTGTGTGACGCCCTTCAGTCAAAGTTAATTCAGTGTGCTTGGTTATTAGTCTCGGTGTACAAGCTCGGAGCTTTAAACTAGCACACAGTTGGCTGTAAAACTATACAAAGACACAAATGATTTTGTAGTCTCTGCTTGGTCTGTGTCTGAGTTGTACATGTACGGCTGAATGCTGGTCCTCTCACTCATGTTGCCCCCTTGTTAAGTTGGGCGGGAAGTCGAAACTAATATTCATGTGAAGCAACACGCCCCTAAAACAACAAACTGTGTACACGCCTCCAAAATGGCACTTTTTAACACATTATAATAAAAAATCTGAATTGTGTTTTGAACTGAACCTAAACTGGCACACACAGAAGAACCATAATATTAATTTTACATCTTAAAAAAAGGAGTAAAATAGGTGCCCGTTAACATTAATAATAATGCTTTGCATAACGTGACAAACAATACAATCAATACAGGATTGCATTGATGATCTTTGGACATGACTTTGCTTTGAAACTGCTGAAAAGCATACATTGTGGTTTCCAGATTAATATGGACACGTCACTCCATACATTGTGTTTCCATGGTAGGTAAACACTGAGAGCAACATTACATTAACACGGTATTGTGTTCAGCATGCACTCTGTGTTTATTTCATTTGGCATCAATTAAATAAACCACACACAGGGTTGAAAGTGAGAGAGAGATGAACTGCAGAAGTCTGAGAGCTCTATTTGCAAGTCTAGAAGTCCATGTTCTCTAATGACCCAGAAATCATCCAAATGAGGTGCTGAATCTGAACTGTCAGCCATATGACAATGGTTCTGGTCCCACCCGCTCTCACAGGAGATCACACTGATCATTACCAGGAACTTTACAGAGGAAACTGAGTGTTCATTACAGCTGCAGAAGAATAAATATACACAGCGGTTTGTGCATTTGAAAGAAGCAGCTGAATCCAAATCTCTTTTATGCTGAGTTCAGACTGCATGATTGTAGCCCCAATTTTGACTCGCCTACAGGTTTGGAGAAATCGCCGACAAATGCCTGAAATCACAGGCAAGTCGGTGCTCGTGTGACAATCACACATTTTGAACTACCAAAGACGTGATCTGAAAGATGAGTCATCGATGCTTGTGAGATATCTGGCGTGCTAAATATCTGTAGCTGTCGGCGATTCAAATCATACCATGTGAAATGAGTTTTGACTAAAATTAACATCGGCGATCACCGACAGCTAATGAGAGAGCAGCATCCACTAGTGTGGGTATCTGCAGGCCAGCAGGAGCTTGGGGGAGAAGTTAAAAGCTCATTTTCAGTTTATTTGGACCCAAGAAATGGAGGTAAAACTAGCAGAAATTTGGCAGGAGCACCCGTGTGTGTCATCTGAGCAAAACCACAACCGGGTCGTAAAAAAAAGTTGAGCAGAAATGAGTAATTCCCTTCAAACCCAGGTGAGCAAAATAAGCACATTTTCTCCCCCATTAAAGGCTTCTTTCTCATTATGTAGTTAATATCAAAAGATATACTACGTGTTTTTGATTGTGAGACGTAGTTTGGACAAAGTTGTCAGCGATTCTTCCTATTTTAAAGTCATACAGTGTGAAACTCCCTGTCGTGTAAACAAAGCAGCGACAAAACGCTAGCCCAGATAGCCATGCAGTGTGAAAACATCTGTAACACGACTACTTTGAAAATCATGCAATCTGAACTCGGCATTAGAGCTCCAGACTGTCATAAAAGGTAATAATCAGGGCTGGACTGGGACAAAAAAATTGGTCCTGGCATTTTGGCATAGAGGGGCCCACTACATACAGTCAAAATGCTACCCATCTGTGCATGCCCTTGAATATGTTTACCAGCTCCTATTCTATAAAAGCACAAAAGCCATATATAGGAAATAATGAGAGTTAACAAATTAAAAACGTAAAAAATGTAATTTATTATTGTAATAAAATTATAATCCACACCGGAAGTCCATCTTGTGTGTGCCTGTTTTTTTAGAGGGAGCCTATATTAAATATCGAACATAACAAAAACTGGCTGCTGACGCACACAGTTAATGTTGAAATAACATTAAAATTAAATAATAAAAGCAATTTATCGGAGACCCTTAAAAAATGTGAACGTTTTACTCAGCAGTGAAACATCAAAACATAGCTTAAAGATTTTATATAGTCAATCAAATGAACGATTAAAAAATGCAACACATATTTTTTTGGAACTTGAACTACAAAACCAAATTGAAAAAAGTGTAGCATCAGTTTTGCTTAAGTTGCACGCTAGTTTGATTATGTATAAATATCATTATAACCAGGGCTTTACATTAACACCCGCCAAATGCGGGTAGATTTTAGCTGTGGCGGGTTAGACAGCCACTTCCACTAGCCACTTTGGCTGGTTGAAAATAATTTTTAAATTGTAGTTTTCTTAAAAGCAGGGTTCGACAATAAGGATGGCCCAATATTCATGCAATTGCGATCTTAGGATCGAGAAGCAGCATGACTGACAAATATAATGGTGTTCGTGCGGGCAAAAGAAAGCCGGTTGATTACCGAATGAGAGGATGATCACTCACTCCAACAGCTGATGTGATGCGCGCGAGTGTTTAAAACACGTGCACGCTCCCGTTTGCTTGCTTGGAGCAACCGTGCCTGGAAACGCAACTGGTGTGATCGGTTCTCTTTCAAATAGACTAGACAAAAAGTTTTTCATGCACTCACAGTCCTGCTGCTATCAAGAGCTCCAGATTGGTCTTTTTGTAAGCAGCACCAGTTGCTTTCGCTTTAACCATTATTTAAACAGGATATAGGATATTAAATTCCCATTTATGTGTAGTTAACTAGTGTTAACTGTTTTTTTTTTTAAGAAATTTTTTGTTAAATAAAATGTATAGTATACAGGTATATTTTGCTTGTTTTGGCACATTATTTAAAATTTGTGGCTAAGAAATAATTATTTATATATTGTTAGTGTGGTCAGAGATAAATTTGGTAAATCCTTTGAGCTCTAAAAAGTCATGTGAAATAAAAATTTATTGTAATACAACATTATGAAACCATGACCCATGTGCTCATGCTCACTGAGCACGCTCATACACAACATACACAAAAAGTGACATGAATGAGGAGGCTTGTGGACATTCCACAAAATCTAAATCAAGTAATTTTAGCATGTCAAAGTCAAATTTATGCATATAAAATATATTTTCCCAACAACAAAATTGTGGCTTGTGAAAATGGCGAGTGGCTAGTAATGTTGGAAAACTACTAGCCACACTGGCTGGTGATCAAAAAAGTTAATGTCAATCCCTGATTATAACTGTAACTATATATTTATACAACTATATTGTATGAATATTTTTATAACTATAGACCTACATCATGCTGACAATCAAATTCAAAATGACATGATATCACAAGCGATTGTTTTCTGCACCTGAAAAGACATGAGTCCAAGGAGAGTTTCTTGAGGCGGCCGTTCAGGAGGTAAAAGTCTTTGGCTAAACACCATAAGATGCGAGATGTTGAGTGATGTCCAGACCTCAGATCAGCTCACACACTTTAAAAACGTCCAGCCTGGAGACATTGATGACAGCTCACCGACCACTAAAAAACAAAAAAAAAAACACACATGGCTTCAGCTGGAAATCACACACTGATCCTGCACAAAATGTCCTTTAAAATAAAACACTAAAAGGCATTAATACCATCTTTTGCCATTCAAACATTGCTTGAGTTTTGAAGATCGTCTAAAGCTACCAGTAATTCACTGCACAAAACACACAGTCAGCACAAACTGTGTTTATGCTGCACGTGAACCTGTATTTAGACTTGTCTGCCTTGTAATTACTTTTACCTTGTTGAGTTTGTTCATAATTTTAGCATCAGTGCTGGCATCATTCTGCCATGTGATGATGAATCTGTGGCACACACACACTTGTACATCTATCTTTATGATGACTTCCAATAGGCATAATGAGTTTTATAAGGTACAAACTGTATGTTGTATCAATCTAACACTAAACCAACATCCACAGAAATCTGCATTTTCTCATACTATAAAATCACTCTAAAGAGTCATAATTTTCTGGTATTGCTATACTTGTGGGGACATGTGGTCCCCACGATGTTGGGAATACAAGGTACGCAGACACACATACATAGTAAGCCATTCTAAATTTCAACAGCTGCTGAATAACCTGTCAGGCTTTATTCTGAGATGGACGTACATCACCCCTTACATAAATCTCACACTGTACACCAATCTCGGTCCACACTGGCCTACAGATGAGCTGAACGCCACATAAAGGTGGAGTGCTAAGAGGAGAGTCAGACTCTGTTGTTTACAAGCTGCATTTTATTCCCTCCGCGAGGCTCGTTCTCAGCTCTATAAACATTTATGTACCGGCAGGCTTCAAATATCATTCTGTGTTCATTAATACTTCCTCCAGGCATCAAAGCCTGCTCAAAACCTCGCCTTTTCTCACTTGCCAATGAGCTTATAATCGCATTATTTAATGAGCGTTTGATGCCGCTAGGGCTGAGGAACACAATTGTGACATTATTTTACTGGCAGTGATTGTGGAAATGGGTGGGAGAGGAAGCTGAGCTCATGTCTTAAAGGGAGGCCTTCAAAGCGTTGCCCTCGGAGTCAGAAAACAGAGGGAAAAAATTGAGATATAGGCCCAATCCCAATTCTAGTATATACGCATTCCCCTCCACCTACCCTTTCGCCTACCTCTTGGCCCTTGAAACAGTATGTGAAGTGGTAGGAGTAGAAATATCCCCCTAAGATATGGGACACCACTAAAACAGACAGATACGCATTCATGTCATCATTAACATAGGTTGCGAGCTATGCATCGGTTTGCATTTATCAGTTTGCATCTAGTGTATGAGTGTGTGTGGATGTTTCCCAGAGATGGGTTGCAGCTGGAAGGGCATCCGCTGCGTAAAAACGTGCTGGATAAGATGCCAGTTCATTCCGCTGTGGCGACCCTGGATTAATAAAGAGACTAAGCTGAAAAGAAAACGAATGAATGAATAAATAACAATGATGAGCAAACATTTAACAGGATGTGATGATAGCAGACATATTAGGAAACACCTTCAGATCCAAAAAGGCCATTTGTGTCTCGTCTGATGCAAAATGACACGCTCTCGGAAACCTTCATACAGACAGCGGAAGGATGCGATAAGGGGAGATGAGTATTTGTCTTCCCTCGTGGAGCTGAGGAGCATCAGCTGCTCCAGACACCTGTCACCCGTGGCAGATCGCCCACTTCTCAACGGGATGCTTTCTGAAGGAAACCGATGATTCAACCACGCCATAGACGCTGTGAAGGGCTTATCTTGAACAGTCATAGCTGTGTGTTTGCTCTTGTGTATGCATTATTATAATACAGTCTAAGCACAGCTGCAGCTGAATGTATGAGTGAATGATGAAGGCAATGGGGACTATCGTATTGACCTTATTCTTCAAGTGTGCTGTGTTTTGTGATTGTTTTAGAATTTCCGATTCAGTCGCCTATGGGAGAAATGACTAGGAATTGACTAATGTAGTTCTAGAAATGTAATAAAATATAAAATATTATGTGCTGTCATCATAGCAAAGATAAAAGAAATCAGTTATTAGAAGTGAGCGAATGCTTTAGGCACGTAGTACATGTTCGACAAATAGATTTGCTTCAAATCATCTAAATCCCAGTGTTAGCGCTTTCAGAAATAACAGTTTGCGGGCAAAAGCCGCTAAACACCATTTGCCTTTGACAGCAAAAGCAGCTATGTCCCGAGAACCAATCAGAATGCGCGAATCGAATCATATGTTTTCAATGCAGCAGCGCGCTGATACGCCGGCTTTTATGAGGAGACTTCCGCTTCCGATGTTAAAAGATGGAGTTTGATGAACTGGATGAGGCTGTCCGACTGTCAGTGAATGGCAAATGAAAACGCCCCTTACCTCAAAACTCTGTGCATTATAAGGAAAAGAAAACACACTGTACAGTCGGAAGTGCAGCATGCATTCATAACATTTTTTGCGCAATTTGAATGAGCCTGATTTACTCAGTGTTGGGAGTAATGCGTTACAAAAGTAATGTATTACAGTAACGTATTACATTTTCCTGTAACGCAGCAGAAAAGCGGCAAATACTGTAGATGAAAATGGCAGAAGATGGACGTACGTGCATGGCGTTGTTTCACTGACAAATATCATAAGCGCAGTATTACAAGTCATGAGCGCATTCATGTAAGACAAGCGAGCGAACGCGCCAGTTTCCTCTGTCCATGGACAAAACTCCTCACATGCACTCAAAACACTGTCTGGGCTGCTCTCGTGTGAATGATCTGCTCTATCCGTCAGATGATGCAGACTCACAATTTGTGCCTTGTGTTTCCTCCTCTTTTCGTGCTTTTGCTCTATAGAGATCCTCCTGGTAAATTGTTATCTCAAGAATGTTGATATGGTTTATATATTGCTGCACTATTTACATACAGGTATTTTCTACAGGTAAATTCTACAGTATAATAAACACTAGTGTTTTTGAGTGTTAGGTATACTGCCTATGTTTTAAGGCTAGTATTACTTACAACTTGTTAATGAATGCTTCAGCATACTGTAGTATTAAGAATAGTGAACTAAAATTAACCACAAAGTGTAGTTTTACTACAGTAAAATGTGGTGAATTGTAGGATAATATACCCTATATTGTAAAAAAAAAAAAAAAACTACAGCACTGGGTCATTTGTTTATATTACACTTGTTGTGTTACCATAGCAAATTACATATAAATGTCATATACAGTCAAAAATTTTATGGTTTATTAGAGTAAAAATTATAAGTCTATTTTAGTATTTTGGTTATTGTTAATAAATAGTGCACCAATATAAATCATATCAAAAAGCACCAAAGGAAGAGGAAACACAAGACACAAATTGTGAGTCTGCATATAATCTCACTGAGCGAGTGTACTGAGAGCGCGCAAGAACATTTGTGAGTGAGCAGTGCGTGTACTCAATGGAGAGTAAAAGTACACATTTATAAAACTACTCAGTAAATTACAATTCCTGAGAAATACTACTCAATTACAGACATTTGAGTATTTGTAATTAGTTACTTTACACCACTGATTGTGAGCCACTTGAATTGAAAGTGAATACAATAATGGCAACAATAAGAGAAAAGAAATCTGCATTTTGTCATGGCATTGGAGTTTACATAGGCCTGTTGTGTCTAATATAGTCAAGCTATTCTCAGATATTACCAGATAACCACTTTACTTTTAACAGATCATTTGTGAATGTGACTGTCATCTTTTCTTGCATTGTCTTGAGCCTTCATGTTGCCAATTATATACTATATTGTTAGTAGCCTGGATAGGTTACAGTCATTCTGCTACATCATACATCGCTTTCTACTGGATGCTCTGCAGTACATTTGGATGTTTTAGAATGTTAAGTTCTAATTCTGTAGTTATTTTGGTGAAAGTAACTAAAAAGTAATATAAGAGTAATGTAACATATTATGTTACATTATATAATGTAAGGGATTACTTTTAAATAACAGTAACAAGTAATCTGTAATGTATTACAGTTTGGAAGTAACTTGCACAACAGTAGATTTACTATACATTAAATGGCAACTGCGTATCACGAAAGACATCCCACATGGATGCTATGAGGATAAACAAGGGCCCAAGACCTTAAGTATGGTGAGAATGAATGTATGACCGCTTCTGAAATTGTCTGAGAGGAATCCCCTTTTTGCCCAGTAGACCTACCTTGTGTTTTATTTGCTAATTTAAGCAATTTTTTTAAAGATAAATATAATGTATAAAACTATACATTATTTGTATTACTTCATATTACCTATCTGCCTGATAAGCTTTTTGTATTAATGGACAATGCACAGATATTGATGTTTCATAATGTTTTACACTACATTATTTGAATACCAAGCTTAGTTTACAATGTTTACATTGCTTTGTGAAGTTTATTTATAAACTAATTTCGAGTGGAGCACGGGCTTATGATTGATAGCAGCTGGTCCTCTTTAGCTAACGCAGGATTCACCAATCAGACGATTCATAAACCACTATAAATAACCAGAGTATCTTACCTTAGCCATCTTCATCTTGAAAAATCCCCCTTCCACCCCTACTCCTCCCATTTCCTTGTCAGGGCAACACATAGGCCTAATGGTTAGCATCATTGCCTCACAGCAAGAATGTCACCGACACAAGTCGGCATTTCTGTGTGGAGTTTGCATGTTCTCCTCGTGTTTGCATGGGTTTTCCCCGGGCTCTCCGGTTTCCTCCCACAGACCAAAAACATGTATCACAAGTTCAATTCAATTCAATTCACCTTTATTTGTATAGCGCTTTTACAATGTAGATTGTGTCAAAGCAGCTTCACATAGAAGATTATAGTGAATTAAAACAGCATCAGTTCAGTTTTCAGTGTTTAAGTTGAGTTCAGTTTAGCTCAGTTCAGTGTGGGTTAATATTCACTACTGAGAGTCCAAACACTGAAGAGCAAATCCATCGATGCGCAGCTCTACAGGTCCCGAACCATGCAAGCCAGTGGCGACAGCGGCGAGGAAAAAACTTCACCAATTGGGATCATCTCGTCGCTGGTCTTGGATCGCATCAGTGGTGCTGCATAGTCTGAGGGCCTCGGGATGAGTACCCCCAGGTGGAAATAGAGAATAAAGAGAATAATTAGCGTAGCTGCGGTTCATAGTGTATATAAACGAGATGCAAAAAACCTGCGTGGGGCACAAGTAAATTGATAAAACTACTGTAAATTGACATCATAAACAAGTGTTGAATCCAGTATTGACACTTCATAGCTGATTTATAATCTACATCTACCATTATCAAGCAGGGGGAGTTCGCGAGACCTACCTGAACTCAGACTCCCCTCTCGCCCTGCAACGGGGGGGAGCCCCGGGCTCGAGGATCTCACGACCTCGGGGCTCTCTCCCGGGACAGCATGCCAAAAACGCTTTATAATCAATCATCAGCAAGGGCAAACTCTTGAAACTTACATTAAATAGAAATCCCAATTATCAGAAATGACAACAGATTGTTGAGATTTAATTATTGTCAATTTAAATGTTATTGATTAATGCACTTGACAGACTTCATTCATTCATTTCCTTCTGCTTTTTCCCTGGTTTATCACAGCGGAATGAGCCGCCACTTACTTGATAGATTTATGTATTGTAGGTGGTTTGTGTAATGTGTTTTATGTAAAATAATTTCTAATCGCATCTTTAGTGACTTTCAACTAATTACACTGTATTGTCCCAATAGGCGGATTTAGAGGGTTTTGCATTTAAAAAAAAGTTATGTTATGTTGTGTTGTGTACATTCTGGCCAAAACTAACTCAGAATATTATTATTATTAATCAATCTTTGTATATATTACTCCATATATTTATGATGTATTGTTTTTTTTTTTACCAATTTAAGATGTTTGACAATGTTAAGATAAATATGTTGCATTTCGGCATGGTTTCTGACTTATTTATGAACTATTTATGGACATAAAATTAAATAAAAAATATCCTGGATTTGAAGAATATTGTGTTCCTGGCCTTCAATGAGCTTAAGTAATAGTTTAATGAACAAAAATTGTGAATGAACTTGACTGTTGATGTCTTACATAATAATGTCCAATAACCAACATTTCTCAAAATGGATATATCTCGTTTCGCAACGAAACTCTTCATATATATACAACAGTTCTGTCTGGTTCTTGAATCTGATTGGCTGATAGCCATGTGATATTCTGCCAGTAACAGCACTCGAACCGCCTCTTCATCGCCCACATACAGCAACAAGCAGAGGACACTCTACAGTTTGACAAATATTGCTGCTTTTGGGCAACATAATGTACTTTTGAGGCGTTTTTAGGTAAGAATGTTGTTTAGATCGCAACTAGGCAGTTTATTTATTTATTTATAAAGAAACGTCCCTTACCTCAAAACTCTGCAATATAAAAAATAAAAAACACACTGTACAGTCGGAAGTGTAGCGTGCATTCATAACGTTTTTTTGCCCAGTAACGCTACTTTGAGTCCGATTTACTATACATTAAACGGCAACTCCATTTTACGAAAGATCAAGTTAAGATGCCGTTCTTTTATCCCACATGGATGCTATGAGGATAAACAAGAGACGAAAAAGAGAACAAGACCTTATTGTGAAGATAAATAATGACAGCTTCTGAGAGGCGTCCCCTTTTTGCACAGTAGGCCTTACCTTGTGTTTTATTTGCTAATGTAAGCTATGTTTTAAAAGATAAATATAATCTATAAAACTATACATAATTTTTATTACTTCAATAAATTAGATTACTTTTTTATTAATGGACAATGCACAGACATTGATGTTTCACAATGTTTTTACATTACATTATTTGAATCTAAGCTTAGTTTACAATGTTTACATTGCTCTACTTACAATAAATCCAAATCCCAAATATCAGAAATGACAACAGATTGTTAAGATTTATTTAATGTCAATTTTAATGTTATTGATTAATGCGCTTGACAGACTTCATTTATTCATTTTCCTTCTGCTTAGTCCCTGGTTTATCAGGGGTTACCACAGCAGAATGAACCGCCACTTTCTTGACAGATTTATGTATTTTTAATTTTAGGTGGTTTTAGTAATGTGTTTTATGTTTGGTAAAATAATTTCTAATCGCATCTTTAATGATTTTTTTAGCTAATTACACTGTCTTGCCCCAATAGGTGGATGTATTGTAGAGGGTTTTGCAAAAAAAGCAAGAGTGGATTTAGCTGGTTTTGACGCAAAAATTGTCTAAAGTGACATTTTTGAAAAAAAAGTTATTTTATTTACCAGCTAATAACCTTATCATTACATATACAATGAAACTTCTGAACCTAATCAGAGGAACCTGATAGAAAATGCTCATTAACAATAAAAGAGGTCTGATGGATTTAGAGGGTTTTGCATCTGAACTCTTCATATGTTTTCCGCCAGTATACAGGGTGTCTAATAGTTCTGAGTTCAACTGTACATAAGACACCCTGAACAAGATTTTAAAATGCTTTTGCAGACACTGAGTTTAAATGCTACTTAGGGAGTTCGGAGACTACCCCACATAGTAAATAAGCGTAAGCAGCAAACCGCATTACTTCCTTAAATACGTCACGAAGTTGAGAGCAGTAGTCCACTGGGTCGGGGGAGAGACGCCTTCCTCCCTTATTCACTGCATGCGTGTGCGGCTGCACTTTTCCAGATGACTCACTCTTAATATCCCTCTGTGGCCACACACACTGGATGAGTCCTCCTCTGTTTACACAGCGACGTGCTCTCAGTCTCGTCTGCCATACACACGTCTGTTTCAAACACTTTAGTCACTTTTTTTTTTGGTACCTTTACTTTTACTCAGCAGGATGTTTCATCATCACTATGATGATGGGATGTCTCAGATGGAAAGTCACTGGTGATTTCTGCAGCATGACAAGCATCACTAGCATCACAAGCATGACTGTCATTTCCTGCTGTGGGTTTGCTGAGTATTTGGTTGAATCCACACAGAGTGGGGTCCAAATGTCTGAGAATTAAAACTAATTAAAATGAGAGTTTTGGGGATTCTGAACCATTTTAAAGCAAGAAACACTATGTAAATTTATTAAATACAGTTGAAGTCTGAATTATTAGCCCTCCTGAATTAGCAGCCCCCCTGTATATATTTTTTTCTCTCAATTCTCTTTCATTCATTCATTTTCTTTTCGGCTTAGTCCCTTTATTAATCAGGGATCGCCACAGCGGAATGAACCGCCAACTTATCCAGCATATGTTTTACGCAGTGGCTGTCCTTCCAGCCGCAAGCCAACACTGAGAAACACCCATACACTCTTGCATTCACACACATACACTACGGCCAACTTAGTTTATTCAGTTTACCTATAGCGCATGTGTTTTGGACTTAAATTAATTTATTTCCTCATAATTCTTCACAATGTGAATGAGTATGTGTGGATGTTTCCCAGAGATGGGTTGCAGCTGGAAGGGCATCCGCTGCGTAAAAACATGCTGGATAAGTTGGCGGTTCATTCAGCTGTGGCAACCCCGGATTAATAAAGGGACTAAGCCGAAAAGAAAATGAATGAATGAATAAAATACCTGAAAGATCACGTGTACATCAGTATTCACAGCCTTAGCTCAATACTTTGTTGATGCACCTTTGGCAGCGATTAGAGCCTCAAGTCTTTTTGAATATGATGCCAAAAGCTTGACACACCTGTCTTTGGGAATTTTTGCCCATTCCTCTTTGCAGTACCTCTCAAGCTCTATCAGGTTGGATGGAAGCCACGATGTACAGCCATTTTCAGATCTCTCCAGAGATGTTCAATAGGATTTAGGTCTGGGCTCTGGCTGGGCCACTCAATGACATTCACAGAGTTGTTGTAAAGCCACTCCATTGATATTTTGGCGGTGTGCTTTGGGTCATTGTCCTACTGGAAGATGAACCGTCGCCCCAGTCTGAGGTCGAGAGCACTCTGAAGCAGGTTTTCATTCAGGATGTCTCTGTACATTGCTGCATTCATCTTTCCCTCTATCCTGACTAGTCTTTCAGTTCCTGCTGCTGAAAAACATCCCCACAGCATGATGCGGCCACCACCATGCTTCACTGTAGGGGTGGTATTAGCCTGGTGATGAGCGGTGCCTGGTTTTCTCCAAACGTAACGCCTGGCATTCACTCTAAAGAGTTCAATTTTAGTCTCATCAGAGAATCTTGTTTCTTATGGTCTGAGAGTCCTTCAGATGCCTTTTAGCAAATTCCAGGAGGGGAGTGGCTTCTGTCTGGCCACTCTACCATACAGGCCTGATTGGTGGATTGCTGCACAGATGGTTGTCCTTCTGTAAGGTTCTCCTCTCTCCACAGAAGAACACTGGAGCTCAGACAGAGTGACCATCGAGTTATTGATCACCTCCCTGACTAAGGCACTTCTCCCTCGATCACTCAGCTTAGATGGCCGGCCAGCTCTAGGAAGAGTCCTGGTGGTTCTAAACATCTTCCACTTACGGATGATGGAGGCCACTGTGCTCATTAGAACTTTCATAGCAGCAGAAATTTTTCTGTAACCTTCCTCAGCCCTGTGCCTCGAGACAATCCTGTCCCGGAGGTCTACAGACAATTCCTTTGTCTTCATGCTTGGTTTGTGCTTTGACATGCACTGTCAACCCTGGGACCTTATATAGACAGGTGTATGCCTTTTCAAATCATGTCCAATCAACTGAATTGACCACAGGTGAACTCCAATGAAGCTGCTGAAACATCTCAAGAATGATCAGTGGAAACAGAATGTACCTGAGCTCAATTTAGAGCTTCACGGCAAAGGCTGTGAATACTGATGTACATGTGATTTTTCAGGTTTTTTATTTGTAATAAATTTGCAACAATTTCAATAAATCTTTTTTCACATTGTCATTATGGGGGATTGTGTGTAGAGTTTTGAGGAAATAAATGAATTTAATCCATTTTGAAAAAAAGGCTGAAACATAAAAAAAAGTGGAAAAAGTGAAGCACTATGAATACTTTCCGGATACACTGTATATTTCAAGCTAAATCTGGTTGGTGTGCAAAGTTTGTGTGTTTACGCCACTGTACACTATACACATTAAAGTCTCTCACATTAATTAGAAATGGTCAAACTGTTCCCTTCAGTATTTTATATTGATGCTGCTCTGTCTGTTATTAAGATGACAGAAAGTTCAATGTTTAGTCTGGTTTAGTTGTCTAAAATGAAGATGAACAAACAAATCAAAAAGCAGTCTTTGCTGGTCAGTGATAACAGGAATTTAACACTGCAGTTTTTAAAATCCTTATGGTATCAAAATTCAGTTTTAAGCTGCGGTCACACTGGAGTTTTCTCCCTATAGACTTCCATTCATACGCTTGTGCGTCAAGTTTCACAGTTCGCTGCATTGCAAAGTTCAAGTTTGGTAAACTCTGACCTGCAAAATCGCATCACCTGACTGTGTGAGACCAATCGAGGATCAAAACATGACCTCTCTGGACAGAAATTTTATATATGGACCAATCGCTCACTTTTTTTAATGTCTAATTATCTTGTTTAGTCCCGCCCCTTTTTGCAGCGCCGTACGACAGAATTTCGCAAGTTCGAACTCTAGTGTGACTGCGGCATTACACTAATACGTTTTAGTTTTAAAACACATGAGTTTTGGTACAGTTACGCCATCCATCCACACTACAAAAACAACCAATTTTCACTTTTTAGTGAAATATGTTAGTCCTAATAGTGCTTTAAGCCACGTGGGAAACATATATGTCTGTCAACATCTCAAAAATGCCAAAAAAATAAGGTCAATATTATTAACCCCTTAAGACTTTTTTCCCTGATTGGCTACACAACAAACCACTGTCGTCCAATGACTTGCCTAAGTAACTTCCTTAGGGGTGTCCAAACTCGGTCCTGGAGGGCCGATGTCCTGCATATTTTAGTTCCAACCCCAATTAAACACATCTGAACCAGCTAATCAAGCTCTTCCTAGGTGTACTAGAAACTTCCAGGGAGGTGTGTTGAAGAAAGTTGGAGGGCAATGGCCCTCCAGGAACGACTTTGGACACCCCTGAGCTAACTAATCTAGTTAAAATAGCACTATTTTAAAATTTGTGGTATGTGAAAACACTAAAAGAGTTGTGTTAGAAACCCCAGTACATCAGACTGCTTCTCCACAAACAAGGAGAGGGAGAAAATCACAAGACATTGTCTCAGAAAAATAATTCCAGAAATTTTATTTTGCATGATTTTGACATCAAATTCAAAACATATACTCAGGAGATATGTAGCTTTTGACCTATTACTTTTATGTGTTGCTCCAGGACTGATTTCACACATTTGTTTATGAAATAATAAAATGTTTAGTTCGGTGCAATTTTTTTTACATTACTTAAGCATCTCTAACTTTTTTTTATTTTTAGCATTATAAACTCTAGATGATGGATAATAAAGCCCAGAGTGTCTCCTTTTCAAAGATACATAAACTGTGAATGTAGACCAAATTATTCAGCAACTGTAAAGGTTTCAGTTTGGGATGATTGTTTTTGAGAAGGTGCCTCTGACGGTGAGGGAAAGGAGGACACCGATATAGTCTCAGAAAACATTTTACAGAAATCTCATTTTGCATGCTATCTTCATCAAATTTGAAATATAAACTCATCAGACACTTGGACATTACATTAATGTTTTCCTGTGTTTGTATATGGAAAAACAAATCATGAACACAATACAAATTTTTTTTCTCATAACTTCATAATGTATAACTTTTTATATTTTTTAACCTTTTCCCCTTTTACCACAGTAAAGCTCAAAGTGTCTTCTTTCCAATGATACCTAGTTTGTGTTTGTAGCTTACTGGAGTCAGGAACTGTTACTGTTTAAAGTTAGGTAGGTATAAATCCCCAAAATTGAGAGAAGGCTAACAGGTTTTAAGCTGAATGACCAGAAAAATATTTTGCACTGTCACCATTGCAAAGACTAAAGAAATTACTTATCAAAATGAGTATGTTTAAAATAAGTAGTAAAACCTCTTCTCTGTGTTAAACAGCTCTTAGTAAATATTTAAAAATGTTAATATTTTTGACTTCAACTGTATTTATTCAATCAAAAGTATACTAGTTTTGAATGCAAGCAAAAATGAAAACAAAATCTCTTAGGCCCAGAGAGAAATAAATTTGGAAGTGAGCAAAAAAAAGAGAGTAGGTTACAGAAATGGCTAGAAGAGAAGGGTGTGTTGGGTTTGGTAAAGTGAGACGGTGACACAGCGTTCTCTCTGGTTGCTTTATTGTTTTCTACTCACGTGCCCTTTTTCTGAAAAGTACAGATCCTCCTTACCAGGGACTAAAATCAGACAACAGTGTGAATGTCTGACACACTATAGGACTGGGCGATTAATCAAAGTAAAATCACAAAGCTGAGAATGTCAGGCACACCTCATCTGGGAAGCACAGTTCTGTGATCAGTAGTAAATCTCCAGGCCAGAGGGCACTTGCATGCTAAAACTCCAAACACCCTCAAAGAAGAAACCCAGGAAATCCCTTAAACAGACGATTTTACTGCTTTTTTGATTCGGCGTGGCAAATAAACACACAACTACACTCAAAATCGTTTTCTGAATTTAAACAAACAAGTTACTGAGATTAATTTGTTTGTCTAAATTCAGTCCATGTAAAATGTTTGCAACAACTTACCTTAAAAAATTGAGTAAATCCTAACATAGGCTCATCCTGAAGGCATAGCCCTATATACATTTCTGGAGATCGCGAATTATGTAGCAAGAAGAATGTGCGGCTGCATTTCGTCTTTAAAACCAACGATACGGGGCGTTATGACGTCGTTCCTTTTCACGCCTACCAGCTGACTGCTTACCTCTGTATGAACGGCTTTTCCGCTGTTTCCAGTTTGTCCAGTGGCTAGACGGGGTTTGAGAACAGTTCTCTAAACAAGTAAATAACAGGGTGAGAATGTGGTTAATCTGAAAACGTGGTAAAAATTGAGGGCTTTTCTTTTTCTGGATTGCTTTTGAAAACAATGTTGGTTGGGTTTAGGGAAGTGGGTGGGCGCTGGTCAATCAGTGCTTTTGAAAACACTATCGGTTGAGTTTAGGGATAAGGGGGATCGGTCGGTCAGTCAGTCAACAGCGACCTTTGGTGGACAGACTAGCAGACAGAACAGCAATCAGAGAAGATTAATTAAGCTGTAATGTGAGGAGAACAGAGCAGGTTCTTAATGAGAGACCAGTGTTAGCTTACAGACACATATGTTAGCTAATAAAACCTTATTAGGCAATAGCAAAACTAGTACTGATCATCCATAAGTATTAATACTTACCAGTAACAGAAACTAATGAACATTTAACAGAGTTATGCCACATTGTCACTATTTTTTTAGTGAAGTTTATTTATAAACTCATTTCAAGAGGATTACGTGCTTATGATTGACCACAGCTGGTCCCACATTCAATTTATGATTCACCAATCAGACGATTCCTAAGCCAATATAAATACCCTAGGTTCAATATGACAGCCATCTTCGTTTTGAAGAATCCCCTTTCCACCTCTACTCCTCCTCCTTTCCTAGATGTGTGGCACGGTGGCCCAGTGGTTAGCACTGTTGCCTCACAGCAAGAACGTCACTGGTTCTAGTCCTCACTAAGCCAGCCAACGTTTCTGTGCGGAGATTATATATTCTCCCCGTGCTCACATGGGTTTCCCCCGGGTTCCCCCCACCTTCCAAAAACATGCAACTTAAGTTAATTGGCTAATCCAAATGGGCACCATAGACATGCTCCTAGTAAGTAGTTATCTCTTAAGAGCAATTACTATCTGTTCATTAGCTACTTCAGCAGGGGAGTTCTCGAGATCTACCTCAGCTCAAACTCCCCTCTCGCCTTCAAATGGGAGGGAGCCCCGGGCTCGAGGATCTTATGAGATCAGGGCTCTCTCCCGGGACAGCATGCGAAATAATCAATCATCAGCTAAGTGTGAACTCTTGAAATGTAGATAAGTGAATACAAAACACAAATAACACAGAACATCTGGAATAATACAGAAACATGTAAAACCAATATACTTGGAAATATTTTTAATATACAAAACCTTTTCAGAGCTTTATGTATTGAAATAAACATTAAGGTTACATATCACTGTTTTTGGTAAATGCATTTTGTGGTAAATTGGATTTTGTGGTAAATGCAACAAGACCATAGTCTCAGCTGAGTAGAGTCAGCAGAGAGTGAAATACTTACTGTTTCTTAGTAAAGAATGATGCCAACATTTGACGTGCCTGACTCTGCACCCTGACTTGGAGGCTTGCTGTCTGAACCTGTATGTGCTACAGATAGCATACACTAGGGTTGGGGGTGGGCGCCCCCCTTGCCAACACCTCCGTTTTTCCAGGGAGTCTCCCATATTTCAGACCCATCTCCCGCCACCCTTCGTTTTGTTATTTCTCCTGGAAAACTCCCGTAAATTTTACAGTCTGTGAAAGTGTATCGTATAGGATACGATTGCAGGGACCACCCGAAACACACTAGTACAGGTATGGCAACCAAAATCCAACGTCTGATAGACGTCATAGCGGTAACATCCACACAACGTCAAGCTGTAACATCATTAGACGTTGATGTTTGGTTGACTTTAACTGGTTCTGCATTAACTACGTATGATCCACTAATCTGACGATTCCTAACCCACTATAAAGAGCCAGGGTTTCTCACTACAGTCATCTTCGATTTGACCTCTTCCACCTCTACTTCTCCACCTTTCCCTTTATAGGGCGGCACGGTGGCCCAGTGGTTAACACTGTTGCCTCACAGCAAGAACGTCACCGGTTCTAGTCCTTCAACAGGCCGTCGTTTCTGTGTTTCGTTAGTACGTTCTCCCTGTGCTCGCATGGGTTTCCCCCGGGTTCTCCGGTTTCCTCTCACATTCCAAAAACATGCACTGCAAATGAATTGATGAATCTAAATTTAGCACTACAGTCAAACTCTTATCCAGCAGCATATCTCTTCATAGCAATCATTTTCTGTCATCTGCTCTTATCAAAAAAGGGGGAGTTCTCGAGACCTACCTGAGGGCTCAAGGACCTTTTGAGCTCAGGGCTCTCTCCTGGCACAGCATGCCAAACTTGCTTATAATCAATCATCAGCTAAGTGTGAACTATTGAATACAAAAACTGCAAAAAAAAACCTCCTGGGACGTATTTGGTGCTCTCCAGAAATATGTATAGAATAATCAGAATGAGCCTGGGTTGGTAAATCCAATGAATATTTTTTTTCAGTCTACTAAATGATCTTATGTAAGACTTTCTTTCAGAGACTCAGAACAACTGAAGTGGCTTTGGAGTAAAAAACTTGTTATTAAACTGTGGTATTTTCACATGCAGTATTTTCTACACAGAGCCATAGTTCATTGAGAAGCAACACAAACAGCTAATATTATCACAGAACAATTATCTCTATGTCATTATCATCCAAGTAAATTGATTTTTAAACCTATTTTGTGTAGCTTGTCTGTAAACTATGACTATGTGTGGTAAACCATCTGAAATCACATGCTGGAGTTTTACTACAACAGGATTTACTGACAAAATATTCATGAAAATAGCTTTCAATTAATTGCCCATGCCTAACACACACACACAAACAGAGAGAGAGAGAGAAAGAAATAATCATAAGGAACACATTAAAGAGCCCCTATTAGGGGTTTTTGAAAATGACCTTCTATGCAGTGTTTAAAACAGCTATAAGTGAAGTGAAATATCCAGTTAAGGCTTGAATCTGAAAGTGTGCCGTGTTTAAAACTATTGATTCATCTATAAAAGAGTTGACTCATCGATAACGAGTCTTTAGCCGTGCCAGCGTGACGTGGATATGAATTGAAACCCCCCCCGGCCCCATCCACAAATACAGTAGCAAAGAAGAAGAACACTGTAGCAGACGCCGGTTGAATCATGTCACAAAGACGTTGTGTTCAGCTGGATATTATTGGAAGTATGAGGGAAAATGAGTGTTATTTTCCCTACCCAAAGATGAAACTGTGAAGAGTCAGTGGTTGAGGTTTATTTTTGCAAAAAATACCTCACCATTATTTTTCTGATGAGTGCTTCAGCAATCTACATGCTTACAACGGAGAATTCATCAACCGTTTGTTAAAAGGAGAATGAGAAAAGACTATTGATGTATGGGACTTTTTCAGAGCTTGACAGGAACTTGACAGTACACAGTTCATGGATCAGTCTCTTCCTCCATTTCACAAGTGTTAGTAACTTAAGTGTGATTAAAATGGTTGCCTCCTTGTTTTCTCTAGCTTGCAAATTATGTATTTAATTGTGTTTTGTTACTTGTAACCGCTTGTACTGTATCTGGTTAACTCTTTATAATCTCATATAGCGTCTGATGCCACGTTGAAAACGTGACGCTTTGTTTACGGTTTTAAATGCATTTGTGAGCTTGCGTTTCACTGCGGTTTGTCATTGCTATGGCCACCATCAGCTGTTCCTACGGCGGTCAAATTTCAAAATAGTTCAGCTTTTGCCACTGTGTGCATTAGTACTGAATGTGTGTCGCTGTTTTTACTTGTGGTTAAGAATAGAGTAATATTCTGGTGTTTAACTGCACTGCTTTAATGCACTCCTGCATTGGGCTCACACACATACTTGCCAACATTTGTCCCTGAAAATACGGGAGACCGGTGGGGTTAGGTTTGGGGGTGAGGTGTCTGAATAACACTGTTGAGAACCGGGTACTGTGCACTGTGGTGTCAATAACTACTATGGAGCGTGTTTCTGGCCGCTGCTGCGATCGGATGGGGGGTAGGGTGGGGGTTGGATGGTTGAAATTACGGGAGTTTTCCAGGAGAAATAACAAAACGGGAGGGTGGCAGGTGATGGGTCTGAAATATGGGAGACTTCCGGGAAAAACGGGAGTGTTGGCAGATATGCTCACACATACACTCTGCACTCTAACTACTTCAATATTGGTGATAAGTCGTGGATTTCTTTCTGTCTCGCGCTGAACGCTGTCGACCAATCTCAACAGACTGTCATCGGTCCAATCAGCGCAGATTAGCATCGCACTAAGGAGGGGTTTGGAAACAACAACAAAAAAAAAAAAAATCGCTGAACGAATCATATGGGAGTCGCTGGGATAATTAGGTAAAAATAAATGCATATTATAAGACAATGAAAGTGTTTTTTGATCTTGCATGCAGACCAGCCTGTTGTTGGAGACCCCCAAAATCAAAATATGACCTTTTATAATGTATAATAGGGGCTCTTTAAATAATGTTTGTTGTATTGTCTGCAATGAAAACCAAATCAAAGTAAATGTAGAATTTATTTTTCTTTTTTTTCATACTGTGCCAACTTTTTCTGATTTGTGGTTGTAATTATATGTATTTTATATATACAGTATTACTGTTATACTTTTACTGCATTTACTTCACTTAGAGGCACAACATCTACTGGTACTCTTTCAATAAACTTCAAATAACTTTGCACGCTTTGAAACACATTGTGCAACTAGACTCACTGTACGTTCTTTTTCTCAGGGTGATTTATTTTAGGTGCTTCAAACTCAGGCTTGAAATTAAACAGAAACAATATGTGCTGTCAGCAGATTTCCAGCAATTCAAACTTTCTCAAAAGAAAAAATTAATTTACCTCAGCACATAACCTCCCTGTTCGCTCTGCGCATGCACACACCTACACACTTAAGCACTGGAGAAGCCCTCGTCTTTAATTACCAATGAAATATTCACATGTGAAGTCACTTGGCAAGCACTCTTAGTGGCTCTAAAGCGAAGGGAAGCAGGAAAAAAGCTGAGCTGCTGCCTTTTGTTCCACACAAACGTCTCTGACTGGCCATTAACGCATGTTTCCGGGGCCTCCAAATACACCGGGGGCCCACTTTCCATAGGAGCCCCTCTTTCTGCAGGACTGCATCCAGCATTTCTGGGTCACTCACGTGCTCCTTTTCTCTGCCCTTCTTCCCCACTGGGAGAGGAACAATGGGAAGCAAATCAAAACTCGATTTGATACTAATCCGTCTAATTGAGGAGCCAAATCCCAAGGTAGAAGGTGGCTTTGATGTGGGAGACGGTCGGGTGGAGGTGGGCTACAGATTAGCGGACGCTTAGCTGCTTGACTGCCATACAGAGAAACATCGCTATACTGATGGGCTCTTTTCATATTTCTGGGTTTTCTCAGCAGCGGAAGTCGTCATAGGCGGGTAAACTGATGCTGTGTTCACACCAGACGCGTGAATGAAGCGAGTAAACTCAAAATATTCACGCGTCTGTAAATCCGCTTAATTTGCTCGTCAAATTTACTTCACAATGGATGCGGATTCATGTCATGGGCAAGGCTTTCTGCCCGGTGACTCTAGCTTCGTTGCTAAATGACTAACATGGATTTTATTGAGGGAATAGCTGTGTTTATGTGCTTTAGGAAGACTGAAAAACAGCGTCGATTCGTTTGGAGCCGTGTCTGAGTCAACTAGATTCAGTGCTTAATGTGTGAATTGCGAGGTCCCGGAACAGATTGGGGTAACGGATCCGGCATGTTACCCGAGAGGTGCGGTGGATGGCGGAGGGGTGTCGCGGACGAAAGTGAGCGGTGCGGGGGTGTCGCAGAGGGTTGGGGAGTCGCAGAAGAAAGTGAAAGTGAACAGCGGACAGGGGTAGGAGAGCAGTTGAGGAGGGGGATCGGTAAAATGAGGTGCCGGATCAGAATTGAGGTGCACCCAGCTCTGTGAGTTCAGAAACTCCTCCAGAAACTATACCTGGATGATGGAGGCTTTCAGCGGTGCTTACCACTGAGCCGAGCCCAGTTTGATGAAGTGTTGTCCGGTGTCGGCAAGAGGATTTTCCTCCGGGACACCAACAACAAGTGCTACGTCATAATCACGCCCCTGCAAGACAAAACTCATGATTGGTTAACGTGGCGTGGATGTCCGCCACAGTTCAGATTTTCCAATTCGAGCGATTCGTGCGAAATGCATCAATTGCGCAAAACGCTCATTCGCGCAAATCGCGCTGCAGTATATCTATTCGTTTTTGCATTAACTTTACATGTAAATCACTGGAGCTTGATGCTTTATCAGCATCTGGTGTGAACGCAGCAATATGCTGTGTTCACACCAGATGCGGAACGTGCGGATAAATTGCGCTATATTAGAAAATATATAAAATATAAATAGATGCGTGAACATTTGAGTTTACTCGCTTCATTTGCACATCAAATCCGCTTCATTCAAATTTACTTCAGAACAGACGCGGATTCGCGTTATGGGCAGGGCTTCTGTCTGCGCGGTGACTGTAGCTTCGTTGCTAAATGGCTAACATGGGTTTTATTGATAAAATAACTGTTTATGTGTTTTTATGAAGGCTGAAAAACAGCGTCGACACGTTTGGAGGCGCGTTTGGACAAAGGCTTTCAGCGGTGCTTCTGACTGACCCGAGCCCAATTTGATGAACTGTTGTCCTTGTCGGTCGCAGGATGTCTATTCGCGCCTTTGCATTGACTTAACATGTAAATCACTCGTGCTTGATGCTTCTTCGGCGTCTGGTGTGAACGAAGCATCAGAGTGGTAATAAAAAATTATTATTTCTATTTACTCAAATAATAAAAGAAAAACTCCTCGACAGTGTTTACGCTTTTAGAAAAAGGAAAAAAAATTTGACTGATAACGGCAGCCAGAAATGAGAACAATGCCAAATTTACTGTCCTGCCCCATGACGCTAAAATAGGGGCCATTCACATATCACGCCTTGAAGCGCGAGGCATGTCACTTCCTTCACCATTTTCAATGCACTTTGCGCTCGCACTCCTTTGTCGGCTGTCATTGCTAGGTGACCATCAAACATTTTCCCAGAGGATGACAAACTAAAAAACCCTTGCTGCAGCTCTGATACAAGTTTTATTTATGAAAAAAATTTAAAAGCACTACAGAGTTTAGGTGTTCTGTGTTTGTATGTAATTAGTCTACCGAAATGTGTACACTACCTGACAAAGGTCTTGCCGCCTATCCAAGTTTTAGGAACAACAAATAATAACTTGACTTCTAGTTGATCCTTTGGCATCAGAAGTGGCTAATATGAAATGCTTATTTTACCAAAATAAAATATGAACATGCCTTGATTTATAATTATTTAATTTGGACAGTAAGGTCTGACTCAAAATGACTCATTTGATGACTCAAATAACTTATTAATAAAGTCATCTGGAATGGCAAAAAAAGCGTTCATGCATCAAGACTCTTTGGATTCATCTTCAATGCCTCCTCCTTCATTTTACACCAGACGTGCTTAATAATGTTCATGTCTGGTGACTGTGCTGGCCAATCCTGGTGCACCTTGACCTTCTTTGCTTTCAGGAGCTTTGATGTGGAGGCTGAAGTATGAGAAGGAGCGCTATCCTGCAAAATAATTTGCGCTCTCTTGTGGTTTGTAATGTAATGGGCAGCCAGTGGTCGCGTTAACCGAATATTTCCCGTCATTGACGGATTTTTTTCAGCAGTGACGGAAAAATCTGAAGGTAATCCGTCATTTTGACAGATTATGCTGAGTGCGATGTAATTTGTAGCTAACTGTAATTCCCACTCCCGTCCAGCAGATGGCGATTGCCCTTTTTAATTAGCAATTGTCTTGTTTTGTCTCCTCTTTGTCACCGCTGCGTACAGTTGCAAAAATGTCACGGCAGCTGAGTGTGAGAAGTTTCTTTAAACGACCAAATAGTTGTACTATTATTAATAAAGTTATTTATAAGAGGAAGTGATGGAGTGGACGATGAAGAACAAACAAACAAAAATCCTCAGTCGCCGACAGCTGTTACAGGCCTACTAAGCGGCAGCAAGGAAGTCAGGAGGGAATACAGAGTTCAGTGGGAGCAGGAGTTTACGTGGCTGAGGAGGGAAGGTGGCAAAATGGTTTGCGACATCTAGCTAAAATGAGTAACGGATTTGTCCGAGGGTGCACAACGATGCAGAAATCAGCACTGATTGATCATAAAAGTAGCCATAGCCACAATGAAGCTTTACGAGTGCTCAACCAAAGCGTGGCAATGGTCAAGCATGTTGAAAAGTCACAGGCTGCCTGTAACGAGGCATTAAAAACACAGCTTAAAGTTGCATTGCATATGGCAAACACAAACACCCCGAGCCACCTATATCCTAGCCTAATACACCTCTTACAGTTCGCTGGGTGTCCAAATCTGAACAGTGCACACGTCTACATCCACCACTACACTGTCAGTCAGATGGAGGAGGCTATAGCAATGACTATAACTAGCGCTGTTGATGATCGCATCGCCAACAGCAGATACGTCGGGATAGTAGTTGATGAAACGACTAATATCACTGTTGAAAAAATGCTGATCACATACCTGACAATTCAGCAAAGAGGGAACCTTGAAACCGTGTTCATTGGAAACCATGTAATACCATCTGCCACTGCAGAATGCATCACCGCAAAAATAAAGGATGTGTTGTTAGGACGTGGTGTCGCTATGGATTTGGTAGTTGGACTGGGAAGGGATGGAGCGAATGTTATGGTGAGTCGAAAGGCCGGAATTGACTCCGAATGACTGCCCCTACCTCATAAACATTCACTGTGGTGCGCACAGAACGGCACTGGCTGCTTGTGATGCATCCAATGCTGTGCGTGAACTAAGTGCATATGTCACCACTGTTAATAACATATACACATACTACAAGAATTCCCCCATTCGAACAAACCGATTAAACAAACTTCAAAACGAAATGGAGGCAAACGACCTGTTGAGTCTAAAACAACCATCGGCTACACGCTGGCTGTCATTGGAGAGGGCAGTTAAAGGCATACGTGCCAACTGGGTTTCTCTGGTAATGGAGTTGGAAACGGAGGAGAACTCGAGAAACTGCCTGACAGCTAAGGGTATTAGAAAGCGCATTCAAACTTACACATTCCCTGCTCTAACTCATTTGTTGTCTGATGTCTTGGCCGTTATGAACCGCATGAATCTCACGTTCCAAAAAGAGCATGTTAACATCTCACACATTCAACCTGTTGTGAACATGACCCTTGCTAGCCTACAGGATTTGATGAATGGACCAGGCAAGGCGGAGACAGAATTTAACAAGGCATTACAAGATGGCAAGTTCTGTGGCATTACGCTGACACAGTCAGATGCGCAGAAATGTTCGGTTTTGCGCACAGAGTACATAGCAGAGCTCACCAAATCTATTACAAAAAGATTCCCTTTGGAGCATGTGGGTCTCATCGCTGACCTCGACACCATACTCAATGCTTCTCGCTATCCGACCACTGACAGCGCGTTGAAGAGCTATGGACTGGATGCTTTGGAGCGCGTTTGTGAGCACTACGGAACTCAGAGGGGTGCAGCCGCGCCCCTGGTGCAGAAGGAACGCGTGCAGCAGGATTTTTTCCCGGTGAAATGAGTGATTGCAGGATCGGGGAATCCCACATTTAGAGAATCCTGCAAACTTCTGATCACTTCCTTAGGAGAAATGTTTCCTGACTTCAAAACGCTGGCTGAAGTGGCGCTAGTAATTCCAGTCTCCAGTGTGGCAGCAGAACGTGGCTTCAGCCTCCAGAACAAAATTAAAACTGTCACGAGAAGTCGATTTTCCGAGGCAAAGACACAGAATTTAATGACAATTGCCTCTGCATCAGTCGCCCTTGATGCTTTTGATTACGCACAGGCAAGCACCCGGTTCAGGTCGACGCGGACCAGGAGGAAGATATGAGTTCAGGCATACAGAACATTATCTGAATAGTTATATTTTTAAGTTATGTTCTTATTTTAGTCCGAATTATATTTTGTTGTTTATATCTGCCTGTGTGCAGGCACAAATGGTCGTGTTTTAATTCCCTCCGCTGTCAGCGTGAAAAAAAAACACATGAAATTGTTGAACAATAAATTTGTAGTTTTTGTTCATTTGTCAAATAAATAAATGAATAATTTAGCCTATATGCTCGTTGTGCAAATTCATGATTAAAATATAAATGAAAAAAGCGATTAGAAAATATGCAAATTAAATGACGGGCAATAATAGGTTATGACAGAATTTTTACAACCCTCTCCGTCAAAATGACGGACAATGAGCAAGTCTAACGCAACCTCTGTGGGCAGCATAAATGTCTTGATACCTCTGGCTGTTCCACTCTGCTGATCTCTCACATGCCCCCATACTGAATGTAACCCCAAACCATGATTTTTCCTTCACCAAACTTGACTGATTTCTCTGAGAATCTTGGGTCCATGCAGGTTCCAGTAGGTCTTCTGCAGTATTTGTGATGATTGGGATGCAGTTCAACAGATGATTCATCAGAAAAATCTACCTTCTGACACTTTTCCAAATGAACAACTGGAAGTCAAGTTATTATTTGTTGCAACTGGGAGCGACGACAAGACTTTGTCAGGTAGTGTATATTCCAAGAAAAGTATCAAACTGATAGGTCTGTTCTTGTCATGCGACTCGCAGTGGAAGTTGAGATGTTTTCAAATAGGTGCGCCTGGAATACGTACATCTCGAATACTTGCTCGTGTCGTTCCCAATATGCACGCACAAGCCATGCGCCTCCATTGGAAAATAACAATCTTTTAATATGTGAACGATACCTTAGTAACACCATAAATCTGAAAATGGGTTTCAAAGTGGAAGTCGTAATTGTGGTGTCTGTGTAAGAACCCAAAAACAAGAGACATAATGATATAATGAACATAATGATGATGTCATCTACACAGTTGTTTAGGGAGGTGTGGATTAAAGGCAACCCTGCTGAAAAAAACAGCTTAAACCAACGCTTAAACTAGCCTAAGCTGGGTGGCTGGTTTTAGCAGGTCGACCATCCTGGGGTTTTGGCCATTTCCAGCCTGGTTTTAGCTGGTCAGGCTGGAAAATGACCATCATAAACCAGCTAAAACCAGCTTGACCAGCCTGGTTTAAGCTGGACATAGCTGGTTTTGGCTGATCAAGCTGGTTTTAGCTGGTCAACTCCCAGCCTGACCAGCTAAGACCAGGCTGGAAATGGCTGGAAACCAGCCTGGAAATGGCCAAAACCCCTCTAGAACCAGGCTGGTCGACCAGCTAAAACCAGCCAACCATCTTAGGCTGGTTTAAGCTGGATTTTTCATCAGGGAAGTGCATGTCTCGGGATCTTTGCCATCTGCATATGGAGAATGAGCTCTTGCAATTCATCTAAAATATAGCTTAATTTGTGTTTAAAGATGATCGAAGGTCTCAGGGGTTTGGAACAATATGAGGGTAAGTAATAAATACCCGAATTTCCATATTTGTGTGAACTACCCCTTTAAGAGTGCATTGATAACAACTGTAAAGCCATTTAATCCAAGTGCCCCGAAGAGACCTTAACATTTGTACTTTTAATTACATGTAATCATTGATCAGAGAACATTGATATTTGATTGAGGTGCAAGAACAAATCTCAGAACAAATCTCAGACATGCAAGAATGAGCTTTCTGTAACCAAATCCTAAATTAAATATGTACACTTACAGATAAGAACAAAAAGATGCAAATAATGAAGTGCCAAATGCTAAACACCGGTGTACAGATTCTAATTTGTAGTGTCTCATTGCATGATCTCTGCAGATGATAAATCAATGGCATCTGATTCTGAGTGGATTTCTACTCTCTGCCAGCTTCTTCAGAACCAGCGATCTCTTGAGGAGAGCAGTACTGCCCTCTGTCTACCAAACGCAGGCCATTCAATATTCATGAGCTCCACTGGGCAAAGTGATATATACAGGGCTCACAAAATGTTAAAATCCCAGGTAGCCCTCGGGCAGGCACTCTTCAGGTTTTAGTAGCACGAATATAAATGTATGTAGCTCAAATTAAAATATATTATTTATTAAATTTTTATATTTATTAAAATAATAATAATTGTCCGACCTTCTTGCTGTGAGGTTAACAGTGCTAACCACTGAGCCACTGTGTCGCTCATATACATATACAGGGGTGGATTTAGTTATTTGGGGAGCCTAAGCAACTCCAGATATGGAGCTCCAAGTCCTGAAATGCACCCTTTCTACTTGTATTTAATTTGTATTTATTTAGCTTTTTTTTTTATATATCACTCAATCTTGTTTTCTACTTTTTATCTTAATGTAAGCTTTACATTTTAAATAATTAGATTTCTTAAAATGAATTTACAACTAAAAACAATAAATATACAGTTGAAGTCAGAATTATTAGCCCCCCTGAATTATTAGCCCCCCTTTTCATTTTTCCCCAATTTCTGTTTAACAGAGAGAAGATTTCTTCAACACATTTCTAATCATAATAGTTTTAATAACTCATCTCTAATAACTGATTTCTTTTATCTTTGCCATGATGACAGTAAATAATATTTGACTAGATATTTTTCAAGACACTTCTATACAGCTTAATGTGACATTTAAAGGCTTAACTAGGTTAACTAGGTTAACTAGGCAGGTTAGGGTAATTAGGCAAGTTATTGTATAATGATGGTTTGTTCTGTAGACTACAGAAAAAAAATAAAGCTTAAAGGGGCTAATAATTTTGACCTTAAAATGCCGTTTAAAAAATTAATAACTGCTTTTATTCTAGCCGAAATAAAACAAATAAGAGTTTCTCCAGAAGAAAAAATATCAGACATACTGTGAAAATTTCCTGAATCTGTTAAACATCATTTGGGAAATATTTAAAAAAGAAAAAAAAAATCAAAGGGGGGCTAATAATTCTGACTTCAACTGTGTATAGTTTATAAATTTGACTGCTGGACTGCTCCATGATTGGGGGTTGTGGATCATTTTTTTCATAATATTATTATTAAATAGTATTACACTGTTATAATAATAATATATTTTATTGTATATTAAATATTTAATTGCATAATAAGTTTATTTGTTTGACTCTCATATACAAAATATGATAGAAAACAATGTTATACATAGCTTATAAGTATAATACTAGAATAATAATATAATATATACTTCTAGATATTTATTGGGGGGCCCCAGATGTCCTTGGGCCCTAAGCAGCTGCTTACCTAGCTTATTGGTTAAATCCGCCCCTGTATAGAGATGAAGTCAGAATTATTAAACCCCCTTTAAATTTCTTTTTTAAATATTTTCCAAATGATGTTTAACAGAGCAAGGAAATTTTCACAGTATGTCTGATAATATTTTTTCTTCTGGAGAAAGTCTTATTTGTTTTATTTTGGCTAGAATAAAAGCAGTTTAAAATTTTTTAAAACCCATTTTAAGGTCAAAATTATTAGCCCCTTTAAGCTATATATTTTTTCAATTCGATTGCCTAACCTGCCTAGTTATCTTAATTAACCTAGTTAAGATTTAAAATGTCACATTAAGCTGTATAGAAGTGTCTTTAAAAATATCTAGTAAAATATTATTTACTGTCATCATGGCAAAGATAAAATAAATCCGTTATTAGAGATGAGTTATTAAAACTATTATGATTAGAAATGTGTTGAAAGAATCTGCTCTCCGTTAAACAGAAATTAGGAAAAAAATAAACAGGGGGCTAATAATTCAGGGGGTTTAATAATTCTGACTTCAACTGTATATATGAATAATATATATATATATATATATATATAAACATAAACACAAAAAATGGGTGTGAACATGACAATAAAACTGGCAACGTACCCACACTAGAAAAGTATAAATGTGGACAACAAACTAAGATAAAATGATTAATTTTTTAATATTTCCTGAAGTATTTACAAAAAGAAAATAGTAATACTTAAAAACGCAATACTTAAATGTTTTTAAGAGAAAGGGGATGTGATTTCAATTCAATCCTTTTTTTGATTAAACACTGTAAAACAAATGCTGGATTCTGCAAAATTCCTTCATGTCATCCCAACACAAATGAATTAAGTTGATTGGTTTTTGCAAACTGAAGTTGATTGAACATAAAACTTTAATATCAAATTAAGTTGTCTCAAAATAAATCTCAAGTATTGTGTTGTTAATTCATTTTAAATAAATAGTTGTTGGATTTTTGAGTTGCCTCACAGCAAGAAGGTCGCTGGTTTGAGCCTCGGCTGGGTCAGTTGGCATTTCTGTGTGCAGTTTGCATGTTCTCATCGTGTTAGTGTGGGTTTCCTCCGGGTGCTCCGGTTTCCCCCACAGTCCACACACATGCGCTATAGGGGAATTGAGTAACTAAATTGGCCTAAATGTGAAACTAAATTGGAGTGTGAATGTGCAACGCAATCTCACGGCTATTCATAACTTTTTGATTTAGTGGCTAATTCGTATGAATTGTAGGATCTAATTCGTACAATTTAGGACGATTTTCTCATCACCCAATGACAATTGGGTTTAGGGGTGAGGTTGGGTGCCACGCCTCCTTTTTAAAATCGTACTGAACTGAATTAGCCACTAAATGGACAAAACGTAAAATACTTACGTTTCCTCGTGAGATCAGGCTGGAATGTGAGAGTGTATGGTGATTTCTCAATATTCGGTTGCAGCTGGAAGGGCATCCGCTGCGTAAAACATATGCTGGATAAGTTGGTGGTTCATTGCACTCTGGAGGCCCATGATGAATAAAGGGACTAAGCCGAAGGAAAATGAATGAATGAATGTGCATAATGGAAATGAAACAAAAAGTCAGCAAATGTTATACCTAAGGATGTAACACTGATCCACTGACTTGTAAATATGGACAGTTGAAGTCAGAATTATTCGCCCTCCGGTGGATTTTTAGTTTTTTCAAATATTTCCCAAATGATGTTAAACAGACCAAGGAATTTTTCACAGTATTTCCTATAATATTTTTTCTTCTAGAGAAAGTCTTATTTGTTTTATTTCGGCTAGAATAAAAAGAGTTCTTAATTTAAAAAAAAAACATTTTAAGGTCAATATTGTTAGCCCCTTCAAGCAATATATTTTTGATTGTCTACAACACAAACCATCGTTATACAATAACTTGCCTAATTAACCTAGTTAAGCCTTTAAATGTCACTTTAAGCCGAATACTAGTATCTTGAAAAATATGTAGTAAAATATTGTGCTGTCATCATGACAAAGATAAAATAAATCAGTTATTAGAGATGAGTTATTAAAACGATTATGTTTAGAAATGTGTTGAATAAAATGTCTTTCAGTTAAACTGAAATTGGGGGAAAATGTACAGGGTCGCTAATAATTCAGAAGGGCTAATAATTCTGACTTCAACTGTATGTGCCGCTTATAAACAGGTGTCTATGTTAGATCAAAAAAATACAAATAAAATACAGACATAAGAGGACAGGATGAGATTTAACGTCTTCAAAATGACCTTAAAAGCTGGCCACTACAACATTTCAGCTTGGTATGTCCATAAAAGCTGACCACTTTTCCCATGCTCTCTATTTATCTTGGGCTCTGAGTGTTTAGTTAAGCGCAGAGGGCATGTGTGGTAACTGGTACCGAGTGCCTGTGTGTGGGTGAGAGCTAATCTACCGCTTATCTTATGTTGTCTTTTGAGCTCAATGGAGGCTAACGTTATGGCACCAGCTGCCCTGCCATTAACTCCTTTATGCGGGAAGACTTAATACCTCCTAAGTGAGAGTTCCTGTCTTTGTAAATGTCTTCGTAAATCCCTCTCTTGTGTGCTTTCTGGAGCTGATCTGAGGCAGGGGCGAGCGCTGACAGAGGCATCTCTGATTTTAGTCAAACTGACCCACAGACAGTCAAAAAGCTAGAGAGAGGGGGAAGAGATAAAGGTTTTTGGATGGTTTTGTAACACATTCAGTTTACTTAAAGAGCCTCTATATGGGTTTTTGAAAATGAGCTTCCATGCAGTGTGTAACACAGCTCTAAGTGAATGAAAGCATCCAGCTGAGGTTTAAATATGAAAATGTACTGTGTTTATTGACTCTTAAAGGGCCACGAAACCCCCTGTCTCAGCAGGGTGTTTTCACACCTCTAGTTTGAAAAAAAGTCAGGAGAGTGGGTGTGTCCAGCTCTGGGAGTGTGGGAGTGTCAGGGGAGGGAAAGAGGGAAGGACTTGCAAAGAAGGGCGTTTCCATTTGGGCTCGCGCTGAGTTTCACAGGCAAAACAAACACACAGATGCAGCATGTTTGATACCGCACAGCGAATGGGAGAAAAAAATCCTCCGCATTTCTCTGTAACTTATGTACTAGGTAGGTAGCATCAGAAAGCCATGTGTGTATAGACTATCCTGTCACAAAATGCGGCGAAAATCCTGCACGACGGGAATAGTTTGTGTTTACATGTTTACACTCGGAGAGCAGCATTTACAGCGGATCTTTCAGTCTATAATATTGTACTGTATTATTGCAGTGATATTAACAGACTGTAAACTTAGTAACTAAATCATTTTGACTGAGGTATGTCTTTAAAAACTGAAAGAGCACTGCTGACGATACAAACTAACTTTGCAATCTGGGTTAAACAAAGGGCACTGATCACACACACTTACCAAATCTGTAGACAGACAATCAAACTGGAGCTGTGTCTTTTTATTAAAAGGAGACGAGCGGCAAATCCGGATTTCATCATTTCCAGATGCGAAAAGCTCTTGGGTAAAAAATGTTCCTTACAAACGCGTTTCTGTCGCGTGCATTGTAATCCACAGCTGATTCCAGCAGCGCTCTCATAGAGGGAAAATGAAACGAAACTTTCGTTGCAACACCGACGACCCATGTCTCCAAATTCTAGTTCTTTCACTTGTTTTGGCAACACAACGTGGCGTCTCTCTGCCGTCTGAACACTGTAAACAGTCTCCGGAGCTATCATGCATATTAATGAAGTTTCGCGTCATACACAATAGAGCGTGCTGATTGGTTTGAAGCACGTCTTGTCATGAATTAAATGCCGCACACTCAGATACGTCACAATGTTCTCGAAAGGACAGACAGCCACTCTCCAGGCTGGATTTACCCCTAAGTATCTCATGGCCGTGACGCAGCTTCAAAAATTCGTTTCAAACCGGAAGAACGAATTTGCTCAAAATAACGCAAAAACAACCAATTTTCACTTTTTAGTGCAATATATGTGTCCTAATAGTGTTTATAGCAGCGTGGGACACACATATGACTGTCAACAGCTCAAAACATGTGTTTTGGTGTTTTATGACCCTTCAAGAGAAGTAGTCGACTCAGAGTCGAATGAATGAATCAAGTTAGGTTTGGATCTTTTGCTTGAATGCATCATCGTCGATACATCACCAAATATGTAGTTCCAGATCCGGTAAAATGTGCACGCACTTTCCCTTCAGACACAAGCGAAGCGCTGGGGATCACTGGACTGATCATGAAGATGACGATCACTGATAGATGGAAATTCGGCTGCGGGAAATAAAGGATTAAAGTTCATTTTCACAACAACACCACAGTATAGCCAACCGTGTGCCGCGTTTGCTCCTGTCATTTTTCTGATTTTTGATACAATATCCTACGCTGCAACAGGGGATTCACCAGCCGATTGCTTTTGAAGGTAGGAGCAGCAGATACTATTATGTGTGGGACTTTGTCAGACTTTGACAGGGACTTTGTCAAAAACTGTTGCAGTTCATATGGACCAGTTTCTTCAGTTTCTCTCTGTCTCCATTGAACGCAATCGATCAATCACAACAGACTGGCTCATCGGCAGAAGTGGGTAGTAACGATTTACATTTACTTCGTTACATTTACTTGAGTTAAATTGTTGGGTAGAGTGTACTATTTGAGTACATTTAAAAATGTGTACTTTTACTCTTACTCGAGTAAATTATTAGAGTAAAATCATTACTCTTACTTCGCTACATTTGGCGCGTTCCTCTGTTACTGTCAAATGATAATAAATATGATTCATATGACTTGTTTGCAAATATCGCGATGAAGAGGTTGTGTCGCGAGAGGTTGCTATAGAGATGCGTCTCACGCTTTCGGTTCGAGCGCGCGCGCCTAATGGAATGATGTCTGAAGTCGAGGTAGACATGCAAGTTTATCTGTGGTTCCAAGTAGGACGGTTACACTGTCTGTGCAATAAGTTTATTGGACCAGGTCACCCACGGCCTGAAGTTCAGTCTATGTTTTCACTCCAAGATGTCAACAAGAATAGTTTCATAATGCAATGCACGCTTTACATCGAACAGACATCGCAATATATACATGAATGACAGCTCCAGTAGTGGTAAGTGTCAAAATTATCCCAATTTGAACCTTATTAATGGTAACTATAGGACAACTAAAGAAACTGCTGTTTAATGAATAATTGATTAGTCCTGCATATATAAGTCATTCACACTGTTAACCATTAAAATGTACCATTTAAACCTAATATTTTTTACATAAAAATGCTGTGTGTGTGTATATATATATATATATATATATATATATATATATATATATATATATATATATATATATATACATATATTTGAAGTCAGAATTATTAACCCCCCCCCCCTGTATATTTTTCCCCAGTTTCTGTTTAACAGAAATATTTTATCAACACATTTCTATAGTTTTAATAACTAATATCTAATAACTGATTTCTTTTATCTTTGCCATGATGACAGTAAATAATATTTGACTAGATATTTTTCAAGATACTAGTATTCAGATTAAAATTACATTTAAAGGCTTAACCAGGTTAATTCGGCAAGTTGGGGCAAATCATTAATGATGGTTTGTTCTGTAGACAATCCAAAAAATATTGCTTAAGGGGGCTAATAATATTGACCTTAAAATGTTTTTAAAAACATTTAAACTGCTTTTATTTCAGCTGATATAAAAGTAGAAAAAATCTTATATTATTCATTTATTCATTTTCTTTTCGGCTTAGTTCCTTTATTAATCCGAGGTTGCCACAGCGGAATGAACCGCCAACTTATCCAGCATATGTTTTACGCAGCGGATGCCCTTCCAGCTGCAACCCATCTCCGGGAAACCATCCATGCACACTCATACACTACGGACAATTTAGCCTACCCAATTCACCTGTACCGCATGTCTTTGGACTGTGGGGGAAACCGGAGCACCCGGAGGAAACCCACGCGAATGCAGGGAGAACATGCAAACTCCACACAGAAACGCCAACTGACCCAGCCGAGGCTCAAACCAGTGACCTTTTTGCTGTGAGGCGACAGCACTACCTACAGCACCACTGCGTCGCCCATATTATATTATATTATATTATATTATTCATTCATTCATTTTCTTGTTGGCTTTGTCCCTTGCGGGGTTGCCACAGTGGAATGAACCACCAACTTATCCAGCACGATTTTACGCAGCGGATGCCCTTCCAGCCGCAACCCATCTCTGGGAATTTCCACACACACACATTCACACTCATACACTACGGACAATTTAGCTTACCCAATTCACCTGTACTGCATGTCTTTGGACTGTGGGGGAAACCGGAGCACCCGGAGGAAACCCACGCGAACGCAGGGAGAACATGCAAACTCCACACAGAAACGCCAACTGACCCAGCCCAGCCGATGTTCGAACCTGCGACCCAGCGACGTTCTTGCTGTGAGGCAACAGCACTACCTACTGCGCCACTGCGTTGCCTATATTATATTATATTATATTATATTATAAAATTCCTTGCTCTGATAAACATAATTTGGGAAATATTTGAAAAAGAAAAGAAATTCACAGGAGGGCGAATAATTTTGACTTCAACTGTATATATATGTGTGTGTATATATCTATATCTATCTATATATATATATATATATATATATATATATATATATATATATATATATATATATATATATATATATATATATAATGAAAAGTAACTAGTAAATATTTACTTGAGTAATTTTTTATCAGATACTTTTTTACTCTTACTTGAGTAACTTTTAAGATTGTTACTTTTACTTGAGTATAGATTTGGATACTCTACCCACCTTTGCTCATCGGACCAATCTGCGCAGATTAGCTTCCCGCTAAGGAGAGGTTTAAGAACAAATGAATCGCTGAACAAATCATATAGGAGTCGTTGGGATAATTAGGTAAAAATAAATGCATATTATAAGACAATGAAAGTGTTTTTTGACCTTGCACACAGATCAGCAGTTGTTGGAGACCCCCAAAACCAAAATATGACCCTTTTAATGCATAATAGGAGCTCTTTAATCTTTCAAAAAAAAACATTCATTAACAAAGGAGTGACATCTTGTATTATAATATGGCACTAACAAAAATTACCAAGGCAGAACTGCTTCATTTTTAGTGAATGGTCAGTGTATAATCTCAGAGCACAGACAGTATTGAAGTGTGTAATGAGCAGGTGGATTTATTGCAACACATACCGTTGTAGCTTTTTTGTTTCTTTTACTGCCAAGCATGGCCCACTTCTCTGAATGGGGTAAATGAGTTGACTGCATGGACACAACACTGCCTTTGTTTGTGTGTTGTCTGCACGTCTCCGGGAACAAGATGCACTGTGCGCGCGGTTAATCTTCCATACCAAAAAACATACGAGGCAACCCAAAACATCAGATTGTGGGCTGGAGGGAAAAAAGAGAGAGAGAGATCCATGACCAACACATCTGAAATGTGTTTGGTTTGGTAATTATCTTTACAGACATTTCCTTTTTCACCGTCACTTTTTCTCAATTACGCACTCACAAAATGGAGACCTTAAGTGCAGAAGGAAGCCATAGAACTCGATAAGCTGAAAGCTCAGTGGACCTTGTCACTGCACCTAAACTCTGCCAGATGTGGGTTTGAAGAAAGCGAGCGAATACACCAGCCAGGCCCGGGTTCAAGGGCTAAATGACTAGAGCTGGGTTCAAGGTAGGTGGGCTTTTTTTTTTTTTGGTGTGGTTCAGAAGGGGACGAGAACCAGGTGTGTGAGCATATGAGTAGTTCCATTACACTGCAGAAAATAGCCATGTCAATACAAAAAAATAAATGAATGAATTTAGAAGCAGTAGCTACGTTTCCATCCACCTATTTTTATTTATAAAAATTTGGTTGATTGAAACGCCATGATGCACATCAATTTTGAAAATGGGCATAAAAAATGTATGCGCATAACGGAGTAGGATAAACTTATTATTCAGTAAGAAAAGATGGACAAAAACACTTTTACAGAACAAATTCAGGTATGCGAATTTAAAAAAAGGTCATGTGATTTTGTTATAAGAGATCGTGTGATGATAAAAATGTGTGTGACTGGACAAACCAGCAAGCTGAGCACACTGTAAAACATCTCCCTGCTGAAAAATCCAGCTTAAACCAGCCTAAGCTGGTTGGCTGGTTTTAGCTGGTCGACCAGCCTGGTTTTAGAGGGGTTTTGGCCATTTCCAGGCTGGTTTCCAGCCATTTCCAGCCTGGTCTTAGCTGGTCAGGCTGGAAAATCACCAGCTTAAACCAGCTAAAACCAGCTTGACCAGCCTGGTTTAAGCTGGACATAGCTGGTTTTGGCTGGTCAAGCTGGTTTTAGCTGGTCAACTCCCGTTAGACATTAAGCACAGCTGCAGCCGGTAATCAACGAGATTAGCCGTGCGCAGGCGGGGGCGGAGTTGAAAACGGAGCCGTCAAGCCGGACACTTCGGGGCTCAAAGTTGCTGCAGTCATGATGACCGATCACATGGCGGGATCATTTGTTTATTTATTGCAATAACAACAAAATATTTAAAGTACACATAAAACAGAATACAGTCTCTACAAACTATAGTTCATTTTTAAACAAGGGGATTATGAATTAAATTTAAGTAGCCTATATAACAAACGCATGAGAAATAAAGGGAAAACGAGAGAGCACATAAAAAGGAAATAAATATCCACAAATAGGCCTATTAAACAAAACAATAAGCACAAATTCTTGGAGTTTAAGCATCAGTCTTTGGGCTACCAGATGTTGAATGAGATGTCAATACTGTTCCAGTGCTTGTTTGAATATGGTAAAAGGGGTTTACATTTATAGATATAAAACTTTCCAATATATATTAGTGTAAAACCCAAAACAAGGTGTTTTGATTAAGTCTTAAACAATGATTATTTTGGATAATAAAAAACATTTTTTAAAAAGCACTTTAATCTATAGAGATTGAACAAAATGACCACAATAAATGAGCTACACTAAATAGAAAATACCCAGAAAGAGCAGGTACATCAATGTCATTTTTAACATTTCTGCATAAATGGCTTAACAGGAAATAAAATATTTTAGAATCATATATTTTTATATTTAATAAAATATTTTTTACTTAATTTGTTAAGAAATCTTCATAGGGGTGTCAGGATCAATGATGATAATTATACAGTAGTCTGTATAAAAAGGCAGAATAAACCTGTTCAAACAATCTAGACATTATGAACAAATTATTTAACTAAAGATGATCCTGCAGTAAAATATTTGTAGTCTTTTAATAAGCATGATGTGTACTAGATAGAGAGGGTATGAACAGTTTATTGTTTGTTTTGAAATTTGTGAATCGGAATTTGTCCAGTAATAAACCCGAAACACACGTGGTTGTTGTCATGCTGTGAACTCGGCCAATCGTGTAACATCAGTGTCGTCATCTTAGCTTCAGCAGGCCCTCTTCAGGTGCTGCGCGGGCTGAGTCAGTCGTCTGATCTCGGAGCACTGTCGCGGTACTTTGATGCCACATGTGACAGTCACATGGCGTCAGCGCAGCATCAATTCGGCCAAAATTTCTAACCGGCATGCACCGCTTTAAGACAGATTTCGATCGGTCTGCGCAGCGCTGCATGAAGTCGAACGCACCTGTAGTCTGGGTTACGGTTCACTCAAACTCTGATCTGGGTCACTTCTGGTATGAAAGCAATCATACCAAATAACGGAAGTGAACCACCAACTGTACAACTAAGTATCGTTTTGCATAACGTTCTTTCGTGTGTGTGTGTGTGTATCACGTACTGTACCTTAATGACAAGCAGGACTGAGCCAGGGCAAGCACCGTTATAATGTTTGCTTGTCTCCTCCAAAAACAGCTTCTGCAGACATTGTGTGATGTTCTGAACAATTATATTTTTGCGGCAGATGGACGTGAGTCACTTTCTGTATGTCCAGACTAGGGCCAGACAGAATCTGTGGATATTTTTTACTATTTCTGTGTGGAATTTTGTTAAAAATTTGCGGATTTATGTGAATGATTTTAGGAGTATCCTAACTAAAGACTTCATATAAGAAATAAAAAGTAATATCTTTTTAACAACTTATTTAATGTTTACAATGCAAATCCAATTAGATTCACTTTATTAGATAAACAAAGCAGTATATCTACTAAAAGACAGAAATATTATTTTACAAATTGTATTGTAAATAAATCATATAAATATTTTCATATTAGTCAGTAATATTACTGAAATTGATTTAAAAACTGAATAAATATAAATGTACATACATTTACACAAGTAAATAAACAGAATCAATGATGGGCTAGAAATCTGCAGAAATCTGCGCTCACAGATTCCTTGATGGCCTAGTCCAGACCAAAAGATTCAGTAAAAGCAGAACTACCACGATGTGCAGACGTCTTTCCATGTTGGTGCTTTGATTTCGTGTCAGTAACCTAGAAACAGCCATAAACCAAATTATTCCCTAAGACAACTTTAGTTTACACTTCTCACATGGCGACAAGCAGGGGAGTTCTCGAGACCTTCCTGAGCTCGAACTCCCCTCTCGCCCTTCTAACGGGAGGGACCCCGGGCTCGAGGATATACAAGCTCGGGGCTCTCTCCTGGGACAGCATGCCAATTAAGCTTTATTGATCATCAGCTAAGTGTGAACTCTTGAATGCTTAGCAATGAAACTTGTTGTTTAATTGCAGTTGTGATTCCTAATATGAAATTTAACTTTTAAAAGGGACTTTTACTAAGGAAGTATCTGATCTTGCATAGTATTGTATGGTTAAAACAAGGTCAATGGGATTATTTGGCTAGAAATAAGATTGTAACTCTTGACTAGATAAGGAGTTGTAGCAGTGTCTCACTAAACAGCCGACTCCCCCATGCTGGAAGACCCCAGTAACTCAATAAGTGGGGCTTTCTTAAAAAATAATAAAATAAAGAAACGGGAAGTTTGGAGACAGTAAAAAGAAAATAATCGGATGTCTTCTGATATCAGATAGATGCACGGCAGCTGCTTACATTGCTGCATGTCCTGGAGCAACAGAGGCGTTTACTGTGGGAAAGAGAGCTTGGAGGAGATGCAGGCTGAGGGAGAGGCAGATCAGCACCAGACCAGCACAGGAAGAACCACATGACCTGAAGGTCTCCAGAGAGACTCTCTCCCAGATTCACACACACACACACACACACACACACACCAGCGCAGCTCATGCGGACGCACACACAGCTGCAGGAAACCTTTAGGAGTGCACCAAGGCCTGACGTCCAAACAGCTACACAGAGCAGATTCACATGATCTGCATCAGAGTTTGTGACAAATTTTGAACCAAACACATCTGACGTAAACACAAAGTTGAGAGTAACCTGTGGTTTAGTGGATGGGCACGTTATGTGATAAGCCCAAGGTTAAAATGTACAGCCTAAGCTGAACCCCCCATGATCTCATATCCCTCAGATGGCACTGCATCAAGCGTCATCATTCGTCTATAAGCCACATTACTTTAGTAAACCTTTGTCAATTACCACAATATGTAGTTACATCCACAAATGCCAGTTAAAACTGCACAGTGCCAAAAAAAGCCCTATGTTAACAGTGTCCAGAGACGCCTTCGACTTCTCTAGGCTTTGGAAACGTGTACTGTTGTCAGATGAATCAGTATTTTAGGAATTCAGACTATGCAGCACCACTGATGCGATCCAAGACCAGCGACAAGATGATCCCAAGGTTTTCATAATCCTGGACCAGGCCGTATCCTGAGCAGCTGCTGTGGTGGTCATTGAGGAGTGGAGAGCATGAGACTGATTCCTGTGACGCCCCAAGGACAGACGAGTCTTCGCTGAGGTCCAGCATTTTCCAGCCTCCAGCGCCTTCTCCATAGGAGAAATGGTCGTGCCCAACTGAGCCTGGTTTCTCTCAAGGTTTTTTTTAATTCTTCACTTACGCCAATTGGTGAAGTTTTTTCCTCGCCGCTGTCGCCACTGGCTTGCATGGTTTGGGATCTGTAGAGGTGCACATCGATGGATTTGCTCCTCAGTGTTTGGACTCTCAGTAGTGATTATTAACCCACACTGAACTGAACTAAACTGAACTGAACTTAAACACTGAAAACTGAACTGACACTGTTTCAATTTACTATAATCTTCTATGTGAAGCTGCTTTGACACAATCTACTGTACATTGTAAAAGCACTATACTCATAAAGGTGAATTGAATTGAATTGTTTTGGGATAAATTGACGCTGTGGGCTCGGGACCAAAAAAAGAAAAGGATCATCCAGACTGTTAGCAGCAAAACTGCGTGATAATGTCTATGGCTGCTGGTTAATTTTTGCCCATAGTAAACGTGTATCATGACCTGACGCTGAAAAAGAAAAAACATTGGCTATCAAAGTTGTTTTTACATTTTATTTATTTATTTTTTTGGTGCACAAAACTGTTCTTGGAGCTTCGTAGGATTACACTTAAACCATTGAAGCCACATGGACTCTTCAGAACTTTGAATAATACATATTGTTGTATATAGAGGATCAGCGAGCTCTCAGATTTCATCTAAATTCTAAACAAATGGATTTCATCTCCATTTGTGTTTCAAAGTTAAATAAGGTCTAAGAGCATTGGAATGACATGACGGTGAGTAATTAATAACAGAATTTTTATTTTGGGGTAAACTCACCCTTTAATGGAATAATTACAAGTCCCACAAATGTGATAACCTGATTGTATACATTTATTTTATGCAAGATATTGTTGTACATTTATTTCTTCAGGTTTATATAAAACGTTTAATGTTATTTTTCTAATAGTGTTAAAATATCTATTTGTTTATCTGCACTTTAAATGAAGAGAAATAAGTGTTATGTAGGTAAAAAAAAAAGGTTATTTTTGTCACCGTACCTGCGTCATGACATCACTGCACGCGCCAGTAGCGGGCGCGCCCGTGATGCTCTTCATACATACTGAGTGAAAAGTAAATGCAGACATCACGAGAGTGCTTGTCTACAGTGTTTTATTTCTTTATTCTTTAAAACTTCATTTCAGGTACTTGCACATAAAAATGCACAAAGAACACATTCGTTGAGAAGATAAACAGTTTAGTATTATAAGAGTAATATTATAAGTAGTTTAATAACGAGTGTATGCTATCAGTTAGAGCACATGTTCAGCATATATACCCTCGTTGTTAGCGCGACAGCCTGCTATCAGATAATAGATCGGCAATACCAATGTTAATCGAGTGTATTGTTTTAAATTACTTAATGATTATCAAATTATAAGTACATTTATCTGTATAGACTTGCAAGTGATGCATTGAGTTTATATTAATTTAATGTCATGTGGAGCATGTTAAATGCAACTTTGTAAGCAGAGTATATATATATATATATATATATATATATATATATATATATATATATATATATATATATATATATATATATATTAATGTGTTATTTAATATTCTTTGTTGCATCTTTAATTCATACATTTATTTTCACTTGAGTAATGTGTGTAGGAAGAGCGCACAAGAGTATCTTAATGTAAATGTGTGTTTTATTAATTGTGTGAATATGTTTAAGTATAATAACACTTAAGTGCAAGTATTATAGTGTTAAGGCCAAGTATGTGAATTACAGAGTGAGAATGTTTATTAAGTAATTCATTGATTGATTAATGTGATATTTAAGTGATCAAAAGGGTCAAGTTGTACTTTTCAGGTTAATGATAAGTGTGTGTTTCATTACATTTACTATCGGAAACCATTTGGTTATTCATGATGTAATGTATTGTGTATTGAGTAATCTGTGATATATACATACTGAGTGAAAAGTAAATGAAGACATCATGAGAGCGCTTGTCTACAGTGTTTTATTTCTTTATTCTTTAAAACTTTATTTCAGAAGTACTACACTAACACACCTCTAGCTATGTTTCCATCCAAAGATGTGAATTAGATTTATGCGCAAATCTGGAATATGACAAAAAAATAATAAAAATGTGTAATGAAAGCAGTGTTTCCATCCAATGAGACAAACAGAACAAAATTTTCACTTCCTGGAAAGTGGAATTTATTCAATAAATGTGTACATTTTCTCTTGTATAAAAATATTTATGTGCATTTACAAAATGTATTGGCATTTCCATTAAGCATTTTATAATGCAATATTCCAAAATGTGCATAGCATAGCTTGTACTGTAACTACCTGTGTACCTTGATTTGACCTTGAAATAAGGAAATGTTTATATATAATAATTATAGATTAAACCAAGGCGGCAACACCAAAGCTCCAAAAATACAAATTTATTAAATTAAAACGGCTGACACAAAGCGTGTAACGTTTCGAGCCACACGGCTCTTCATCAGACAGTCTGTCAGACAGTCATTCATTGCAGTCTTCATTGACTGTCTGATGAAGAGCCGTGTGGCTCGAAACGTTACACGCTTTGTGTCAGCCGTTTTAATTTAATAAATTTGTATTTTTGGAGCTTTGGTGTTGCCGCCTTGGTTTAATCTATAATTTTGCACCTGTTGCGTTTTTTTGGCTGAGCACCCAGTTGAGAGGGATGTGCGTGCTTTTGTATAGTTTTTCATTATATATAATAATTACAATCATGTGGAAGCCACACGAGAGCCTGCAGATTAGTCGTTGTTGTTGTTAGCATCCACACACGAGAATGTTGAGATAAAAAAAAGTCTCTCTCCTGGGATTTAAACAGTCTCTAAAGTTTACAGAAAATGGTGTGAGAAATCAGCACACATTCACCTTGTTAAGTGAGAAACTGTTACAACAGCTGATAATAAACCGCAGCAGAGCACACTGATTTAGAAGAGGAAACCTAAGATGTCCAAACGCTCTAAAACCAGTGGGTAGAAGATTGAGAAAATGTCACAGTTTGGTGTAAACAACATAAATCCATGGATCCATCCTGTCTTGTGTCAATGGTTCAGAAAATACTTGGGATATTTTCTTGACGCACATACCCTGACCCTAATACCAGATGAGCATCATTAAATGACCATGTGCATCACTTTATGGCCACATAAGGCATCTTATGTAATGGCTACATTTAGCAGGATAACCCACAAGGTTACAGATCATCTTGTGTTGGTGTGTTAGAGTCCATTGTACTCCAGCAGACACAGTCAATCCATCTCAGTCCAACAGGGAATGGAAAAGAGTTGCAACATGAATGCACAACAAACAAATCTGCAGACACTATGCCATTCTAGCTTTATGGACCAGAACCTCCAAAGACGTGACAAAATCTACGCACAAACCCAAATCAGAAAAAGTGGGGACCGTAAAAATGCAAATAAAAAAAGAAAGAAGTGATTTCTAAATTTACTTTGACTTGTCTTTCATTGCAGATCATATAAACACAAAATATTTCATGTTTTGTCAGGTCAACTTCATTTCATTTGTAAATATACATCCTTTCCTGTCATTCAGACTTGCAAAAGAAGTTGGGACAGGAGCAATTTAGGGCAAGTGATCAGGTCAATTGGTTAAATAATGATGCGACTTGAAACAGGTGATGTCAACAGGTGATTGTAATTATGACAAAAGCAGCATCCATGAATGGTCTAGTCCTTTAGGAGCAAAGATGGGCTGAGGATTGCCAGATTGCCAACAAATACATGAAAAAATTATTGAAAGATTTAAAAACTATGTTCCTCAAAGAAAGAGAGGAAGACATTTCGATATTTCACCTTCAACAGCGCATAACATCATTAAAGGATTCAACGAATCTGGAGGAATTTCAGTGCGTAAAGGACAAGGACGCAAGCCTAAGCTGAACAACTGTGATCTCTGATCCCTCAGGACCAAAAAAGAAAAGGATAATCCAGACTGTTACCAGCAACAAGTCAAAAATTCTGTCATGGTATGGGGTTGTGTCAGTGCCCTTGGCAAAGGTAACTTGCACTTCTACGATGGCACCATTAATGGTGAAAAGTACATATACAGGTAGGTTTATTCTTTTCCAGGGACGCCAATGCATATTTCAACAAGACAATGAAAAACCATATTCTGCAAACATCACAAAGTCCTGGCTGCGGAGAAAGAGGATACAAAATAAGTTTTTTTGAAATTGTTGCAAATTTCTTAAAAATAAAAACCTGAAAAATCACATGTACATCAGTATTCACATCCTTTGCCGTGAAGCTCTACATTGAGCTCAGGTACATTCTGTTTCCACTGATCATTCTTGAGATGTTTCAGCAGCTTCATTGGAGTTCACCTGGGGTAAATTCAGTTGACTGGACATGATTTGAAAAGGCATACACCTGTCTATATAAGGTCCCAGGGTTGACAGTGCATGTCAAAGCACAAACCAAGCATGAAGACAAATGAATTGTCTGTAGACCTCTGAGACAGGATTGTCTCGAGGCACAGGGCTGGGGAAGGTTACAGAAAATTTCTGCTGCTCTGAAAGTTCCAATGAGCACAGCGGCCTCCATCATCCGTAAGTGGAAGATGTTTGGAACAACCAGGACTCTTCCTAGAGCTGGCCGGCCATCTAAGCTGAGTGATCGGGGGAGAAGGGTCTTAGTCAGGGAGGTGATCAATAACCCGATGGCCACTCTGTCTGAGCTCCAGCGTTCTTCTGTGGAGAGAGGAGAACCTTACAGAAGGACAACCATCTGTGCAGCAATCCACAAATCAGGCCTGTATGGTTGAGTGGCCAGATAAAAGCCACTCCCCGCCTGGAATTTGCCAAAAGGCATCTGAAGGACTCTCAGACCATAAGAAACACAATTCTCTGGTCTGATGAGACTAAAATTTAACTCTTTAGAGTGAATGCCAGCCGTTACGTTTGGAGAAATCCAGGCACCGCTCATCACCAGGCTAATACAGTGAAGCATGGTGGTGGCAGCATCATGCTGTGGGGATGTTTTTCAGCAGCAGGAACTGAAAGACTAGTCAGGATAGAGGGAAAGATGAATGCAGCATTGTAAAGAGACATCCTGAATGAAAACCTGCTTCAGACTGCTCTTGACCTCAGACTGGAGCGACGGTTCATCTTCCAGCAGGATAATGACCCAAAGCACATTGCCAAAATATCAATGGAGTGGCTTCAGAACAACTCGGTGAATGTCCTTGAGTGGCCCAGCCAGAGCCCAGACCTAAATCCTATTGAACATCTCTGGAGAGATCTGAAAAAGACTGTACAACGTCACTTCCCATCCAAACTGATAGAGCTTGAGAGGTACTGCAAAGAGGAATGGGCAAAAATTCCCAAAGAGAGGTGTGCCAAGCTTGTGGCATCATATTCAAAAAGACTTGAGGCTGTAATTGCTGCCAAAGGTGCATCAACAAAGTATTGAGCAAAGGCTGTGAATACTGATGTACATGTGATTTTTCAGATTTTTTAATTTTAAAAAATTTCAAAAACTCTATTTTTACAATGTCATTATGGGGTATTGTTTGGAGACTGTTGAGGAAACAAATGAATTTAATTCACTTTGGAATAAGGCTGTAACATAAAAAAATTAGAAAAAAGTGAAGCGCTCTGAATACTTTTCGGATGTACTGTACTTGACTGGACCTGCTTGCAGTCCTGACCTGTCTCCAATAGAGAATGTGTGGCACATTTTGAAGCACAACGAAGACCCCGTACTGTTGCCATTATAGACGTCAAAATTAAAACTAAACCAGAGTTTTGTTTTTGGCAGAATTTACAAAAGCTGTAAAGGTTCCTCCCTCTATTGGAAAGGAAGCACCAGCTCATTTCCATTTAAAGAGACACACATGTAAAGTATTTTTGGAGAATTCTTCTTTTAAGAGACATTTAAAAACAAATAAACAAACTCCTAAGAATTATGAATGTGACCAAAAATTCCAACAAGTTCCAGCAACTGCTACACTTGTTAATCAATTAGACCAGAATCGAGCAACCAGCTTGGATCAGCTTGGGAATTAATACCAGTCTAACATGATCTTTTCATCAAGGTTAGCAGATCTGTACCTCATTCCAGACATATCATCCAAGAAAACGTAATTGAATTTCCAACAGATGTCCAGCATTATTAGCGTTGTCGGCACTGTGAACGTTTGCCAGAAACAGATATTACAGACTGAACATGTAATAGCAGAGAAGTGTCTGGAAGAAGGGGTGATAATAGTAAAGCATATGTGCGAGAAAGACTCAGACAGTCATACTACTTGCTGCCAAATGACACTAAATCCTTTGAGTTTTTCCAGGCATAAGATACTGCAGATTACCAATTAATGGGCAAAAAATATAGGTTCACACTGTCAAGATCTCTCAGAGTAATCCCATTTACCCTGTGATAGCTGCAAGAGTATATTATTGTTATCATACTGTGATGATAACAATATCATGTCAAAAAATGAAAAGCCCCCCCATGAAAAAAATAAGGTTTTGGAACCATGCTATAGTAAAGTGTGTATTTTTTATATGTTATAAAATTTACAACATTTTGCTCATAAATGTTACAGCATACTGTAATACTGACTTCAGTGAAATGATGAACTGAAACAATTAAATACTTGAATTTTTACTACAATAAACGGTGATGTACTGTATAACTGTATATTGTACATTCACTCATTCATTTTCCTTCGGCTTAATTCCTTATTTTTCAGGGGTCACCACAGCGGAATGAACCACCAACTATTCCAGCATATGTTTTACGAAGTGGATGCCCTTCCAGCTCCAACCCAGTACTGGGAAACACCCATACACTCTCACATTAACACACACTCTCATACACTACGGCCAATTTAGTTTAACTAATTTACCTCTAGTGCATGTGTTTGGACTGTGGGAGCACCCAGAGGAAACCCTTGCCAACACGGGGAGAACATGCAAACTCCACACAGACATGCCAAATGGACCAGCTGGGACTTGAACCGCCGAACTTCTCGCTAGCGCTAACGACTGAGCCATCGTGCCTAGACTTTTGATTGACATTTAAATGATTCTTTTATCCATTAAATCCTGTGATAATGCTGCAAATAAACACTGGGAAAACTTTTAATCTTAACCCTGTGTGATCAGTCTAGGCTGGCCGCTGGAGTCACGATTACAGCCTTCCACGTGATCAACTGCTAAATTCAAATCTGCTTTCCCACGATGGCTGGCATTAAGTCGGAGAAAGACAAGCGCATCAAAACCAATGCTATCTCACATCAAATCATAACTTTTAGATTAAGTGGCTTATTTGTACAATCTCATTCGCACAGGGGTGTAGCAACCGGGGGGGATGGGTGGAATATGTCCCCCTCACTTTTAGAGACAGACCATTTAGAAACAGATGATTAATATTATATGAACGTAAACTTTTGGATCTTATTCAGCTACAGGGGTGCTCAATCCTGTTCCTGGAGATCTACCGTCCTGCATAGTTCAGCTCCAACGCTGATCAAACACACCTGAACCAATTAATAGGTCTTTTTCACACTTCCTGGTTCCGGTAAGCGAAACAGCGTACCACAACATCTGGTTCCAATGCAACGGAGTAAGAATAAATGGCAGAGTCGTCTCATAGCTGTTATTGCAGCGTTCCTGGCTGCTCCAATTCAAAAAAACGACACGCTTACCTCAATTTCCACGATTTCCCGAAAGACGAAAGACAGAGAACATCTTGGGTGAAATTAATTAGACGGGATGAACGTTGTTTCAAGTTATATGTGGCAGTACGTTCATGTGCCGTATGCACTTCAAGCGGAGATCGTCATGTTTTATCAAATGCTGCTGGTCTTGGTTTTATTTTGATGGGTAATTATAATATAGACAAAATTCCAGTTAAATGATCTGCCTTCCACAAACAAGTGCTCATATCATGGTCATTAATCTATTATGGTCTTAATCAATTCCTTCAGAGATATGTTATATAGAGGTATAGACCATCCTTCTGATAGATCTTCTTTTGATATTACTAAATCTAATGTTGGCAAATTTTGTTTTACAATAAATACCAAGAGTAATAATAAAGCTATTTGTACTTTTTTCCAAAGAGAAATCATTACTGTACCTTATATGCTATTTTATTGGATGTCTTTATTAAAGGGTGCTGAAAGAAAGAAAGTGTGTCTGTTACTACAAAAATGTCATGTTAGAAATCAAATTAATGAAATATTCTATAAACTTGGGCAACCCAGTGGCGCAGTAGGTAGTGCTGTTGCCTCACAGCAAGAACGTCGCTGGGTCGCAGGTTCGAACCTCGGCTGGGCTGGGTCAGTTGGCGTTTCTGTGTGGAGTTTGCATGTTCTCCCTGCGTTCGCGTGGGTTTCCTCCGGGTGCTCCGGTTTCCCCCACAGTCCAAAGGCATGCAGTACAGGTGAATTGGGTAAGCTAAATTGTCCATAGTGTATGAGTGTGAATGTGTGTGTGGAAGTTCCCAGAGATGGGTTGCGGCTGGAAGGGCATCCGCTGCGTAAATCGTGCTGGATAAGTTGGCGGTTCATTCCGCTGTGGCGACCCCGCAAGGGACAAAGCCTGACAAGAAATGAATGAATGATTCTATAACTTCTCCACAGATTTATCCCAGCAAAACATTATTTACAGAAATGTATAAAAGCAGGATTGTTGTGAATTGTTTTTTTAATGATATGAGAAACTGTTTTACACTTATTTTGGGCTTTATGTAATGGTTCAACTTATGTGGTGAAGTGCCACAATTTATTATAACAACTTTCAGTGTTCAAAACCTCTGGTCATCATTATAAGAAATGTACTTTTGGCTTTACGTCAGTATCCTAATCAAGAAGAAAATTGTTTTATTTTATTTAATTTGCTGTATGTTGTTAACAAAAACTTGTACATTCATAAATGTAAATTTAATAACAAGAAACCAAATGTTAAGATAGATGACTGAAATATGCTTGATATTACCAGTATCAGAAGTCCCTTAATAAGAAGCTCGACCCACTTTATAATTTGTGAACTCTATAATGCAATTTATTTATGATTACAGATGTACATTTTGTATATTTGTATTTTATTTATAATTACCCCTGGCATGTGTATTTTTTTGTATTGTAAAATGTTATTTGCTGTTCTTTAAATAAATAATGTAAAACAATACAATGAATACCTTTATTTTTCCGCGAGTAGGAGCTAAAGTATGTTTGCAGACTTGAGAAAACCTTACGAGCATTAAACAACCTGTAATTTATGTGGCTCCTCGTTCTTTCATATTGACCGATCGCAACTCACCTGCATTAAAGGAAGGAGCACAGTTTACGGACGGGACTACTAACACAAAACTAATCCTGCTGGATGTTAAAAGCCTAGTTAATCTTGCTTACGAATGGCTTGAATGATCAGATCGTATGTTGTTAACTCCGCACCTTACTGTAACCTACAGTGGCAAACGCTTTGTATAAGACAGACTTTCTGCACAAATTCTGCAAATCGGTATCATCTTTTAAATGCTGTTTTATTTACATCACTTTTACACAATCACCGAACAAGGTCTTCTTGTCCAAATTATGGCAAAGATCACATTGAGAATGTCATCCACTGTCCTGAGGGTGTCCTGTTTCAGCGACCGCTGGCAAAGCTGGCAATAGCGGTACACTGCTGCGAAGGGCTCTTCCGGTGTTCTATTCCGCTGTGAAAAAGGTCTATTAGGACCTGAACAGCACTTGATATTACAGGCAGGTGTGTTGATATGGGTTTGCAACAGAAATCTGCAGGAAGGTAGATCTCCAGGAACAAGATTGAGCACCCCTGCACTAGAATCTAACTCTTTATTGAAGAGTTTGGTTGCAAAATGAGATAAACGGCATTTTTTGACATTTGGATTTATCATTGGAAATCACTGTTCAGATGTACCTTAATCTATGTGTGAATTGCTTCCATTAATAACATTAAGAATGTACATTTCAGGCCGACTTTAAAATGTATTTTTTCACAAAACGCGATATCCACCAGACCAGTTTCTTTACAAAGTGCGATAACGGTTATAGACAGGGCCGGAGCAAACTGAACTGGAGCTCTAGGCAAAAGATGATCATGCCGTCAGAGAGTCACCGCCGGTGAAGTGAGTGCTCCGAGTTTGCTCATTGATTTACGATAATATCAAAACAAAAACATATATTTTTAAAAAGAGGATTCAATAGGCTAACTAAAAAACGTTTACCATTTAATTGTTTATACTGTAGGCGAGCTGTCAGTCACGTAGGCTACATCACTGATCAGCTGCTGTCTGTCAGTCAGGGAATCAAAGCTTCAGAGTCAAGCTATAACGTCATGGATTTCGATGTAGTTTTCTTAAAAGCAGGGTTCGACAATAAGGGGCAAATGCGATCTTAGAATCGAGAAGCAGCACGACTGACAGAGATAACTGTGTTCGCGGAGCAGGTGAATACCGAATGAGAGGATGATCACTCGCGCCAAAGCTGATGTGATGTGCGCGACTGTTTAAAACGCGTGCGCGCTCCCGTTTCCTTGCATGAAGCTGTGCCTGGAAACTGGTATGAGTATTGTTTTTTTTTAACCAATTTAAGATGTTTGACAATGTTTAAGATAAATATGTTGCATTTCGGCATGGTTCTGACTTATTTATGAACTATTTATAGACATAAAATTGAATAAAAAATATCCTGGATTGAAGCAACATTGTGTTCCTGGCCTTCACTGAGCTCACGTAATAGTTAATGAACAAAAATTGTGAATGAACTTGACTGTTGATGTCCTACATAATAATGTCAAATAACTAACATTTCTCAAAATGGATATAACTCGTTTTGCAACGAAACTCTTCATATATATATTCATAAATAATGCAGGAAAATTGGCAACGCGGTAGCGCAATAGGTAGTGCTGTCGCCTCGCAGCAAGAAGATTTCGGGTTCGAGCCTCGGCTGGGTCAGTTGGCATTTCTGTGGGGAGTTTGCATGTTCTCCTCATGTTCGCATGGGTTTCCTCCAGGTGCTCCGGTTTCCCCCACAAGTCCAAAGACATACGGTAAAGGTGAATTGGGTAAGCTAAAATTGTCCGTAGTGTATGTGTGTGAATGAGTGTGTATGGGTGTTCCCCAGTGATGGGTTACAGCTGGAAGGGCATCCGCTGCGTAATAAATATGCTGGATAAGTTGGTGGTTCATTCCACTGTGGCGACCCCGGATTAATAAAGGGACTAGCCGAAAAGAAAACGAATGAATGAATGACCTTTCCAAATCTAGTACCAACTCGAAACTGTATGATTTTGACAAAGAAATGCTTTATAATTTTAATCCTAGGTCAATTATATGCACTAGAATCTAACTCTTTATATATATATATTCATAAATAATGCAGGAAAATTGGCAACGCGGTAGCGCAATAGGTAGTGCTGTCGCCTCGCAGCAAGAAGATTTCTGGTTCGAGCCTCGGCTGGGTCAGTTGGCATTTCTGTGGGGAGTTTGCATGTTCTCCTCATGTTCGCATGGGTTTCCTCCAGGTGCTCCGGTTTCCCCCACAAGTCCAAAGACATACGGTAAAGGTGAATTGGGTAAGCTAAAATTGTCCGTAGTGTATGTGTGTGATTGAGTGTGTATGGGTGTTCCCCAGTGATGGGTTGCAGCTGGAAGGGCATCCGCTGCGTAATAAATATGCTGGATAAGTTGGCGGTTCATTCCACTGTGATGACCCCAGATAAATAAAGGGACTAAGCCAGGTGTGTGCAAACTCGGTCCTGGAGGGCCGGTGTCCTGCACAGTTTAGCTCCAACACTAATCAAACACACCTGAACAGCTAATCAGTGTCTTCAAGATCACTAGAAATCTATAAGCAGGTGTGTTTGATTAGAGTTGGAGCTAAACTGTGCAGGACACCGGCCCTCCAAGACCAAGTTTGCCCACTCCTGGACTAAGCCGAAAAGAAAATGAATTTCAGGAAAATTGCATACATGTCTCTGTACTTGCTCTGCACCAATAAATCACAGCAGCAACAGCGGAGCAGATATATTCTAACAAGATCAAACACTGCCATATAAATAGGCATTATGATATGAAATTTTTGTATGCGTTTTTTCGTATTCATATCCAAAGAATTTGTCACGTACACAAACCTTGAGTCTGATGCGTATTAATGAATCCATTCTGGAAAAAAATGCAAAATATTTAGGAGCCAATGCAAGCAGTGATGTTTTGTTCTCCTCTCAGCAAGAAAGAGGTATAGGCTACATATTGGCTGTTTCTCAATTCCAAGAACGCAGAGAACAGACTCGTGTTCTTGTGGAGACCGGTCTGGCCAAGTTACCACAGAAGAACGAACTCGGGAGACCTTTTTCACAATATATACTATGCTTAAAAACCTTACAAATATAGATTGCACAACACAAATAAAACTAATTTTAATACGAATTTCAGCAAATAAACACCCTTAATGTGTTTATGCCTTTATTAAGGTTTTCATGGTGATGTTTACTTTCACCATTTCATTTAGGGAAACTTCTGAAATAAATAAGTATATCTCTGAACTTTAATAATAAATCTACTGCATATAAAATGCTGCGCTTCCCACCTCCTTTATTTGGTCACAATGACTTCTGGGACTTCTCAAGCGAGTTTTGCGCTCAAGTCTGCATCCATGCATTCTTGATATTAAAAACACATCCGGGAACTTTCACGCTTCCTCCTTTCTTGCGGTCTTGAGTTTTGGAACTGAACTTTGGCAGTGGATGATGACGTTACACGAGAACACAAGAACGCATATTGAGAAACAGCCATTGCGTTTGTACGGTGGCTCGAACTGTCAAAACACCTCTCAAAATGCTGAACCTGAAACTAACCTGATTTGATTTACTTATGCTGATTTACTTGCCGGCAGTTAGGTCTCTGCAACTCTAACATGGTCGCCCCCTGAAGCTAAGCAGGGCTTGCCCCGGTCAGTACCTGGATGGGAGGCCACATGGGAAAGCTGGGTTGCTGCCGGAAGTGGTGTTAGTGAGGCCAGCAGGGGGTGCCCAACTTGCAGTCTGTGTGGGTCCTAATGCTCCAGTATAGTGACGGGGACTCTATACTGCTCAGTGGGCGCCGTCTTTCGGACGAGATGTTAAACCGAGGTCCTGACTCTCTGTGGTCATTAAAAATCCCAGGATGTCCTTCGAAAAAGTCTAGGTGGATGCTGCACACTGGTGGTGGATGAGGAGATCCCCCTATGTGTAAAGCACTTGAGTGCCCAGAAAAGCACTATATAAATGTAAGGAATTATTATTATTATGACAGACGAACATTTTTAAGGCAGTGTGTCAATACAATTGACACAACGTGAGGTCTATTTAATCTTTTAACATGTGAAAATAACGGACAAAATTTCGGACTCAGTGTGCAATAACCTGAAATCTCCAGCTCCAGAACACTGAAAGCTGATTTATACTTCTGCGTCAAGCGCACACGTATGGTCCGGCGCAGGCTTCGCATGGTCACATACCCCTTGCCGTGGCTGACGACGATGCTGACGCGCACCTCTCCAAAAATGTAACTACACGTCGCAATGACATGTAGCACAAGCTCTGTGATTGGTCAACTTGGTAGCTATGACGAGTGTGGACGGGGGTGAGAGCTATGCGAACCCGTTGAAGCAAGTGTTTACAAGTGTTGAGTCCCGTGAAGGAGCTCCAGATGGAAACGTTTGCTTTGTGTTTATCTTATGATTAAAGTTGTTGAATGTTCGCCAGTTCCCGCCTCAGAATGAGCGAGTTTTAGCTACTTGTACAGTACACCTGCGAAGAAACTCGACACAGAGGAACATAAAAACCTACTGCCAGCAAGCGTTTCGGAAGTGTTATTGCAGAGCAACACAAATAGTATAAAGTGCAGAAGTATAAATGCATGGCTACACACAAGGTATACACCGTGGGTCATGGTGATCACTTAACACAGAGGTATAAACCAGCTTTAAGTTTCACATTGCGCATCTTAAGCTATAGCAAAGATGTCAGAGTCACCAGCTGAGCGGAGGCAGCGTGTGCACATCAGGACGAGAAGAGCACTTGTCCTGCCACCACATCTACAACAGCTGTGAAACTGCCGACATTAAAGGAAAGTGCTTGCATGATCTCATATAAAAGTGGAGCAGGCCGAGCACTTTGATGTTCATCTTGTTGTGCTGCATGGGGCACACATGGCCGGCTCATGAGCACGACTATTAAAGTTCTCTGAGAGGCCCTGCCGGCTCAGGCTTCTTAGCTGTTATGTCTATCACTCAAACACTTTCATGCGGGCTTCCCCATACCGTCAGCCCGTGTCTGGGGTCACTGCACTTTTCACAATGGCTCCTTACACATCAAACCCTAACCAGCAGGAGATATCCTCTCTCTCCTGCTTTCATATAGTCTCTTCTCTCTCCTGTGGCAATGGAAAGAAGGTGGGGGGATATACCTTCGCTCTGAGTGTGAGGACAGTGAGGGGCTCTAGGCCTTTGAAGTGTGATCTGAGCCCCCTGCAGACATGCCACTGTGATTTACAGTCAATGAAGCCTCTCTTTGGGTGGTGTGCAATGCTGCGGATATTTGAATTTAGCCTACAAAATTGCGACTGACAATATTGCGCAGTGAAATCCAAATAGTCTATTTTGGCTATCTGGAATACTTGGCGGCACGTTGGCTCAGTGGTTAGCACTGTCGCCCCACAGCAAGAAGGTCGCTGGTTCCAGTCCCGACTGGACCAGTTGGCATTTCTGTGTGGAGTTTGCATGTTTTCCCCTTGTTAGCGTGGGTTTCCTCTGGGTGCTCTGGTTTTCCCCACAATCCAAACACATGAGCCATAGGTAAATTGAATAAACTAAATTGGCTATAGTTTATAAGTGTGTGTATGAATGTAAGAGTGCATGAGTGTATATGGGTGTTTCCCAGTATTGAGTTGCGGCTTGAAGGGCATCTGCTGCGCAAAACGTATGCTGGATAGGTTGGTGGTTCATTCCGCTATGGCGACCCCTGATAAATAAGGAACAAAGCCGAATGAATGAAAGTCTGGAATACTCGATTCTGATTGGTCAGATGCGACATTCCAAGGTATATTATGCCGAAATAACAATAGCGCAATAATGCAGGCTCATCCGGGAACTTCGAATCATCTGGACTGTCAGTGAATACGTTCAATACAGTACATATATAAATCTACATTCATGTGTATCTGCTTGTCTGTCATGCCATGTTTTGACTGTTTGGCATCGTCTTGTGAATGATTAATATGTACAACCCCAAATCAAAAAAAGTTGGAACAGTATGGAAAATTTAATTCAATTCATCTTCATTTCTATAGCGCTTTTACAATGTAGATTGTGTCAGCTTCACATAGAATATTATAGTGAATTGAAACTGTGTCAGTCCAGTTTTCAGAGTTGAGGTTCAGTTTAGTTCAGTTCAGTGTGGTTTAATTTTCACTGCTGAAAGTCCAAACACTGAAGGGCAAAACCATCGATGCACAGCTCCACAAGTCCCGAACCATGCAAGCCAGTGGCGACAGCGGTGAGAAAAAAACTTCACCAATTGGCGAAAGTGAAGGATAAAAAAAACTCTAAAGAAACCAGGCTCAGTTGGGCACGACCATTTCTCCTATGGCCAAACGTCTTGTGCAGAGCTGCAGTCTAGGCACCGGAGGATGGAGAACGCTGGACGTCCATCGTGGAGAAGCTGTAGATGAGAGAGGTCACCGGCTGGTGTACAAGCTGGCCCTTCAGGATCAATGCGAGAACTGGGGTTTTACAGGAATCAGTCTCATGCTCTTCACTCCTCCATGACCACCACAGCAGCTGCTCAGGATACGGCCTGGTCCAGGATTATGGAAACCTCGGGAATAATAAAAAAATAAGACTAACATAAGCACAGATGCCGTTCAAATAATATGTTTTTTGGGAAGTGTTCCCGGCTCAGGATGCCCTAAATAATGCAGACTAATCCTTTAGAGGATTTGGATTTCAAAAGCATTTGTGTTTTATGTGTATGCTAATGCAAAGAGATGTCTTTAATCTAGTTTTAAACTGACCGAGTGTGTCTGCTTCCCGAACTGTGCTAGGAAGGCTGATCCAGAAAACACAAATAAAAAAGAAAGTATTGATTTCTAAATGTACTTTGACTTGTATTTCATTGCAGACAATGCAGCAAACAGTATTTCATGTGTTGCTCATGATTTGTATTGCTTTTATTTTTAAAAAATGATTCCTATTTTGGTTCCTGCAACACATTTCATAAAAAGTTGGAACATTGAAGCATTTACCACTTTGTAATGTTGCCGTTCCTTTTCACAATACTTAAAAGACACTTAGGGACTGCAGACACCAAGTGATGAAGTGTTTCAGGTGTAATTTTGTCCCATTCTTCCTGCAAACAATCTTAAGGTAGGCAACAGTACAGGGTCTTCGTTTTCGCATTTTGTACTTCAAAATGTGCTACACATTCTCTATTGGAGACAGGTCAGGACTGCAGACAGGCCAGTCGAGTACCTGTAACCTCTTTCTCCGCAGCCAGGATTTTGTAATGTGTGCAGAATGTGGTTTTGCATTGTCTTGTTGAAATGTACATGGACGTCCCTTAAAATAACGGCAGCATATTGTGCTCTAAAATCTCTAAGTACTTTTCAGCATTGACGGTGCATCACAGAAGTGCAAGTTACCTTTGCCAAGAGCACTGACACAACCCCATACCATGAGCCTGGCTTTTGAACTTGTTGCTGGTAACAGTCTGAATGATCATTTTCTTCTTTGGTCCAGAGCACACCGCGTTTATTTCTTAAAAAAAATTCCTGAAATAGTGCTTCATCTGACCACAGTATACATTTCCATGGTGTGATGGTCCATATCAGATGCCAGAGAAGATGACGCCGCTTCTGGACACTGTTAACATAGGGCTTCCTTTTGGCACTGTACAGTTTTAACAGGCATGTAATTACATATTGTGGTACTTGGCAAAGGCTTGCCAAAGTAGTCCTGAGCTCATGTGGTGATATCGCTTCTAGATGAAGGATGATTCTTGATGCAGTGCCACCTGAGGTATCGGAGATCACGGTTGTTCAGCTTAGGCTTGCTCCCTTGTCCTTCATACACTGAAATTCATCCAGATTTCTTAAATCTTTTAATGATGTTATGCGCTGTTGAAGGTGGAATATCCAAATGTCTTTCTCTCTTTCTTTGAGGAACATTGTTTTTAAACATTTCAATAATTTTCTCACATATTTGTTGGCAAACTGGCGATCCTCTGCCCATCTTTGCTCCTAAAGGACTAGAGCTTTCTTGGATTCTGCTTTTGTATCAAATCATAATTACAATCCCTTGTTGACATCACCTGTTTCAAATCACATCATTACCTAACCAATTTACCTGATTAGGCCAAAACGGCTCCTGTCCCAACTTTTTTGGGAATGTGTTGCGGGTCTGAATGACAGGAAAGGATGTATGTTTACAAATGAAATTAAGTTGACCAGACAAAACATGAAATAATTCTGTGTTCATATTGTCTGCGATGAAATACAGGTCAAAGTAAATTTGGAAATTAATATGCTTTATTTGGTTATTTTTGTCAGCTTAGCTTTTTTATGTCATGAATAATGCGCAGGTTAGTGTATACTCCATCAGCTGTTTTTGCTTTTTCCAGTTTTGCGTTTAGATGAAGAATTAATAAACTATTAGGGCTCACAAGAATGTTTTTTTTTTTGTTGTTGTTAATTTGTTATGTTTTGTGGAAACTAACCTTTTAATTAGCTGGATAAGTACATCCAGGATGGTTGTTTTCGCAGCCCTTCAGTCTTATACAACATAAGCCGATAAGCCTGTCCGCGTTTATTCGGTGATAACAATCTCCTGGATGTACTTTATCCCTAACTTAAAAGCCAGATTACTTGTAGGCATGTTGTAGCTGGCAATTTTCACTAACTGCATCCAAAGGGTGTTTCTGATTCCATTTAAAAGGGATTGAATCACCTATCACATTACATCAGACAAACAGCTGTGCATCTGATGCTTGTAAAGGCCTCAAATGCTACAGCAAGCGAACTCTGAAAAACTAAGGAGAAAATATGTGGGGGATTCGCTAACTATACCACATAAAGTCACAGGGTGTCACACTACAAACACATGCAGGAACCAGAAACCAGAGATTGGGAAAGAGTTGGAGCTTCCAGGCAAAATCTGGAGCACATACCATCGGTTCTTTACATGATAACTGGTCTCATTCACTTCCATTGTTTTTTTAGCTACACAGAACAACTCATTATGCTGTTTGATGTCGCAAACTGGTACTTTCTTATCATGTTAGTTTAATGCATTGTCATAAACACACTAGCTTGTAGCGCAGCTGACCATGTATCGCCACTGGTTTTTACATCAGTGGTATGACATTTAACCAGAGGGATTCTGCTGCTGTGGTGCCAGATACAGCATCATGCATGCAAGTTTAGATGAGCATCCTGGCACACATCCCATCAGCAGAACCATGGGCATATAGCAAACCCTATAAGCTGAACAGTGCGATCTTGTCACATGTTGTTTTCATAGTCTAGGTGGACTTAGCCAAAAGCTAAATGTGAGATGGAACTAATATAGAACCAAGACCAACACCAGCATCAATCGGCTTGCCAAGTGATTATATTTGTGGAGCATATTGTAGTGAAAAACAAGCTATTTTATCTGATTGGTAGACTAAACGAGGTGTAAGCCTACACCGGTTAAGCTGCAGTCACACTAGAGTTTGAGCTTGCGAAATTCTGTCGTACGGCGCTGCGAAAAGCGGTGGAATTAAACAAGATGATTAGACATAAAAAAAAAAAGCGAGCAATTAGTCCATGTTTTAAATTTCTGCTAAGAGAGGTCATGTTATGATCCTGGATTGGTCTCACGCAGTCAAGTAATGCGATTTCGCAGGTCAGAGTTCACCAACTTTGCACTGCAGCAACCTGCGAAAACTGACGCATGACCTTGCGTTTCAGGTCTGACGAATTCGCGTGCCAATGAATGGAAGTCTATGGAGGGAAAAGTCCAGTGTGACAGCGGCTTCAGTCAACAAATGCACACGACAACAATTTTATGATGCTGCACTTATCAGCAATTGCACTTACCAACCATAAGAGGGAGGTGTGAGAGGAACTTGCATTGGTTTACTAATAATACACATATAGGTGTATACAGGTGTAACATATGCAGGCTCGTCCAATGTAAATTGATTTGCCTTGCATTAAACTTTAAGTAGTTAGATGAGAGAGACCAGGAGGCGAAAAAAATAGTTGGGAGCGTTGGGTTTGGTGTTCTAGTCTGTTCGGAAAAGGTAAGTTCTTGCGGTTTAGAACTGTGTAATTGTATATTTTTCCCGGTTATGTGGTAGGAGCGCTTTGCGTTGATTTATTTTTATTTTATTAAATAAAAAATTATTGCACTGCCATGGTGTAGTTCTGAACTATTTGTTCAGTTTCACGCTAGCGGTATTTGGGTACTTCAAGGGGCTCGACTCTTGGGAGCATATGAAGACTAGGAATAGTTTGAGGGTTTTTGTTAGGATTAGGGGAGATAATATAATTGTGCACGGTTTTGACCATAAGAATTACCTAAGTGAATTGTAATTGGAAGTAGGTTATAGGTGGAATTATTTGTTATATTAATTTAGTTTTTTTTTTTTTTTGGAAGGAAGGAATTTTAGTAGGAATTTTGTAATGCTCCTTCGAATGAGCTATTGAATTTGTGTTTCAGCTATGGGAAATTGTCGATCAATACGAATTAAGCAGTGTTGGGCAAGCAACTTGAAAAATGTAGTGAGCTAAGCTACCAGCTACTCTACTTAAAATGTAGCTTAACTACACTAAAAGCTATCCTTTGGGAAATGTAGCAAGCTAAGCCAAAAGCTACTTGGCAAAAGTAGCTTAGCTACATCGAAGCTATTTTTGCAATATTCATTTTTAAATTGAAGCAACTTAAATCCAAGTCGATCATATCTTAGTGATCATCAAAACTGTCAATGAAACATATGAGGCAGAATTGTTCAGGTCAATTATTTACTGTAAATAATACACTGCACTAAACAGAAACAAATTATAGTATATAACAAGCATTTAAGTTAGTAGCGTCATTACAACCCCAAAACTCGAATTAAGTAGCCGTGAATAGCGAATGCGAAAGGATGAGGTCAGAGAAATAATTAGTTATATTGTGTGAATTTCAGGTTTTACCAATTACGTCAAAACGAGTAACAGCTGAGGTTAATCCCACACCTGAGAAGTTAAGCTGTGGTCACACTGGACTTTTTTCCCCATAGACTTCCATTCATACGCACACGAATGCGTCAGACCGGAAACGCAGGGTCATGCATCAAGTTTCGCAGGTTGCTGCGGTGCAAAGTTCAAGCTTGGTGAACTCTGACCTGCGAAATCTCATCACTTGACTGCATGACACCAATCGAGGATCAAAACATGACCTCTCTAATCAGAAATTTAAAACATGGAGCAATCGCTCGCTTTTTTAATGTCTAATCATCTTGTTTAATCCCGCCCCTTTTCGCAGCGCCGTACGACAGAATTTCGCAAGCTCAAACTCTAGTGTGACCGCAGCTTTAATGTCATTTGTCAAATTGTCGTTTGAACAGCAAAAAGAGCTGATTAGGATGCAACAGATGCACAAAAAAGAGATGCGTGATAGTGGAAAAACTTAAATTGGATGATTTGATGAAACGGCGTGAGATGGAATTTGAAAAAATGAAACACGAGCAAAAGTTAGCTGTAACGACAAAATCAAGAGTTTCAGCTAAAGTTTGAGATTTTTATACTACATTGAAACATGCAGACCAATATCAATATATCGCAAACACTTTATTATACTATTTGCTTGAATGGTAAAAATACTTTCTTTACAGTCCACTAGATGGTAGTGTTGAAATTGAGTTTCTTTCCGGTGAGCTTAAACGCTAGCGGCAAGGAGCATACAGCATTTATGGTTATCATTAAAGTGTTTGATTGACAATCGCAACATGGTGGCTCAGTGGTTAGCACTGTCACGTCACAGCAAGAAGGTTGCTGGTTCGAGTCCCAGCTGGGTCAGTTGCCATTTCCATGGGCAGTTTGCATGTTCTTCTCATGTTGGCGAGGGTTTTATCCGGGTGCTCCGGTTACCTCCATGATTTAAAGACATGGGGTATAGGTGAATTGAATAAAATAAATTGGCCATAGTGTATGAGTTCAATTCAATTCATCTTTACTTGTATAGCGCTTTCACAATGTAGATTGTGTCAAAGCAGCTTCACATAGAAGATTGAAACAGTCTAGTTCAGTTTTCAGAGTTTAAGTTCAGTTTAGATTAGTTCAGTTCAATGTGTTTTAATATTCACTGCTGGAAGTCCAAACACTGAAGAGTAATCCATCGATGCGCAGCTCTACAAGTCCCGAACTATGCAAAGCCAGTGGCAACAGTGGCGAAGAAAAAAAAACTTCACCAATGGGCGAAAGTGAAAGAAAAAAAAAAAGAAAAAACCTTGGGAGAGACCTGGCTCAGTTGGGCACGACCATTTCTCATATGCCAAAATGTCTTGTGGAGAGCTGCAGTCAGCAAAAACTCGGCGTTCCCTGAAATCTCACAGGAATCAGTCTCATGCTCTCCACTCCTCCATGACCCCCACAGCAGCTGCTATGGCCTGGTCCGGGAATGTGGAAACCTTAGGATCATCTCTTCACAGGTCTTGTATCACTTCAGTGGCACTGCATAATCTCTGGGGGCCTCGGGATGAGTATCCCCAGGTGAAAATAGAGAATAAAGAGAATAATTAGCGTAGCTGCTGTTCATAGTGTATATAAACGAGATGCAAAAACCTGCGTGGAGCACATTCATATATCATACCGCTATGTGATGCATTGAGTGTATGCTTTGCTAAAAAGATAGGTCTTCAATCTAGTTTTGAACTGCGAGAGTGTGTCTGAGCCTCGGACATTATCAGGAAGGCTATTCCAGAGTTTAGGAGCCATAAATGAGAAGGCTCGACCTCCTTTACTTGACTTTGCTATTCTAGGGTGTGTCTGAGTGTGGGTGAATATGAGAGTGTATGGGTGTTTCCCAGTACTGGGTTGCAGCTGAAAGGGCATCCACTTTGTAAAACATATGCTAGATAAGTTGGAGGTTTATTACGTTGTGGCGACCCCTGATGAATAAAGGGACTAAAATGAATGAATGGATGTTTGATTGACAATTGAAGAATATTGTGATATATTTATAATATTGAATAGTGACCCTAGTATTTTGATAATATACCTGTTTTGATAAAACCACATGTAGAAAACACACTCTTTCATCTCTGACATATTAACTGACGCAAACATTGTGCAGTTATGAAATATGCTTCACACAGGTGAGTGGGCTTGACAAACCACCTGTAGAAACAACCTTTCTTCCTCCTTATTCTAGCACTAAAGTTCTCTGAGCACATCAAGGTCCTTTGTATAATTAGCAGTTCTTGTGTGTATTGCCTCTTCTTGTTGAATCGCTGAATGCCTCCTCAATTGTAAGTCGCTTTGGACGAAAGCGTCTGCTAAATGACTAAATGTAATATGGTAATGTATCATTGGGACTTCTTGGTAGAAACACCAAACCTTGGTCTTGGGTTTGGAGTGAAATGAGCAATCACCAGAAGAGCAGCTGCTTCCTGTCTGAGAGAAAGGCATCCAGCCAGGCTAAGTTCGCCATCTCACCAACAGTAAATCACCATCCATTCAGCAAGCTGCAAAGCTTCTCCCAAACACCCATACCACTCTCGCAACTCGTAAAAATCGCTGGCCTTCTAAACCGGTGTCATGTGTCCAATATGTTTTCCATTATGATGCACATAGTTGTGTCAGGCACTGTAAACATTACAATGTTGAGTCAGGTTTGGGAGGCACCAGCGGGCACAACCCTCAATGCTGGGGTCTTGGCGTGTTCCCCAGACTTAAGAGATCATGTGTTCCTTAAAGGGGTCTTGCAACCCTTAAATATAAACGATTACGGTTGGCAATGACCTCACTGCGCCATCTTCTGTAGAGCCATTTGGTCTGCGATGAGACTGCCCCCTGCTGCTCCCCTGCTCAACTGCACCTCGGGGTCTCATTAAAACAGCCATTGCTCAATCTCTGAAGTGTCTCAGCCACCCGCTAACTCTTGGTTTCCTTTCCACGGCTCTCTTTTTTGTAATCATAATATTTCAATCTGTCTCCTCGAGGCTACAAGTGTTCCTCTTGAGCTGCAAAAGCAGAACAGTTCTGTTTGGAGTAGGTCAAGAAGAAGGAAAATATTCATATATATATTCACAGTCCCTGCAATCAAAGCCACTTTCACAACAAGACAGCACATTGTCCCAATCAACCAATTTGAAGCAGTGCTAGTAACATACTTAAGATTAGGAAAAAAAAAAAAAAAGATATATGTTTGGATTTAGGCTTGGATGTTAGCGTTTGACAGTAGGGGTAGAGATTAAAAAAACACAACAAAATTTATGAACAAGCAAAATGAATTATTTAAGGGCTTAAGAATTGAGAAAATCAAATTTCCTTTGATCCAGCGGTTTCTAAACTCGGTCCTGGAGGGCAGGATTTCTGGAGAGTTTAGCTCCAACCCTAATCAAACGCACCTGAACCAGCTAATCAAGCTCTTACTAGATTTACTAGAACAGCGGTGACCAACCTGTTCCTAGAGATCAACCTTCCTGCAGATTTCAGTTCCAATCCACATCAAACACACCTGCCTGCAATTATCCAACACAGGCTCATTCTGAAAACGTAGTCCTGTGGACGTTTCTGGAGACCGCAAATTATGTAGCCGGCGGTACGTATGGCCGCATTTCATTTTTTAAGCGAACGCTACAGGGCGGTATGACGCTGTTCCTTTTGGCGCTTACCGGCTGACCGCTTACCTCTGTGTGGAGGCCTTTCCCACCGCAACCAGTTTGTCCCGTTAGCTCGTTGTGTACGTCGGCGGACTTGAGACGCAGAGAGGACTTGACGACGGGACCGGATTCGAGTCCTGAGAAGAGCGGTTCCAGAAATCAGGTAAGAATGGTTTGAATGGATTTCAGAGAAGATTATGAAAAAATTGAAGTTTAAAAACTGCTAGAAAGAGATTTGGTTCTGTCCAATGGCTTATGGTTGGATGGAAGTAGATTATAATGTGATCAGACCCTTGAAATAATTCACACTAAAGTTGGCGTGTTTTATTTAGAGTGTGATGACAGCCAGGGACACCGACAAAGAACTTTTGTAGCACATCAAACCAGAAATGTCACTTGAGGGAAAAACTGTGGCTCACCTAATTTGGCCATGTGATGTGAGCAATTTTACTGGAAAATGCAATGACTTTGGGCATAGATAGTGGAATAAGAAATGAGGAAGCCAACATCCGAATTGACACTGGTCTAAGCATAGAATAGCTGAAAAAAGTAGACAGAAATGCATAAACTAATAAAATGCTGGGTTGTTGTAACCCAATATTAAGTCAAATATGCGCAAACCCAACCACTGTGTTTAATAAAGTGTCATTTAAATTTAATTGAAAAAAAATATTAACCCAATGTTGGGTTTGTCTATATCTGACCCAGGGCTTAATTTGATCGGCACCTCTAAAAGCATTTTACCGATCCCCCTCCTCATATGCACCCCCCGCTCTTCACTTTCGTCTGCGGCACCCCACCCTCGCTCTTCACTTTCGTCCACGACACCCCAACTCTCTTCACTTTCGTCTGCATTCACACCCCCTCCCCCCGCTCTTCACTTTCGTCCACAACACTCCCCCATTCAATGCGCAAATGTTTCATTATCTCTCCATCCTCTGGTAACATGCTGGATCCGTTACCCTGATCTGATTCTGGACCTCACAATTTACAAATTAAGCACTGATCTGACCCAAAGTTGGGTTAAAACAGCCCAGCATTTTTTAGCGTGTCAGACAAGATTAAAGTCTATAGACTGGGTTGTTGTAACCCAGCATTGGGTCATATATGGACAAACGCAAATGCTGGGTTAAAAGAAGTGTAAATTAAATCAACAGTGGGTTTGTTTATATTTGACCCAATGTTGTGTTTCGACAACCCATTTTGTCAACCCAGGCTCTTTATGGATACGTACCCCAGTACACATTTCTGAAGAGAGCGAAATATGTCTCAGGAGGTGTGTTTTTTTACAGGTGTTCTTTTTGCGAATCCACCACTTTTTGCGAAGGCCACTGTGTATGCTTTTTCAGATCTCATATTTCTCTTGTGAATATCCACCAGAGGCTGCTGTTGACTGACTGACCGACCAACCGATTCCCCCACTGACCCCCTTACCTACACCCAATAGTGTTTTCAACAGCACCGATTGACAAGATCACCCACTTCCCTAAACCCAACTGACAGTGTTTTCAAAAGCTCCAATTGACCCGCCCACCATCTTCCCTAAATCCAACTGATAGTGTTTTCAAAAGCACAGATTGACCCGCCCACCCACTTGCCTAAACCCAACCGATAGTGTTTTCAAAAGCCCCGATTGACCCACCTAGCATCTTCCCTAAACCCAACCGATAGTGTTTTTAAAAGCCCCGATTGACCCGCTCACCGCCTTCCCTAAACCCAACCGAGAGTGTTTTCAAAAGCTCAGATTGACCCTCCCACCATGTTCCCTAAACCCAACCAATAGTGTTTTCAAATGCAATCCAGAAAAAAGAAAAGTCCTTGCGGCCGCCTGATTTTTACCACATTTTCAGATTTTACTACTATCTCACCCTGTTATTTACTTGTTTATTTAATTTTTTGCCTTTTGTTTTAACTACTTTCTGGAACCGTTCTTCCCCAGACCCAAACCCCGTCGTTGCCGTCTACTCCATCCTGTGTCTCAAGTCCTTCGACATACGCGGCGTGCCACTGGGGATACTGGTACCAGAGGAAAAGCCGTCCACCCAAAGGTACAGTAAGTGGTCAGCTGCTAGCGCTAAAAGGAACAAAAGCCGTCGGCAGCATCATACTGCCCAGTAGCGTTCCCGGTAGTGTTCATTTTAAAGACATGCCTCTGGCTACATAATACCCTCTCTTCAGAAATGTAAATGGTGCAATGTATTCACAATGAGCCTGTGTTGCATTTTGTAGGGAGTGTAGGGATAAACCTAATAAAGTGCTATAAGTGCCATATATTGCATTAAAATCTATGTGAAATCCAAATTTTAAATGTTTGTTTTGCATACAACATTAATAATAATGTTATGGTAATCTTCAAAATCGGACTATTTGCTTTTGTGTTTGGAGTAGTGGTACCTTCCATAGCAACTACATAGAAACATTATTAACCATGAAACTCCTAAGGGTGATTTATACTTCTGCGTCGAGTGATTGGCGTGACCCACGGTGCCTGCCTTGTGCGTAGTTGTGCATTTATACGTCTGCATGCTGTTTGTGTTACTCTGTAATAACACTTCCGAAATGCTAGCTAGGTTTTTATGTTCCTCTGTGTCGAGTTTCTTCACAGGTGTTTTTTTTTCTTTTTCTGAACGCTACCCTAATGTACAAGTAGGGCTGGGCGAATTTTTTATTTTTATTTATTTATTTATTTTTTCGATTAATTTGAATTAAGTTTTAAGACGATTTAATTTTTTATAAAATCGAGGTATTGCGTTTTTTTAAACATTAAAACAGCTTTTCCACTATCGTGCCAAACCGTTCTAAACTGTTAGACAACCGTGCTGATAGATTATGTGTGTTGACGTTGCGGCTCTGTTGATGAGCTACCACAGCTGGCTCAGCGCAAGCGCGCTAGCCCATTGTCGCGAAGTGCGCGCAGTCAGCGGAGGCGCACCATGTGGCGCCAGGCGAAAGTATAAATCCAGCTTAACACTCAGGGCCGGCGCGTCCATAGAGGCGACCTAGGCAGAATAGTGAGCGAGAACCCCCCCGGTTCTCACTTTTATCCGCGACACCTACCCCCTCCCGGTCCTCATTTTCATCCGCAAACCGGTAAGTTTCTATTTCACTTTCGGGTTGAGGGCTGCATGATTGCTGTTCGCCTAGAGCGCCAGTTCAGCTTGCTCCGGCCCTGATTATACAAAATAATAAAATAGGCTAAAAGTTTTATTCGTGGCTAGAGCTTAATTAATTTGATTGACATATAGGCAATGAGACCTTTACTTCGCCTGACTGAGCGTGAGTTTATTGCATGCTGCGCTGTATTCGGTAGCACAGATCGCTCTGATCTGGGGGAGAACTTTACCAGCGACTACATGCACTGCTGAAAGCCTTTTTTTCCTGCTGCGCATCGAATCAACAACAACATTTATCCATGGAACACAAACTTGCAGACTCTTTGAACAACGAGGAAATAATTGCACCTAATTCAAAGCCCAGACGTCTGGTTTTGTATTTTATACCTGCGCTCCACCTGAAGGACGATTACGGCGTGTTGTGAATGTCGGCTGTCACCGCAGAAAGTCAAATCTTTCTTTAATTTGGACTTTTGCTTGAAAGCTTTACAGAGTGGCACAGTAGCTGTCCAAGGTACTGTAGCTATGAATTAAATCATAACCCATATATGCACCAATAAACAAGTAAAATGAATGAATAAATAAAATAAATATGGATTCTTAAATGTCGGTATTGTTTTTACTCCAAAAAAATATCAATACGTTTTGACAAATGTTTTATAAAAATAAATTGAGCAATTTTAAACATTTCAGCTCTAGGCTGTTATACGATTCAGTTAAATATAAGATAGACATTTAAATATAGATAGATATGTAACAGGTTTCTGTGGGTTTTTTTGTTGTTCACGGTGATCTGTAATATATACTGGGTGGTGTAGCTACACACAAATATTTTCTAAAATGTCAAGCAGGAATTTGTCTATGGGAATGTAATAGGCTACATCTTGTTGACCAATTTATGTATGTTTGTCCATTAAAAATACATGTTCATTAACCAGATGGTTTTTCAAGTTACTTATAAAGAGATTGTTACTTCAGTCATGTTGTTGTAAAAATTTAGGTTGACTATAGTTGCACAGTAAAAAAAAAAAAAAAAAAAATCGAAAATCGAAATCGGTCAAACTTTATGAAAAAATCTAGATTTTTTTTTTTTTGCCATATCGCCCAGCCCTATGTACAAGTAGCTAAAACTCGCTCATTCAGAGGCGGGAACAGGTAGACGTGCAACAACATTAATCATAAGGTAAACACAAAGCAACAGTTTCCATCTAGAGCTACTTCACGGGACTCAACACTTGTAAACACTCGCTTCAAACTTGTCACAGCTACCAATCACAGAGTTTGAGGTACGCGTTGTTGCGACATGTAGTTAAATTTTTTTGAGAGGTCCACATCAGCCACGGTGAGGGTTATGTGACCATGCGAAGGCTTCGCCGGAGTATACGCGTGTGTTTGACACAGAAGTATAAATCAGCCTGTAGTATGTAATGAGAGAATGAGATGCTAAAAGAGGCCACATTTTGTTAACATTTACAGTCTGCGCAGACACTTACAATATGCATGCAGCTATATTTACTTTTTTTGTTAGGGTTAGTCAGGGTGAGGTTCAGAGTTTAGTCGGCCATGAATAACTTCTTAAGTGAAGCATTTAAATAGGGCAGCGCTCTGGGATTCGCTGAAAATGATGAGAGTCATCTGAAACACAATAGACACAAAGCAGCTGTTTGCATTCATCTTCGTTTCCTCGTAGCAGCCGTAAAAACACTGAAGAATGTCCATCAGCTCCACCCTGACTATTCCTGCACTCCCTCAGACACAGCATGCAGGGATCGATCTGTGCTCGCACGTGCAAATCGTACATCTGGTGTCCATTAAAGGACGTATTTGTGTAGAAAAATGATAGGGTTTATCATTAAGATGGATGCGAAGTCGACGATCCGCTTCATCTGGCAGGCGTTACATTTCCGCTTAGCACTCGGCCTTCAATAAATCCACATATAGTGTGATGGGGATTAGCGAGATGATGTCTCTTCGGTGATGAAAGCTTTTCATTCGTTTCAATTAGTCCATCAATCATGGGATATTTAAGTTACATAATATATCTCATCCGTCCTTTAGAGGACCAAAACTAACATTTTACACTGACTGAACGCAGAATATTTACTGGCAGAGCGTGCAAAAACGGATACAATTTCAAAGGGCTTCGCACGCCTCATTTTAAGGCCTGTAGCCTGCTCGTAACATTAGTCTAACAGCCTTGTAACTGTGTTATATGTGTTCTGCTGTGGTGAAAACAGCACTCCAAGGTCAAAACACGCACGTACACTTTGTCATTAATGATTATTTGATCTGCCATATTTTTTTCTGGTGGAGAACATGAAATGATTCTTTGATCCGCTATTTTTCTGGGGGTGAACAGCGCTGGAAGGATGATACACGCACGTACACTTTGTCATTTGCCAAATGTGATATAATTCTTTGATTCGCCACCAATATGAGCCTGTATCGAACAGAACACAGACTTTAATAGTCTACTTTTGTGTTCATTTTCTTGATACCACAAGTGATCTGCTCCTTATCTTACTCCAAACCTAAGCAAAACTGGCTAGATAAGTGAAATCATTGATGCACAAAGTGAAAGTGACCTTTAGAAAGACCCTGCAGGCACAGGACGTCAACATGACGTCATATTGATGTTGTGTGGATTTTGTTTGGAAATGAAAATCGGGTTGACATCAGAATCCAACGTCCAACCTAAAATCAACCAAATATCAACGTCTAATCATGTTACACTTTAACGTTGTGTGGACATTACCACTATGACGTCTATCAGACGTTGGATTTTGGTCACTTTCCAACACAACCTAAAATTAACCAAATATCAATGTAATTTGAAGTCGTTATTGGACGTCAAAATAACGTTGTCCTAGACATTGAATTTTGGTTAACTGACGTCATGATCTAATCTAATATTAACGTCTTATGATGTTGTGTGCCTGCTGGGTATGGGCATGAACTGATGAAATGGATTTCTCCAATTTTTCTTCTGTAGTCTGAAGATGATTGCAATTAGAGGCCTTCACCAATTATATTTACACATTCTATGAAGTTTGTCACACTTCCGGCAGCTGCGCAATTCACGGTTTGTACGCACTTCACGGTTCATTCACAAAATGTCCGCATCTACGGACATTACATGCCAATTACATGACCTTTCCAGGATTGCGTAAGTGCAACTGCCAAGCATCTGCCCAAGGGTATTTGCATGATGTGATTTAACTGGCTTTTGTTTGACGTTTTAAAGTTCACGTGAATCTTTGACGCTGACATAACATTTTAAAAAATACTTTAAATAATCTGTGGGCAGTTTCATTCAATCATGAACAAGTCCAATGCTGGGATAATTTTTTTCAAGCCAAGTCAAATGATGGCAGCACGGTGGCACAGTGGGTAGCACAATCGCCTTACAGCAAGAAGGTCGCTGGTTTGAGCCCCGGCTGGGTCAGTTGGCATTTCTATGTGGAGTTTGCATGTTCTCCTTGTGTTCGCGTGGGTTTCCTCCCCACAGTCCAAAGACATGCGGTACAGGTGAATTGGGTAAGCTAAATTGTCCGTAGTGTATGAGTGTGAATTAGTGTATATGGATGTTTCCCAGTGATAGGTTGCAGCTGGAAAAGCATCCGCTGCGTAAAACATATGCTGGATAAGTCGGCAGTTCATTCCGCTGTGGCGACCCCAGATTAATAAAGGGACTAAGCCAAAAAGAAAATGAATGAATGAATGAATTCAAATAACCCTTTTTAACACAATGGCTGGGTTTGTCCATATTTGACCCAATTTTGGGTTGACAACAACCCAGCATTTATTTTAAAGGTCTCCAGTGGCGTTGCGAGGGGGGGTCTTTTGAAATATGTTGCACTTAAAAAAAAATAGGTTGTATAACATTTATTTTTTATCAAATTATTTAAGTTTACCACATATATCACACGCATTCCACTTAACACAGCTTTTGTGTCAGGTTTAATTAGTCAGCAGTACCTGTTTCTACTGGCAAAAATAATGTAACTGATAAATAAAATGTGCATCATATTTATGTAAATACATACAAATTGTTACACCCGTCCTCCTCATGTGTGTATCTTTCGTCATGTTATCCTCACCATGTGCTCCTTTGTTCCCGTTCCCACCTGTCATTATGTTTCATTACCGTCACCTGTGTCCATCCACCTGTGTCCCATTATCATCATCATGTTCCTGTGTATTTATAGTCCTTGTGTTCAGTCCTTCATGGTCCGGTATTGTATTGTCTACGTCCGTTGATGTGTGTCTTCCAGTCCTGTTCATCCTGTTCCCTTTGTAAGTGTCCTTTAATAAATATATGTCGTTTTGTAATCTCGAGAGCTCGAGCCTTCTTCTTCATCCTTGGAACGTCCGGGCGTGACACAAATGATTCAGAAAAATGCAGTGGTGAAAAGAGTACTAAAAAATCATACTCAAGTAAAAGTTCCATTACTTGACCAAAAATGTAGTGTAAGTAGAGTAAAAGTGTCTGTTGTAAATATTACTCAAAGTATGAGTAAAAAGTAGCCCTTTTAAAAGTACTCAAGAGTAGTGAGTATTACGCTGTCAAATGTGTTTACATGTAATTTGTGCATGTGTGTGTGTAAACGTAACATTCTGTAGTGAATTTAGTTATTGCCCAGAATGCACACAACATCATGAGATATTAATATTAGGTTAGATTTAGGTTGTAATGTCAGGTGACCAAAATGAATTGTCAAGCCAGCAGCTAAGGACAAAGTTATTTTGATGTCCGATAATGATGTCAAATGACGTTGATATTTGGTTGATTTTAGGTTGTTAGAAAGTGACCAAAATCCAGCGTCGAGCCAACATCTTAAACCAACGCCATATATGACGTCAAATACTGACATTTATTCGTCAGGTACGGCAACCAAAATCCAACGTCTGATAGATGTCATAGGGGTAACGTTCACACAAAGTCAAGCTGTAACATCATTAGACATTGATATTTGGTTGGTTTAGGTTAGACATTGGACATTGGCCTGATGTTGAGTTTTGACGTCAACCCGATTTTCATTTCCAAACAAAATGCAACGTCCCCATGATGTTAGGGTTCAACGTCAATCAGACGTCATGTTGACGTCCTGTGCCTGCTGGGTGTTTAAGGCCATTTCAGTCATCATACAGTAAACATCCATCATCTTCTCATCAGTGACATGCATCTAAACGGTCTCTGGGTCAATGTGCGTAAAGATTTTGAACATCTTCATGGACACTTTTAATACTTCCAAACAGTTTGCTGCAATTATAAAGTGCACACGTCTTGAGGTAGTTCATTATGATGCGATTTACCTTCTACGGTATGTGTGGTTTGATTGGACAGGAATCACAGGACTGATTTTTCTAATCCCCATGGACAAGAAAAATAAAGTAGTTACTGCATGTTGAAAGAAAGTAGTGGAGTAAAAGTACTGATACAGCACTAAAAATTTACTCTAGGAAAAGTACACATTTTTAAAACTACTCAGTAAATTACAATTCCTGAGAAATACTACTCAATTACAGTCATTTGAGTGTTTGTAATTAGTTACTTTACACCACTGGAAAAATGTCAGTTGTTCTAGCTTTCTAGACATGATATAGATATCTAGACATATTTCTCTAGATATGATATAAGCCAGTCACATCTGTTTCTGTAATAGTTCAATCACAGTGAGTTCATGCATCTAGCTTATTATTTCATAGCTTTATTCTACTGTAACATGCTATGTCAGCTGGCATCGGATTATGAAGCGACTTTATTCTTATGAAAATACCTAAGATGGCTGGAAAAACACATATAGACCATTTATTGTGCATAGTCGTGTAAATGGTCAGTTAAAGCCTTTTTATTTTAATCCAGATCTTATTTTTATTCATTCAACTACAACAATAGCTGGATGCCTTCATCCATATTAGGGATTTCCTGCAATGTTCTACTGCTTTTGTGAAGCATATATGGAATTTTTGCTCAAGAACGCCCGGAGAGATTAACTAGACATACAAACAAATAATGAGAATGAGATACCAGGACAAGAAAATGATAGAAAGTGACAGACAAAAAGCCAGATGAGAAGGACGAAGAACACATAAAGGTGTATATACAGTATATTGTTCATACAGTGTGTTTAAAATTCAGCAGGGTGTTAAGCAGGGTGAATCAGAACATCTTTTTTGGGGGGGACTTCTAACAATATTTGTAATTGTTAGTCAGGATGTGCAATACAGTCAGTCTAGATGTCCAGTGACGCACATACCTACAGTAACTGTGATAAGCATACAATCAAATTTCCCAAAAACCCAGTGATCCAAATTGTCATTTACACACATTTTACAATTCTCTATGCCAACAATTGTCTAAATAGTTTTATTTTACCCAAAGTATTTTCGGTGAAAGCATAACTCAGATCTCCAGAGCAATGAAAGAATAATCTCTGAGCAATAAAATTATAACTAGCCTCATAAACTATTGTCATGCCTTGTGCACGAGCACACATATATGGCCGGAGCAGTGACGCACGGACCACACCACCACACAAATGCCTGTGACTGTCGGTGGCCAGATTGCGTGAGAGTACTTCCAAAGTACTGGCCATGCAGACGAGAGTCAGCTTAACCTCCAAAGCCACTCAGCATGATAATTCTGACGTGGTTTCCAGAGCGTTCCCATTTGATTCATTCCGCTGGTAATTATTTATTGGCCTGAAAAGAGGAACACAAGCTGCTGCCAGAGTCGGGGGTGGCAAACGCCTTGTGCTCTAATTTGTCTGTGGAAATAGAACCATCTGCAGAAACATGCAGATGGCGGAGCCCAGGTATGTCAGCGACAACACTGAATGTTGTCAAACACCACTTAATGGGTGGCCGCAGACTCCTTATGTGACCGGTGATGCACCGTGCATGCAATTAACGCAAACCTCTCTCTTCCCCCTCATTGGCTTTCCGTCCCCTTCTTGGGCAAAGATAAAGAGAGCAATGTGTGCATCTGCGCGCTTGGTGTTAGCGAACAAGAGGCTGCAAACAAAGGCATCAGGCAGTTACTATGGGGTGATGCTGGCGGCAGGGAGAGGCGATGTGTGGGATACAAACACTTGTTCAGAAAGGATGGCGAAGGAGAGACGGAGGGGGGCTGCGGTGGGATGCTGCTATCGGCACGTACACCCCAGTCTCAGAGGCGAGAGAGAGCGAGCCTGGCATAGTCTCGCAAACACCCGCCACCCCACACCGTGTCATAGGAGGCCAAGAATGTTCATTGTGCCCAATATGAATGTGATCATTCAGTCTTACCCCGGCTGGGAACTTCAAGTTGATTAAGAAAGTTCATTTCAATGGGCTTTTTCTGCTTTCGGAGTTCTCCGGCTTGACTTTAAAGGCGCCATAAACTGGATTGATTTAATGTTAAATTGTTCTCTGATGTGTACGTTGTAAATATGTGAGTTCAAAACAATCACCAGGAATGGGTTTATATGTATAACTCTAGAATCATATATACGAGTGACCATATTTGGAATGGTCATGAATATTAATGAGCTCTGCTCTGACGCTGGCAGCTCAGTGCCTGCTCTCTCAAGCCTCAGTCACCCTACAGTAATGGCCCATTTCCACTGAGTGGTACAGATCTGTATGGTCACCTTTATCAGGCTTATATTTCCACTGCCAAAAGGGTACAAATGGCGTGGTGTACCTCAGAAAGTTTCAGTCGACATCATTCTTGCTCGAGGAAATGTCTACAGTAAAGCTGTACAGGTCATTCACATATCATATAGAAGCACTTCTCACAAAACAGAGGCTTTATACACATAAATACTTGTGTATAAATATTCATTACTAACCTTTCTATGAACAGTATTTGATTATAGCTCCATATGAATGATGCGAAATAGCCTATTGTAACGTCTGCAACTATACAGTATAAAATAAATAAATAAATGCAACATATATAAACACATACAGACCCTTACAGTCTCCAATATGTTACCAATTACAGACAAACCACACACAGCATATATTCAGTCCATATTCTGGTTCAAAACCAACACACAACATATAGCCTACAGTCAGTGCAAACCTCTATAGTCCTCACCAGCACACGTAACCTCTGTTAGAAAGTAATTCCGTCATTCCCAGTTCATAATAGTCCAAAAGATAATGATAATAGTTAAGTTTAAGTTAGGCAGTTTGTTCATGTTTTAGGCTGCTGAAAGAATCATTTACTTCTTTGTTTTTTCGGGCTTCTCCTTTGTTTTTTCGAGCTTCACTTTCGCGTTTGTCCGTTTCTGAAAGGATGTAAGAAGCAATTTAATAATCATGCGCACCTTATTATCATCAGCTCAAGAAGTTCATTATTTCAAATATAGACGCTTGGCGAACATACGCGAGAAAGCGAAACCGCTCGCGCTTTAGATGGCCTTGTAAACAACTAACTTACGGTGCACAGGGTAGATCCTGCTCTTCTTGGTTTGTGGCTGTTCATCAAGATGACGACGAGGTTTGTTTGAGCTCAGGTGGACCATGGCTTGTTATTGCATGTATATATTATTACGGTGTAATGTCTCGGCTGTGTTTTTAAAAATGGCGGTTCCTTTGTTTTCATTCACCTGGCTTGTTGCACATGCGAGTGACGTATCTCTGTAAACCAATAGCATTTAGTTGCATGTCTAGCTCTGCCTTTTGGTACCTTTTTGTTGTTCAGTGCTTGATTTGTGAATTGTAAGGTCCCGGAATAAATCGGGGTAATGAATCTGGCATGTTACCCGACGATGGAGAGGTGTCGTGCACAAAAGTGGGGAGGGGGGGAGGGGGGTTGATGTTGCGTGGATGGCGGAGGGGTATTGCGGATGAAAATGAGCGGGGTGGGGGTGTCGCGAACGACAGTGAAGAGGGTTGGGGAGTCGCGAAAGAAAGCGAAAGTGAATAGGCGATGAGGGAGAAGGGCGGTTGAGGAGGGGGATCTGTAAAATGAGGTGCCGGATCAGATTTCAGAGGTGCCGGATCCGGCGTGTTTCGCCACAAATTAAGCCCTGCTAGGTACCATTTGCAAAGGGTACCCAAAAAGTGGTACAGTACGGTTTGCTTTTAGGTACCTTTTGACAGTATAAACGGCCGTAAAAGCATACCAAACCGAACGGTACCACTCAGTGGAAACAGGCCATAAGACAAGAATGGGTGATGTTGAATAGTTTTAGGACAACTTTGATGAAAGGTTTTGAACAACATGGGCTTATTCTGAAAACGTAGCCCTATATACATTTATGGAAATTGTGAATTGTGTAGCCAGAGGTACCTATGTCGCTGGTCAATCGGTCAAGCTGGTCAATAAACTACTTTTTATTCTATATATACTGTGTATATATATATTTATATATATATATATATATATATATATATATATATATATATATATATATATATATATATATAATTTGTTTTACAATATATTGTTTAAAACTACTAAAAATGTCGATAAAAGTCACCATCCGATCACCATCACTCGATAGAATGGGGGTTATCAGCTAATAGATATGGGCCAGTAGAGGCCTTCTGCACCTACTGGTAGGTTCAGAAGGCTGTTATCATCCATCCACATAGTTAATCACCTATACTAATAGAAAAGATTACAGCTCCAGATCTGTTTTTACATTACTGTGACGGCTGGGTTTAGGGTTGGGGTAGGGGTAGACGTTAATTAAATACAATTAAAGGGAACTTAAATAAATAATATAAATAATTCTCGTTAACTTCCAGCCGCCGTCATATGTGATCTATAGCTGATTAGCCATGTGGATGGATGAAAACAGCCTTCTGCGCCTACCAGTAGATGCAGAAGGTCCCTACTGGCCCATATCTATCAGCTGATACCACTGATAACGGCCATTAAATCGATTGATAACATTCGAATCGGCTGAAGTCACTCTGTTAAACTGCACAGTTGCATTTTCATCATCAAGAGTCTACAAAGCAGAGATCATCATCTCATAATGCAATTCACTACCATAAATAAACAGAAAAAAAATATGAATCATATAATACAGAACCTGAAAATGAACACACATTTCTTTACAGTGGATCCCTTTAATACCAGATGAATTAACTTATTAACGGGCGTCATGGTGGCGCAGTGGGTAGCAAGATCGCCTCACAGCAAGAAGGTCGCTGGTTTGAACCCCGGCTGGGTCAGTTGGCATTTCTGTGTGGAGTTTGCATGTTCTCCCTGTGTTGGCGTGGGTTTTCATCCGGGTGCTCCGGTTTCCCCCACAGTCCAAAGACATGTGGTACAGGTGAATTGTCTGTAGTGTATGTGTGTGAAAGAGTGTGTATGGGTGTTTCCCAACGTTGGGTTGCGGCTGGAAGGGCATGCGTAAAACATATGCTAGATAAGTTGGCAGTTCATTCCGCTGTGGCGACCCCTGATTAATGAAGGGACTAAGCTGAAAAGAAAATGAATGAATGAAAGAATTTATTAACCAGGCAAGACACAGCAACACTTAATAAAAAGGTATCATTGTCATTCAAACAAAATTTGTCTTAATCATTAACGATATGCAACAAGCAACCTAGATTCTATTCCTCTAACATTGTGGCTGAAAAAGAAATAGCATACATATTAGGGCACTAATAATCATCAATGTACACTTTACACAGAACACTGCCTTTCATATAGAACACTGTAAAGAGCCCTTTGTTTCATCCTAGAAACATTGCACGTATTCGACCTACAGTATGTTGCCCTTTTCTGTTGCTGAAAGATTGATTAACTCATTGTCTCATGTATTGATTATTTCAGTCCACTGCTTGGTGGCGTTCCTAAATAATCACTTAACAAACTGCAATGCCTGCAGAATTCACCAGGAAGACTTTGAACTAGGACTGTGGTTGGTGAGCATATAACCCTCACACTGGAGAAGTTAAACTGGCATAGATTATAAAAAATCTTATTGCTAACTTAAAGCTTTTTGTTTCATTTTTTTAATCAGTCATCCTCTATTGTTCCAAACCTGTTTGAGTTTTTTTCTTCTGTTGAACTCTAAGGAAGATATAAGAGACAATGACTTAGTATTTTTTGTTCCCACTATGGATTGGCGGTTCATTCCGCTGTGGTGACCCCAGATTAATAAAGGGACTAAGCTGAAAAGAAAATGAATGAGTGAATGAAAGTTCAGCCCTAGATGTGCATCACGATAGCAGAAAAAAGGACAATCGTAACTTCCAGTCTATGGCGACTTTAAGATCACAGAGGACTCAATGCGTCTCTCAACTGATGAGTTTCCTTTAAAAAAAGGATTCTTCAGTGTGTGTGCCTCCTATATTTAAGCACATCATCTAATACCCATTTAACTCACTATTTCCTCTTCTGATGGCGTGATACTATCAGGCCATGTGAGGTGAAGGGTTCTCCCCTGTTTCTTTCTCAGCCTGACATTAAAACTAACATTGTCTCTTTGTTCTGCATGGCTTGCTGTGAAATGCCAAGGAATCTCTTTTCAGCCAAGACTAAATTCCATCTAATTCTGTTAATGCCCGAAGCATTGGACTGTTGGTAGTGTAAGAAACATTTGAATATCAAAGCCCGAAGGCGACCGAAACCTAGCGAGTCCCCTCAATGTCTACTGCCAACATAGGCAGCTGCCCTTGCTGGCAGCATTTTAATTGAAAAAGAAACCTCATAAGTGACTGGCGTTTGTGTCTGCGTAGAGCGTTTCAAATCAATGGCCTACATATGAAACACACTTGACTTGACTTTAGTATACTTGCAGTGAAATCTGACTTTGTTTAGAGTTAGGTTTGTTAAAATGCCTTTGTATAATGCGAAAAATATGATTTTTTTACTTAGTTTTTTCTTGTTTCTAGTCCAAATATCTATAAATACTTTAATAAAGCAGCATTTTGTTGAAAGGTAAAAAATATTATCTTGTTTTCAGAACTAAAAAGTCAAAAATAAGCAAGTTTTTCCTTAAAACAAGCAAAAGCTTTTTAATAATATGGTGATATTCAGGATTTGTGAACCATACAGCTAGACTCTCAGATATAAAGGTACATGAGCTGTCATTGGGGTGGTACCTTTTTAAAAGGTACACATTTGTACTTAAAGGGTCCATATTGGTGCCTTAAAAGTATACATTATAACCTAAAAATTTTAAGAGGAACAATTTTGTACTTTTAAGGTACTATTATGTACCCTTGAGGTATTAATAATTTGTAGGTACAAATTTGCACCTTTTGAAAAGGTACCAACCCAGTGACAGCTCATGTACCTTTATTTCTGAGAGTGTACAGATAACTCAAAATAGCGACCACTAGTCTCTCCTTCATCTTTAAAAGTCTTTGTAGTTGACAAATATATAAAAAAAATACTCTTAATTTCCCTCATTATCCCCAAGAAAACAATTTTAATAAAACTGAAAACTGCATTCCTATTAACCACTTGTCCAATTACGTTAGAAAAAATTACATTCACACATCTGGAGTCCATTTCTTCAATATCTCAACCACGCACTCTTCCACACACAACCTTGCTTTCTGTCATTATGAATTTTTTTTTCTTAATTCAAAACTTTATAGATGTACATTCAATGATCGCAACTAGTGATGTGCAGATCGATACTAAAATATTGATATCTACCATCTTTGTATGTTCTAGAATCAATTATTTTATCAAAATATCGATATTTCAGTCATTTGGAGCAAATATGTAATTTATTGGAAATAGAAATACAGCGCAAAGTAACCACAATTACCCTAGTTTATCTGAATAATGCCAACTTAGTTAAGTCATTTGCATAATATGGCACTGTACAACTGCAGAGCATGCTAGCTAGCCACTCAGTCCGCTGGCACATGTTGTTCATTCACACTGTCATTGGATATGGGTGACCGCAAGCGAAGTTATGTGTGGAGCTACTTCACTTCCATAAACTCAAACGATGCGATTTGTGACACGTGTAACAAAACACAGTGAGGTACTGTGGTAACACCACAAACCTAATCAAACATCTACATATAAATCAAGACAGAATATGACAACGTCACGACTAGGCGGTCAGAAGAGGAGGAAAGGAGAGGCACAGGTGCTGCTAGGGCGAGATCGATATCACTTTCAGAGTCCTTAGGTGCAGCAGGCAGGCACTATCCAGGTACAGAGGGAGAAAATGCGGCAGTGGGGCTGTATTTTGGGGGCTTGGGTTTTTGTGACAATGATAAAACAACGGCAGTTCCCTGAATTCCTAAAACAAATTTGTTTTAGAATTTTGGTTATGCTAATTATAATAAAACATTTTATTAAAAAGTGTGAATGTTTATTGTTTTATGTTAAGATGTTCAGTCAGGCGTTTTAAGATATACATGCTCAGATGCTGTCAATAAATATGTAAGTTGCCTCTTTTTTTGTATGATAATTCTTCATCAATAAACAAGAATAACCCGTAATATGTCCCCGTAATATGTCTCGCATTCAGTATGAAGTGACACTTTTAAGTACACTACTTGTTACTTTAATTTCCCAAACAGTAATTTTTGGGCAAAGTATTGGTATCGGATCGGTATCGCCGATACTCGCCTTCATTTTACTTGGTATCGGATCGGATAGGAAACCAATGGTATCGCACATCACTAGCTCTCACAGACTAATGCCTCATTCATACTAGCAGCGACTTTGTAGCTGCCTGTCGCTCTGGGTTGCGACCTGCTGCAAACGCAGGTCTGTGTAGGTATATACAGCACAGATACAACCAGCCTCTGAGCGAGCTGAGCTACATTTAATCTCAGTTTTTGCTTTTGTTTTGTACTTTGTTTTGTTTGTGTTTTTTGTTAAACCTGCTCTGTGTACTTTTGTCTTTGTTCATTCATTCATGCATTCATTTTCTTTTCGGCTTAGTCCCTTTATTAATCAAGGGTCACCACAGCGGAATGAACCGCCAATTTATCCAGCATATGTGTTACACAGCGGATACTCTTCCAGGCTCAACCCAACACCGGGAAACACCCACACACTCTCATTCACACACATACACTACGGACAATTTAGTTTATTCAATTCACCTATAGCGCATGTCTTTGGACTTTGGAAACCGGAGCACTCGGAGGAAAGCCACACCAACACAGGGAGAACATGCAAACACACAGAAATGCCAACTGACCCAGCAGAGTCAAAATAAACACCGTTGTCACATCAACGGAAACCTGCCTCTGCTTTCATTTGATTGGACAATGAAAAAAGATGCGACGTAGCGACTTTTTTCAACTGCAGGCGCACAGAGCACAGCCGCAAAAACACAAAGTGCCACAGGCGTTTAAAACGTGAGACAAAAAAAAAGTTTGGTGTGATCAACCCCTGAGACTGAAAGTCATTGTGCACCTGCAGTTTAAAAAATGTCTACTAAAAAGTGACACAGAAATCTCTCTTGAGCAGTTCTGACTGCTCCTTCCGAACATCATTCTTCCCCACATGGATGATAATCCGTTTTGCATTCTCATGTTTCCTTAATATGTTCTCAAGCTCTTTGTTTATATCAGAAACTGTTGCATGAGGGAAGCACCCTGCTGAAAAATCCAGCCTAAACCAGCCTATGATGGTTGGCTGGTTTTAGCTGGTCGACCAGCCTGGTTTTAGAGGGGTTTTGGCCATTTCCAGGCTGGTTTCCAGCCATTTCCAGCCTGGTCTTAGCTGGTCAGGCTGGGAGTTGACCAGCTAAAACCAGCTTGACCAGCCAAAACCAGCCATGTCCAGCTTAAACCAGGCTGGTCAAGCTGGTTTTAGCTGGTTTAAGTTGGTCATTTTCCAGCCTGACCAGCTAAGACCAGGCTGGAAATAGCTGGAAACCAGCCTGGAAATGGCCAAAACCCCTCTAAAACCAGGCTGGTCGACCAGCTAAAACCAGCCAACCAGCTTAGGCTGGTTTAAGCTGGATTTTTCAGCAGGGCAGTATGTCATTGTTGCTCTACTTCTAAAATTTTGGATTATTGAATCTCCAACAATCAATGTTCTTATCTAGCGTATGATCTTTGTGATCTGACCCCGCGAGGACCCTTTGGTCTCGCACCTTGTTTTTGCCATTTGTTATCACGCTCATTTTCAACAGTTTTATTCTGTTTGTCTGTGGTAAAAAAAGGTAGCTGGAGTAGATTTATGGGACTTACCGACTGTATGCTGTGAGGGTCCACAATAAAGCAGTGCTGCGTGATCTGGCAGTTCTGGTCGGATCGCAAGTAACTTTGTTTCAAGAACTGCAATCTTTTGTAGAAGTTTGTGGCAGTTTGTGCAGCAGAGAGATTCTAAATCAATACGCTCCAGAGGCATTTTCTTCACAGCCGTGTTTTCCCGTCTCAGGAATGTAAGCAGCTGGTAGTGGGAGGATTGTTTAGACGATAATTCCCTTCTTGTTGGTAAAGTTGTATTCCAGAAAGTTTGTAGATTCGATGTTGATCTTCAAGCTGTGTCGTTTGAGCACTGTGCTGATAGGCTCAAGTTAAAATTAGAGTATAAAATATAAAAGCAAGAGTGCAAGGAGCGGAGCAGTAGGCAGAAGCGTCCGAACAGTAGCAAAGCAGGAAGTAAAAAAAAAAAGCAAAAAAATTAAAGTGGCAAAAATGGCAAAAGTAGCTTAGCTACATCTAACCCTACTGAAAAAAACAGCTTAAACCAGCCTAAGCTGGTTGGCTGGTTTTAGCTGGTCGACCAGCCTGGTTTTAGAGGGGTTTTGGCCATTTACAGGCTGGTTTCCAGCCATTTCCAGCCTGGTTTTAGCTGGTCAGGCTGGGAGTTGACCAGCTAAAACCAGCTTGACCAGCCAAAACCAGCTATGTCCAGCTTAAACCAGGCTGGTCAAGCTGGTTTTAGCTGGTTTAAGCAGGTCATTTTCCAGCCTGACCAGCTAAGACCAGGCTGGAAATGGCTGGAAACCAGCCTGTAAATGGCCAAAACCCCTCTAAAACCAGGCTGGTCGACCAGCTAAAACCAGCCAACCAGCTTAGGCTGGTTTAAGCTGGATTTTTCAGCAGGGAAGCCAAGTAGCTTTTAGCTTAGCTTGCTACATTTTCCAGAGGGTAGCTTTAAGTGTTGTTAAGCTACATTTTAAGTAGAGTAGCTAATAGCTTAACTCACTACAATTTTCAAGTAGCTTGCCCAACACTGAAAGTGTGCTATGTCGTGTTCTCCTAAACAATTGGGATAATGTAAGTAAGCAAATTCTTTAACACTGTTCTAGTGGTTTTTGGATATTTCGACAAACTCTTACATATTGTGCCTTTAAAGCCGCAGTCACACTGGACTTTACTCCCCATAGACTTCCATTCAAACGCACGCGAATGCGTCAGACCGGAAACGCAGGGTCATGCGTCGAGTTTCGCAGGTTGCTGCAGTGCAAAGTTCAAGCTTGGTGAACTCTGACCTGCGAAATCACATCACTTGACTGAGACCGATACAGGATCAAAACATGACCTCTCTGAACAGAAATTGAAAACATGGAGCAATCGCTCGCTTTTTAAATGTCTAATCATCTTGTTTAATCCCGCCCCTTTTCGCAGCGCCGTACGACAGAATTTCGCAAGCTCAAACTCTAGTGTGACCGCGGCTTGAATCACATCACACCAGTGCATTGATTGATTGAATTGCATTCACCTTTGCTCAAGGATGTCCAAATTATGTGATGTACTGTTTATTATTCTTTCAATAATACTTTTAAATCCACAGGACTATGCACCATACATACTGTAGGCATAAACATTTTGAAATAGCCTCAACTTTAGAACTTTACCTTGGCTTGTTTAAAGTGCTGTTTAGAATCAGAAAGAGCTTTATTGCCAGGTATGTTCACACATACGAGGAATTTGTTTTGGTGACAGAGCTTCTACAGTGCAACAGAATTACAGACAGGACTAAAAAAACAGATAATAAATTTTAAAAAGTAGTGTATGCAAATATACAAATTGACAAGTGTATGTACAGGTACATTACTATATACAACATAATATGTGCAGCTGTTGTGTGCAAATTGGCATGTAAAGTGTGTTGTTAAATAAGTGTATGTGTGTATAAAAAAAAAGAAGTGTATAGCAGGTAGTGATGTTGGTTCCACAATTACTATCATCAAGTGTTCATGAGATGGATTGCCTGAGAGAAGAAACTGTTTACTGGGTCACAAGGCATTGGAAGTCTCGATTCTTTGGTTTATATCAAGTACTGTGACTGCTAAGGAAACAAGAACAATGTGTGTCTTGTCTTTGGGGCAACTCTATTATTTGCATTTAATTGTTTGCTTTACTCTCTAAACTTGGAGTGTATTAATTAAAAGAGGCTTTGCCGTGTGGTTGAACACCACGGCCTACTTGGCTCCGCTTTCAATACCCACTCTCAAGGTTAAGGCTTTTTATCTCCTTAACACAAAATCTCATTACTTTTAGTATGGCATATAAAAAGGGGCACAATCTGCTTGGTGAGCTATGAATCGCACACAATTGAGTTAATCTAAAGAGGGCAAAGTATTCAGCCGGCCAAATGTTTTTTGTCTCGTTTCTAGTCCAAATAAAAATCTAAAAATTCTTAAATCAAGATGCATGTTGTAGACAAGTACTATTGTTTTGTTTTAAAAAATAATAAGTTAAAATTAAGATTTCTTAAAACGAGCAAAATAATGTACCATTGCTGTTAGCAAAATAATCTAATTTTGGTTTGAAATAGGAATATTTGACTTACTTTATACTTAATTTTGACTTATTATTTCAGAAAAAAACAATGTATTTACTTGTCTTAAAATGCTTCTTGATTTAAGAATATTTACATATTTAGACTAGAAACAAGACAAAGTCTAAGTAACTATTAATTAATTCCTATTGATTCTGTGGGCCAGCCTGAACACCCACCGGTGACCTCTCCCACCTGCAGCTTCTCCACGATGGACGTCCAGAGTTCTCCAGCCTCTGGCGCCTAGAATGCAGCTCTGCACAGGAAGTTTGGCCAGAGGAGAAATGGTTGTGCCCAACTGAGCCTGGTTTCTCAAGGGTTTTTATCCTTCACTTTTGTCAATTGGTGAAGTTTGTTCCTCACTACTGTCGCCTTGCTTGTTTTGGGACTTGTGGAGCTGCGCATCGATGGATTTGCTCTTCAGTGTTTGGACTTTCAACTCTGAAAACTGGACTGACACAGTTTCAATCTACTAGAACTTCTATGTGAAGCTGCTTTGACACAATCTACGTTGTAAACGCGCTATAGGAATAAACATGAATGAATTATGCAGTGCACTTCTGATATAGCAAATAGAAGTACTAAAAGTAAGCATAAAACTCAGTCATCAAGTTTGATTATATATTACGTTTGAAGAAAACATATGCCTATATTACATAAACTTACATGTTATTGATCAGATAAGAGACGCAACCCAAAGTGGACATATTATATCATGAATTTGACCTAAAAAAGATAACAAATCCATCCCAATCTCATAAGAAAATATAACTAATTTACATATTGTCAGAAAAGTGGCTAATACATACGATTAAACAAGTACAATACAAAAATTACAATATAATGCTCAATAAAAAAACGATTTTGAAAAGGAGGGTGGGCAATGAGCAAATCACACTAAAGTTTATGCATGAGATTGTACAAATTACTACCCAGCAGGCACAGGACGTCAACATGACGGCAGATTGACGTTGTACCCCAACATCGTGGGATGTTGCATTTTGGATGAAAATGAAGATCGGGTTGACGTCAGACAGATGTCAGTGTTCAACATTGACTAGATGTTGGAGTTTGGTCACTTTTCTAACTCAACCTAAAAATAACCAAACATCAACATCTTGATGTTACAGCTTGATTTTGTGTGGACGTTACCACTATGACGTTTATCAGACAATGGATTTTGGTTGCCATACCTGATGAATAAATGTCAGTATTTGACGTTAATATGACGTTGGATTAAGATGTTGGCAAGACGTTGGATTCTGGTCACTTTTCAACACAATCTAAAATCAACCCAATAGATTGAAGTTGAACCATAACATCGTGGGACGTTGCATTTTCGATGAAAATGAAACTCGGGTTGACGTCAGACTGACGTCATTGTCCAACGTTGGCTAGATGTTGGAGTTTGGTCACTTTTCTAATGCAACCTAAAAATAACCAAATATCAACATCTCAATGATGTTACAGCTTGATTTTGTGTGGACGTTACCACTATGACGTTTATCAGACAATGGATTTTGGTTGCCATACCTGATGAATAAATGTAAGTATTTGACGTTAATATGACGTTGGATTAAGATGTTGGCAAGACGTTGGATTCTGGTCACTTTTCAACACAATCTAAAATCAACGCAATAGATTGAAGTTGTACCATAACATCGTGGGACGTTGCATTTTCGATGAAAATGAAACTCGGGTTGACGTCAGACTGACGTCATTGTCCAACGTTGGCTAGATGTTGGAGTTTGGTCACTTTTCTAATGCAACCTAAAAATAACCAAATATCAACATCTCAATGATGTTACAGCTTGATTTTGTGTGGACGTTACCACTATGATGTTTATCACACAATAGATTTTGGTTGCCATACCTGATGAATAAATGTCAGTATTTGACGTTAATATGACGTTGGATTAAGATTTTGGCTCGATGTTGGATTCTGGTCACTTTTCAACATGATCTAAAATCAACCCAATATCAACGTTTTTATTGGACATCAAAATAACATTGTCCTTGAACGCTGGCTAGACATTGCATTTTTACATCACAACCTAAATCTAACATAATATTAACATCTTATGAAGTTGTGTGCCTGCTGGGTGTGAATTAGCTATTATATCTAAAAGTTATGAATTGCTGTGACATCGCATTAGACAAATGCTTTATTTGTTGTAATGTGTAAGTGCTAGAATTGAGTTCCTGGTTTATTTGCTAATCTAGCACATGTGAAAAAAAACAACCCTATAGAAAAAGCTTTTTTTCAGACTGCCATGCACTAGCACTCAATAGATCAATTTAACTGGATAATCTTTATTTTTTTACGTTTATTTATGTGCTTTTTGCATTTTCTAAAACTACAACAAAATATAGAAGAGAAAAAAAAACAATACAATAATAATACATATAAAATACAACACATAAAAACACTAACCCCCGACAGAACAACCGAACAACAGAGGGACAAATGCACATGAAAGCAAAATATAATTTAGCTGGTCAGGTAATGCACAAATAAAAGCAATTATAAAGTAACATTGTTTTTGTATTACCAGAAAAATGCATTATCCTGACTGTGGTTTTATTGTCAAATAATAGTTTGGGCACATTATTAAAAACATTATAGATTATGAACAGTGAATATCAATTACACTCAATTTTTAATTACTATATTATTGACAGGGGTCATTGATTACGCTTGGATGTCTTCCAATGCATTAAGGCAGGGGTGTCCAAACACGGTCCTGGAGAGTTTAGCTCCAACCGTAATCAAACACACCTGAACCAGCTAATAAAGCTCTTACTAGACATACTAGAAACTTCCTGGCAGGTGTGTTGAAGCAAGTTGGAGCTAAACTCTGCAGGACACCGGCCCTCCAGGAACGAGTTTGGACACCCCTGCATTATGCTGCGGTCACAACAGAGTTTGAGCTTGCGAAATTCTGTCGTACGGCGCTGCAAAAAGGGGCGGGATTAAACAAGATGATGAGACATTAAAAAAGCGAGCGATTGGTCCGTGTTTTTTTAAATTTCTGTTCAAAGAGGTCATGTTATGATCCTGGATTGGTCTCACGCAGTCAAGTGATGTGATTTCACAGGTCAGAGTTCACCAAGCTTGAACTTTGCACCACAGCGAACTGCGAAACTTGACCCATGACCCTGCGTTTCCGGTCTGACGCATCCGCGTGCGTATGAATGGAAGTCTATGGGGAGAAAAGTCCAGTGTGACCGCAGCTTTAAGGTGTTCTAATATCTGTCCCCATGTTTTACCAAATATCTGCAATTTGTCATTATTGATATATGTCAACCTCACCAAAGCAAGCATGTTTACGATATGTCTATACCCACATACCTAATGTAGGTACAGATTTAGTTTTCCACATTCTCAAAATCACCCTTTTGGCAATTACCATACCAAATAACATGGCTTGTCTTTCATATTTATTGAACATCTCTAAGTTACTAAATATCCCAACAACCACTGTAAGTGGACATGGTTCAACTTATGCTTATAATTGTTCTCAGCTGTTCCAGCATCAGCTCATGATCGATTATCCAATCAGACGACTCCTAACTCACTATAAATAACCAGAGTTTTCTTATCTCAATATCTTCGTCTTGAAGAACCCACCCACCTCTACATTCCCTCCTTTTCAGATGGGCGACACAGCAGCCCAGTGATTAGCCCTGTTGCCTCACTGCAGGAATGCTGCTGGTTTAAGTCCCTACTAAACCAGACGACATTTCTGTGTGGAGTTTTGCTTGTTCTCCCCGTGCTCACGTTTTTCCCCGGGTTCCCCGGTTTCCGCCCACAGTCTAAATAACTTGCACCCTAAGTAAATTGAACACACAAAATTGATACCATATGGCCCGTTTCCACTGAGTGGTACAGTACGGTTCGGTACGCTTTTATGGCCGTTTCCACTGTCAAAAGCGTACCGAACCGTACCAAACCACTTTTTCGGCACCCTTTCGAAAGGGTACCAAAGACGAGAAAGGGTACCAAAAGGTGGAGCTACACGTGCAGCTGAACGCTGATTGGTTACAGAGATACGTCACGATCTCGTGGAGCTAGCCAGAATCAAAACAATGGAGCCGCCATGTTTTTAAATACACAGCCGAGACAACTATATGCATTATAATAACGAGTAATGGATGACCCGGGCTCAAAACAAACCTTGTTGTTGTCTTGATGAACAGCCACAAAGCCAAGAATCTGCCGTGTCCTGTTGTTGTTTTACGAGGCCGTCTAAAAGTCTAAAAGTGCGAGCGGTTTTTTCGCGATCGCGTCTAGATTTGATATAACGAACTTCTTGAGCTGATGACAATGACGTGTGTGATTAATGAAGCGTCTTCGACATCTGATCCATTTAGAAAGAAAAGGACAAACGCGAGAGTGAAGCGCGGAAAAAGGAGAAGCCCAACAAAACACAGTAGCAAATAGTTTCAGCAACCTGAACAATCTGCCATGAACAAATCATGAAAAAACTGCCATGTTTATCATCACCTTTTGTACTATTATGAACTCGAATGACGGAATTACTCTCTAACAGAGGCTACATGTGCTGGTGAAGATTACAGACACATATGAGAGGTTAGCTCTGACTGTGGGCTACTGTATATGTTGCGTGTTGTTTTTGAACTCAAATAAGGACTAAATGTATGCTGTGTGTAGTTTATCTGTAAGTGGTAACATATCGGAGACTGTAAGGGTCTGTATGTGTTTATATGTGTTGCATTTTTATTTATTTTATATAATTGCAGACGTTACAGTAGGCTGTAACACTGTCGCACTGTCATTGATCTGCAGTTATAATCAAATCATGTTCATAGAAATGTTAGTAATAAACATTTATAAACAAGTATTAATATGTTTAAAGCATCTGTTTTGTTAGAAGAGCTTCTCATATAATGTGAACGACCTGTACAGCTTTACTGTAAACAATTATTCAAGCGAGAATGACGTCGACTGAAACTCTCTGTAGTACACCACGCCCACCAAAAGGGTACCCCTTGTAGTGGAAACGCAAGCCTGATAAAGGTGACCCGTACCGACCCGAACCGTACCGTACTGTACCACTCAGTGGAAACGAGCCAATAGTCAAGCTCTAAGCAAGTGCACCTCTCCTCAGTCATCCATATTCATCATTCAGCTAGAATAAGCCGGGGGAGTTTATCGAGATCTATCTGAGCTCAAACTCCCCTCTCGCCCTGCAAACGGGAGCGAGCCCAGGGCACGAGGATCTCATAAGCTCAGGGCTCTCTCCCGGGACAGCATGCCAAACAAGCTTTTATTATCAATCATCAGCTAAGTGTGAACTCTTGAAACACCTATTACAAAGTGGAGATACCTGAGGAAAAATCGTATGCAGTTTCTCCTTAGATAAGTATAACCTATGCAGGGTTTTAAATTGAATTAAATTATGTCTTACGTTAATTGAGCATGCATGTATATTCTCAAGGCCTTCTTCCCAACTTTCCAAATCTAACCCTAATTCATTCTCCCAGGCTTGCTTAACTTTGATTTCATCCACAACTTCCTGTCTTAACAAGATGGTATAGAAATATGACACAGCTCCCCGAATTGGACAATGTTTTAACCTGCAAGGTCTTTATCAGGTCTTCAAAGGACAGCCCTGAAACTTCAAATTAAACATGATTTTGGGAAGGGGTGCCATTGGTAAAGACATTCCCCAAAAAAAAAAAAAAAATCTCTTTATGAATAACTCTACACATGGTCATGCCCTACGTGACCTCACTTCCACCCACTTCAAGGGCTCTGCCATTCATATGGCATCAGGATGTTCACTTCTGTGTGGAAATTGCCTCATGTCAGAACCTGCAGATTTATGATTTAATTTTCTGTCAAAGTGACAATAAATCAGCACTGACCACGAAAAAGGTCATCTTCATTTTGGATGGCCTGAGGACTTGTAAATTAGCAGCACATTTTCATTCTGAGGTGAACTATCCCTTTAGGGAGACACGAGGAAGGATAAGATCAGCCCCTCATGGAGTCATTTTTTTAATACACCGATATCAATTACAAAACCAGATGTGTGATCAGACAGCTTCATATTTTGTGATTCACAAGTATTTTCTGTTTATTTACAGTTGTGAATTGCATAATGGGACCTTTATCTTTGCTCTGTTGAAAACTCAACTCTACAGTCGAACAAAGTGACTTTCATTGACATTTGTAATAATATAATGTGTAGGAAATAATATCTAGAAAAATGAGTCTGTAAAATAACAGAAAATGTACTGGCAACCTATTAAAAGGGTTTTGTAGCGTAATATACAACACCAATCCAGAAATATAGCACTGTAATTGAATATGTTCATAAGAGTCACTTTTTCAAGGTTAAAAGTTGTTGGAAGAAAGATCAAGGTCCCATAATGCAATTCAAAAGCATAAATAAATGGGGAAAAACGGAAAATAAAATCTCAAACTACTAAAAACTGCCATTTTTTTGGGGATATTTTTTACAGCAACTACACGAATAACAATACACTTAGCTAAATACATTACAGAAGTCTGTTGCTTTCTGCAATAAAAGTACCTTTCATAAGGCCACATCTGTGTCTGTGCATAGCAACATTACATGTTTATATAGTATTTTGTGAGTATGGTCATTTGATCGCAATATCAAGTCTTGGCCACTGCTTCAGAAACAAACTCTCTTTCAAATGCATTCATTTATTTTTTTAGTATTTACACAAAATGTCTTTTTACTGATTTTGCAGTCTGATTTGTTTTGCTATTTAGACAAGCTCTTCTGTTTTATTTACTTTCCCACATTCAGGTCAGTCTGTGGGTTTTTGTGGCCCTGGGCAAAATGTATGAAAAACCGCACAAAAGTGTCGTGATGTAAAGGCCTGGTTTCACAGACAAGCCATAGACTTAGACTAAGCCATTATTAGGGCAGTTTAATTTTTTATAAATGTGACATGGAAAGAATAACTGGTGTCCATCTTAAAGGTCCCGTGAAAATAAAATAAAACATTTCTGATGATAGCTTCAGTCTGTTGGTTTTTAGGATATCTGTAAGCTAGTGTGCTCCAAAACTGGCAAATGTTGCATTTAGAAAATATAAAACTGATATAAACATGCAAAGCTTGTAGTTTGTAACTTCCACCTAAACAGATCAACGCTAAAAGTTGAACATGTTTTCTCTATTTAACGTTACTATAGACAACAGTGAAAAACAACTTCCCAGGTATCGCACGTACTCTCGCTCAGCTGGATGATGGACTCATGAAAAAAATAATTGTTTGCATTCACAACAAACAGATTTGAGAAGTCAAAAACACGGAGCGCGACCGGAAGCATGTGACTGTGAAGTTGGAGCTTGGTCTTAAAGTCTTTTAAATTCTTACAATTTATGACGACACAGCAGTCAAAATTGGGACAAGGAAGGTCACGTACGAGAAAAAATTGTATATATATATATATATAAGGAAATTTGTTAAAAGGTGTTTAAATTTTTAAACAGTAGCTTATTAATCAAGCAAATAACACTGCTCTGCACATTCAACTTTCTCAGGAATTTGACCATTTGAATAATAATAAAAAAAAAACAATAATAATGAAAATGCATTCATTAATTTTCCTTCGGCTTAGTCCCTTTATTTATCAGGGGTCGCCACAGCAGAATGAACCACCAACTTATCTAGCATATATTTTATACAGCGGATGCCCTTCCAGTTGCAACCTAGTATTAAGAAACACCCATACACTCTCATTCACTACGGCCAATTTAGTTTACCCAATTCCACTATAGCGCTATTCCGGAGCACTCAGAGGAAACCCACGCCAACACAGGGAGAACATGCAAACTCCACACAGAAATGCCAACTGACCCAGCCGAGACTCGAACCAGCAACCTTCTTGCTGTGAGGCGACAGTGCTAACCACTGAGCCACCGTGTCACCCCTATAATAATGATAATAATTAAGTATAGTAATTAAGAAAATAAAGATTTAAAAATGTATTTATATTTTAATTAATAATATTAAAATATAAACACATTTTCGAAAATACTTTGTTGATCTGCTTCTATTGGTCATTTTATGTTACAGAAATAAGGTGCAAAGCTAAGAATACGCTAAAAGTTGAACACATGTTTTGCATAAAAACATCTTCCCAGGTATCGCACGTACTCTCGCTCAGCTGGATGTTGCACTCATGAAAAAAATAATTGTTTGCATTCACAACAAACAGATTAGCTGAAGTCATAAACACGGAGCGTGACAGTGAATAGCGTCGCCGACTGTGAAGCCGAAGCTTGGTCTTAAAGCCTTTATGAAATATTCACAATTTATGACGTCAAAATTGGGACAAGGGAGTTCACGAACGAGACTAAAGAATCGTTGACAAAAAGTTGTATCTCAGTCTATCCTAACAAACCATACATCAATGTAAATCAGTCACATCCTGATTTGACTGTTTTTTTTGTGGTCCAGGGTCACAAATGTATTTATATTGAAACTTTTATATTATAGTTTTACAAATACTGTTAAGAAATAAGTGTTTTAAATGTAAAATTCTGAATAAAGAAATAAGGGATGTTGGTTAAAAATACTTGTACAATATACTACAGTAAAAATCTATTAGACTAACTAATATATATATATATATATATATATATATATATATATATATATATATATATATATATATATATATATATATATATATATATATATATATATAAAACTTGTTTAACATTTTAAACAGTGGCCTTTTAATCAGGCAAATAACACTGCCCTGCACATTCAACTTTCCTCAGAACTCAGAATTTGACCATTTTTAATAATAAAAAATACTTAATAACAATACTAATGATGATGATGATGATAATGAAGTGCTGATATTACCAGCCTCCCTTGTAATTTTTTTTTTTTTTTTTTTGAATTAATGAATGAATTAATATTTTAATTAATAATATTAAAACAAACTTTAATATGATCTGCTTTTGTTGCTTGACACTTCTATTGGTCATTTTATTTTACAAAAATAAGGTGCAAAGCTAAGAATACTTGAAGTTGAACACGTTTTCTCTATTTAACGTTCCAATAGTCAACAGTGAAAAACAACTTCCCAGGTATCGCACGTACTCTCGCTCAGCTGGATGTTGGACTCATGAAAAAAATAATTGTTTGCATTCACAACAAACAGATTTGAGAAGTCAAAAACACGGAGCATGACCGGAAACAGTGTGGCATGCTGTGAAGCCGGAGCCCAAAACCTTTTTGAAATTTTTTACAATTTATGATGACATATCGGTCAAAATTGGGACAAGGAAGGTCACGTACGAGAAAAAAATTGTTGTCAAATAGTTTATCTCAGTCTATCCTAACAAACCATACAGCTAAAATATGCCAGCTTAAAATAAGTGTTTTAAATTAAAAATTTTGAATAAAGAAATATGAAATGTTGGAGAAAAATATACTTGTACAGTATACTACACAAAAAATCTATGACACTATATATTTTGTTAGCCCAGCTGAATTATTCGCCCATTTTTTATTTTTCCCCCAATTTCTAATTAACAGACAGATTTTTTCAACACATTTCTAAACATAAACGTTTTAATAACTCATTTCTAATAACTGATTTATTTTATCTTTGCCATGATGACAGTAAATAATATTTGACTAGATATTTTTCAAGACACTTCTATACAGCTTAAAGTGACATTTAAAGGCTTAACTAGGTTAATTAGGTTAACTAGGCAGGTTAGTGTAATTAGGCAAGTTAATCTATAAAGATGGTTTGTTCTGTAGACTATCACAAAAAAAATAGCTAAAAGGGGCTAATAATTTTGTACCGAAAATGTTTTTAAAAAAATTAAAAACTGCTTTTATTCTGGCCAAAATAAAACAAATAAGACTTTCTCCAGAAGAAAAAAAATATTATCAGACATACTGTGAAAATTTCCTTGCTCTGTTAAACATCATTTGGGAAATATTCAAAAAAGAAAAAAAAAATTCAAAGGGGGCTAATAATTCTAACTTCAGCTGTGTAACCACGGAAGTGACATGACAACAAAGGTGCGGATCCAAATGCAGGTTTTATTAAGGAATGGTCAGGCAAGCAATGATCAATACAGGAGCAAACAGATGTATGAAGGAAATCCAGAAATGTAGTCAATATAGAAGGCAGATGGTCACAAGGCTGGCAGCAGAGAGAGAAACAGATAATCAAGGCGAGGGTCCAAACACGGCAAGACAAGGTAACGCTTGGAATTGTGACTGTGAGAAGACAACAAGACTCCGCAACTGGAGTGAGTGTATGTGCTGTTTATGTACTGTGTGTAATCAGTTCTTGAGCGGCTTCAGCTGTGGGATGTAATCAGTGATGATATGGAACCGGTTGTGTGTGATGTGAGAGTAGTGCATGTTTGGAGATGAAGTCCATTAGGTGGCAGATTTGTAGTCCATTAGTGAATGTGCGTGTTAACCAGCGATCTATGGGGAGAAGATCACTGGTGATCGTGACAAGCTATGTGTGTGTGTATATATATATATATATATATATATATATATATATATATATATATATATATATATATATATATATATATATATATATATATATATATTATACAGTGTTGGGATAACGCATTACAAGTATCGCAAGTTACATAATAATAGTACTAAGTATTGCTTTTTAAAAACAAGTAAGAATATTTGAGTTACTTTTTAGTTTAATCAGCTTTTAAAAAATAAATTGCTGAATTAATATTAAAGTCACAATAAATCCCACAGTTAAGGAGAGAATGTGTTCAATATTTTGAATGCATCGGAGAAAAGAAAAGGTGATTATAGTCTCAATGGACAGTGATTTTACTTAAATCAAATAGTACAAAAGCTAAAAATTTTGACCTTAAAATGGTTCATAAAAATTAAAGACTGCTTTTATTCTAGCCAAAATAAAACAAATAAGACTTTCTCCAGAAGACAAGACAAAATATTATCAGACATACTGTGAAAATTTCCTTGCTCTGTTAAACATCATTTGGGAAATATTTAAAAATGAAAAAGAAATTCAAAGGGGGGCTAATAATTCTGACTTTAACTGTGTGTGTGTTTGTGTATATATATATATATATATATATATATATATATATATGTCAATAATGCATTACTTCCAAAAGTAACTTTCCCCAACACTGTATATATATACATGATAAAACTGTACATGATGTGGTCTATTAATCAGGCAAATAACACTGCCCTGCACATTCAACTTTGTTCAGAACTAAGAATTTGACCATTTGAATAATAAAAAAATTACTTAATAATAATTATAATAATAATATTGATGAAATGCGTATTTAACCAGCCTTGTTAAAAAAATTTGAAAATGAATTAATATTTTAATTAGTAATATTAAAATAAACTTTAATATGATCTGCTTTTGGTGCTTGACACTTCTATTGGTCATTTTACGTTAGGAAAATAAGATGCAAAGCTAAGAATACTCTAAAAGTTGAACACATTTTTTATTGAAAAACATCTTCCCAGGTATCACACGTACTCTCGCTCAGCTGGATGTTGCACTCATGAAAATTTGCATTTGCAACAGATTTAAGAAGTCGAAAACACGGAGCGTGACCGTAAACATTGTCGCTTGCTGTGAAGCCGGAGCTTGGTCTTAAAGCCTTTTTGAAATTTTCACAATTTATGACAACACAGCAGTCAAAATTGGGACAAGGGAGTTCACGTACGGGACAAAGAGCTAACAAATTCTGGACCTTTGGCAGGGGGTGGGTCATTCAAACCTCTTGAACCCCCTCCCCTGGTTACAAGTATAGCCACAGTCAAATATCCTTCTCTTTCCTTCTTGCATGTCAGTATGTCCGTGCTCGTTTACGTCTCACAAGGCTATCGAGTTTCAATCATGAGAAAACACTACAGCCTCCTGCTATGTGGACAAAATACCCGGCCCTACATTTTACAATATTGTGCTGGCTGTCTAGAGGACGGAGATAAATGGTCCTGCTGCTTTTAAGCGCTGTACCATCCACACAGCTAAAACATGCCAGCTTAAGATGCCAATCTGCAGCTGATGTATGCGCCGATACAGCTCTTCTTGGAGATGGGGAAAAGGGCAGCAGGCTTTTTGAAAAGGCAACTTAACAAAAGCCAGCACTTCGCTAGATTGTGCAACCATCATCCACTTAAGCGTCACTTTGGGCCCAAGGCAGGATTTCATCTCCTCGTGCGTCACAAACAGAAAGCAGGGCCAGCATCAGACAGACTGCGACACATTGGGAAAGAGCTCTACCGTACGAATAAATGATGGTCTGCTCATTGTTGCGCTCTCATGTTTGACTTTGAAACATGAACAGGGCTCACACTGTTTTTCGGAGATCATTTTTGAGGATATGTTACATTTTGTTATGATGGGAATACAAGACAAGGATCAAAGATTCATGGCCTAAAGCAGGGGTCTGAGTCAAATTCTCAATTCAAAGATCCAAATCTGTTTCTGCATATAATTTTTTAAAACAACGTTTAAGGACTGACGTCTGACTGACCAAGTGATGAAGTGTTTCAGGTGTAAATTTGTCCATATTCTTCCTGCAAATAAGTCTTGAGGTGGGCAATAATATCTTGGTTGTTGCATTTTGCACTTCAGAATGTGCCACACATTTTCTATTGGACACAGGTCGGGACTGCAGGCAGGCCAGTCAGGTACCTGTATCCTCTTCCTCCACAGCCAGGACTTTGTAATGTGGCAGAATGTGGTTTTGCAATGTCTTGTTGAAATATGCATGGACATCAGCATATTGTGCTCCAAAATCTTTAAGTATTTTTCAGCATTAATGGTGCATCACAGAAGTGCAGGTTACCTTTGCCAAGGGCACTGACACAACCCCATACCATGACAGACCCTGGCTTTTCGACTTGTTGCTAGTAACAGTCTAGGGTGCGTTTCCCAACCAACAACGTAACAACCAACGCGGCTGAACTATGTGGTGTTTTTCAGTTAAGATAAAACGTTTATATATTTTCCATGTATGAGAAGGCTTTAACAATCAAACTGTAAAGTATTAATTATTGTGAAATTGTCAGCTAAGATATTATCTGCACAGAATAGAGAAGTGCTACAGGTTGCTGAGAACAACACATCCTGTTTTCGGGTGTGGGTGCACAGAAAAAGAAGAAGATTCTAAAAAGTGACAGGATGTAAGAGCTGTCTACGTGTTCTGAAGCATCTGCCTTAAAAGGTCAATCATCAAGTAAAGACAATGAGGAAGGAGTCAAAACTGGGGTATAAAGACATGTGTTACGGAAACAGAAGACAGAGTCTGAAGTTCCTGAAGACTCTCCTGCGCAGAGCATTTTATTATGGTTTCTTCTTTGCTTCCAAATAAAACTTTGTAATTTGACCAGAGTGCCTCCATCCCATTTTTGAGCATGCTGTGGACCACTTTGAGAGTCCAACAACTATCATAGTATGATGCATTGTTTGGGAAAAGAACGATGTAGTGACGAGTGTTTCCCAAAATTCGTAGTTTCTCTGTCACAGATCCATCATTTGAACCACGTTAGTTATAATGTAAAACGTCCATAATGATGCACTAAGCGGCGTGATAACAACTTATTTAGAGGAGAACCCCATAATTTCTTTGTGCAAATTATATTGTTTTACAAACACACATTTAAAAAAAAAATCCAATATTAGTTTTGGTAAAAACATGCACTCACTTTCCATTTTACTTGAAATATATGTAGACGACACATATAGGGTCTGTGATTCCTCTACAAATATTATTGGGAACATTACATATTCTATTCTAAAACATAAAATCATTTACAAAAGCTAACACCTATTCTAATATCATATATAAATCATATAAATAAATAATGAGGCTTTTTATTAAGAAATGAAATTTTATATTTATTATTTATTAGCAAATTAAATAATCCTACTTTAATATCAATAATAATATTAATAATGATGATGATGATTATTATTATTATTAGGTAGGATATTGTTTTTTTTGGGTTTTTTTTTTTTACTTTACTTTTTTTACTTTTACAATTTGACACATTCAAACCACTGCAGAAATGTTCTAAGCAACAGGCCCATGTGATTTACAGTACAGATACCTAATAAATAACCTACTATAAATTAAAAGCATTACCGTATGCTGTGTTTTTTTGTTTGGAGACGTAATGTAAATTCCGCTTATAAATATTAGGTCACCTATAGCTTTCATCATGAGCAGTGCCAGACGGAATCTGCGGACGTTTTTTGCTATTTTTGCGGAGAATTTTGGTAAAAATCTGCGGATTTCTGCGAAATTATTTTAGGAGTATCATAACTAAAACCTTTATATGTGAAATAAAAAATAATATATTTTTATCTTGTATTTAATGTTTAAAATGCAAATCGATTAACTGTAAATAGTTAACTGTAAGTAAATAAACAGAATTAATGATGGGCTAAAAATCTGCGGAAAATCTGCGGAATTCTGTGCGCGCAGATTCCGTGTGGGCCTAGTCATGAGCCACGATTGTATTTAAGATGACATCAATGATTTCAAAGTGCACTGGAGCGCAATTGTAAACATGAAGGTTGCTAAAACTGAACTGTAAAAATACTTTGAAAGCGAATTACACCTAAGAGAGATGACCTTAATGCTTTTTTTAATAATTCCAAGTTGAAATGTTAGAATGTTCTAAATGAATTGGGCATAGGGGGGATAACTGGGAATAGAACACAGCCAGGAACTATGTTTCTAGCTACAGCTCCAGAGGTGTAGTTGCAAGGAAGTAGTTTGCGATGCAGTTTGCGAATGTTTGTTGGAACGATGGATTTGGGGAACACCAAATCAACAAACTATGTTTGTAACGATGGAACTTGCGACCTTAGTTGGCTAACAATGCTTTTCAGAAAGGCACCCCTGGATGATCCTTTTCTTCTTTGGCCCGAAGCACATAGCATCCGTTTCTCCCAAAAAATACATCTCCATTGTGTGATGGTCCATCCCAGATGCCTCAGAGTCGAAGTCGATGGCGCTTCTGGACACTGTTAACATAGGGCTTCCTTTTTGCACTGTACAGCTTTAACTGCAATTTGTGGATGTAACTACGTATTGTTGTCCTTGACAAAGGTTTACCAAAGTAGTCCTGAGCCCATGTGGTGATTTCGCTTAAAGATAGATGACGATTCTTGATGCAGTGCCACCTGAGGGATCAGAGATCACAGTTGTTCAAATTAGGCTTGCGCCCTTGTCCTTACACTTAAATTTCTCCAGATTCCTTGAATCTTTTAATGATGTTATGCACTGTTAAAGGTGAAATATCCAAATGTCTTCCTATATTCATTTGAGGAACATTATTTTTTAACATTTCCATGATTTTCTCAGGTATTTGTTGGCAAACTGGCGATCCTCTCCCCATCTTTGCTCCTAAAGGACTAGACCTTTCTTGGATGCTGCTTTATTATCAAATCATAATTACAATCACCTGTTGACATCACCTGTTTCAAATCACATCGTTATTTAACCAGTTTACCTGATTACTAGCCCTAAACTGCTCCTGTCCTTTTTTTGGGAATGTGTTGCGGGTCTGAATGACAGAAAAGGATGTATATTTACAAATGAAACTAAGTTTACCAGATAAAACATGACGTAAAATATATTGTCTGCAATGAAATACAAGTCAAAGTAAATTTGGAAATCACTACTTTTTTTTTTATTTGACATTTGCTTTTCATACTGTCACTATGATCATGTGTGCTCATGCAAAATAATATACAGAAATGCCTTACTCATGCAGTTAGTTACTGTATTACACACAAAAAATTGTATTGTAATTTATAATACATACAAATTTTTTAACCGTAGTATAGGAAACTGTATTATACTACACAGGATTTACAAGTTGGTGAGTGAATACTACAAAATACTGTATTATTAACTATCATGAACTGATGAATACTGTAGTATACTGAGTTTTTCCTACCTTAAACTGTGGTGTGTTGTATAAAATTTGAGTGAAGTATTGGGTAATTGTTTGTAATAGCTGTTGTGTTACCATAGGAACTCATCACCTATAAGGGGTAATAATTCTGACTTCAACGTGTTGAGTGATAAGGCAGAATTGTTGCAAACTGTCACGTTTTATCGCACGGTATAACCTGTCATCCCACCCTGACCCTAGGTTGATAAATTAAAAGAGACTGTGGGACGTGCTGGTGTTTTTTGGCACTTCAAGTGTAGGAACCAATACATATCAACAAGTCACTAAGTGAACCGTGACCCTTTGGGTGGGTTTGCATGAAAAGACGACTCCCTCCTGGGGCTGCGTTAATGAATTGTTTAGGCAAAGCGAACAAAGAGAATGAAAACAAAATTAAGCTCTATTTAGGGGAAAGATGCCGATACATTAGGAAGGATCAAACAAACCTGGGAAAGCATGCGGGCACTTTGGAAATCAGAATGAAGGATCTTACCAGCGCACGAGACTCTGAAGCCACAAACACAGTGCTTTCTGCTTAGGGGATTCACCTGAAGAATGTTGCTTTATACAACATCTTGTTTACTTGTGCCCTTACTCTCTTATTAGTGTTTATCAACACATCCTATCAGCCCTCACTAATCTGAAACGTCCACCCTTTGCGTGTTTATTTATTAAAGGTTTTTTTGTGCATTTAGGTGTAGTTCCTCTGTTTAATTTTGTTAAAAATCAATGTAGCTAATTCTTTCCTGAAAGTTTAAGTAAAAAAATTATATGAAGCTGTTTGTTATTCAGTCCCTCCAGGATGTTGTGAGTCTACCCTGCTGAAAAAACCAGCATATGCTGGTAAGGTATGTTTTGATGCTGGTCTTGCTGGTTTCAATGCTGGTTTTGCTGGTTTCAATGCTGGTTTTGCTGGTCTCGATGCTGGTCTTGCTGGTTTCAGTGCTGGTCTCAATGCTGGTCTTGCTGGCCTGAGTGCTGGTCCTGACCAGCATTGAGACTAGCAAGACCAGCTATAAAACCAGTAAGACCAGCATCAAGACCAGCAAAACCAGCATAGAGACCTGCAAAACCAGCATTGAAACCAGCAAAACCAGCATTGAAACCAGCAAGACCAGCATACCAGCATCAAAACATACCTTACCAGCATATGCTGGTTTTTTCAGCAGGGTAGTGGTTCTTTCACTGCAAAAATACAACAATTGAAACAGTGCGTCAATAATGATGTAGTGATGCGTAAATTAAACGTTACTTAGTTAAGGCATGCGCTAATCATGAACTTACTTTAATTACAACATGTGTCACATGAATTCATGTGTGAATAATGACCGGCAGCTAGCTCTCTGCAACTCTCACATGGTCGTCCACTAAAGCTAAGTAGAGCTGCTCCTGGTTAGTATCTGGATGGGAGACCACATTGGAAAGCTAGGTTGCTGCCAGAAGTGGTGTTAGTGAGAACAGCAGGGGGCGCTAAACCTGCGGTCTGTGTGGGTCCTAATGCCCCAGTATATTGATGGGGACACTATACTGTCAGTGAGCGCTCTCTGTTGGATGAGATCCTAATGCCCCATTCACATGTCACTTTGAATGGATGACATCAAGTGTTGCCGAACTGAATTGTGGATCCCGCGGCACTGCTTTAGCAGTGTTGCTCACTGCAGAAGTTGGGAATTTCTCAACTTTTCAAGCACCAACGGAAGCTTCAGCTTATCAGATTGCTTTATACCCCAGCTCAGACAGTAGCCGATTGCGATTAATTTCATTGGCTGACACTGCTATTTTAGATGCTCTTGCACTCCTGGTTAGACCTAAACTGCATTTCGTTGCCTTGTACTTGTACATGTGTAATGACAATAAATTTTTATCTAATCTAATCTATGACGATCAGCCCCAACTTCAGACATGCTCTCCTTCATGCGTTGATGCTGAAGCTCTGTGTGAATCGGGCATGACTCTCTTCGGTCATTAAATATCCCAGGATGTCCTTCAAAAAAGGAGTAGAGGTTTAACCATGGCTAAATTTTCCCACTGGCCTCTGTACATCATGGCCTCCTCACCATCCCCATATCATAACTTGATTTATCACTCTGTCTCCTCTCCACCAATCAGCTGGTGTGACCCTCCGAAATGTGTAAAGTGCTTTAAGTGTCCAGAATATTTTCGCTATATAAATGTAAGGAATTATTATTATTATTATTATTATTATGATTAATGGCTACCTTATTTACTTGTTAGTACAAGTTTGTTAATAAATGTATTATTTATCACTTTAGTTTTAGCTAAATGCAACCAACATGAAGTCATGACCTGTTAATGTATCGTTATGTCATGACTAGGGCCAGACAGAATCTGCAGACATTTTTTTTTTTGCTATTTCTGCACAGAATATTGGGAGTACCCTAACTAAAAAATTAATATATGAAACAAAAAATACTACATTTTTAACTTTTATTTAATGTTTACAATGCAAATCAAATTACATCCACTTATTTGGCAAACAAATGTATGGAATGGTATGGTATGGATGGAATTGCTTAGGGCCCCTAAATCACTAAATCTGCCCCTGTTTATATATTATATCTACTAAAAAACAGAAAATATTACTTTACATTAGGCATGAGCCGGTATAAATTTCTGGCGGAATGATAACCTTGAATAAAAATATCATGGTTTCACGGTATTGTGATTACTGCTCTAAAAAAGTTCTTTTTAAATGTAAAAAACAACAACTTTTTTACTCCATTAAACACAATATATTTTACTTCAGGAAACGTTTATAATATTATATAACAGTAAACATGTCAGGCAAAATAATTAAAATTAATTATTGACTTCTGCTCTCTTCATTGGTTTTAAAATAACAGATTTATTTACAACACATAAAAAAACATAAAAAAAAAACCCTTACATATACCTTAGAAACGGTATAACAGCGGTTTTAAAACCATGACTTTTCCTAACCGCAGTAAATTAAACCGGTTATCGTACCATGCCTACTTTACAAACTGTGTTATAAATAAATCATCTGAACATTTTTATATTTGTCAATAAATATTACTGAAATTAATTTAAATAAATATAAATTTACACCAGTAGATAAATAGAATGAATGATGGGCTAATAATCTTTCTGCATGAGCAGATTCTGTGTAGGCCTAGTCATGACTTTACTTGGAGGGGCATAATTATCATTAACTCATTCTTAACTACTCCTGTATTTAAACAGGTACACTGTAAAAAAATCCCGGTTGCCTTAGATTTTTAAGTTGAGTTAAATTAACCTTATGAGTCCATTGAACTTATATTAGGTTAAACCGACTTAAAACAGCTTGCACAACTAATAAATTTAAGTTAAAACATAATTAACTTAGTTAAATAAGTTACTAGAAACTAAAAACATACGCTGTCATGACTAATCGATTATATAATTTTTTTACAGTGTATGTGCGTCTGTCCAGTGCATGTTTACATTGAAAAACAATACAAACGTGTTCTGTCTACATCAAAATTAACATTTTAAACAGAAGTACAGTAGTTAAGACCATTGGTCGACTGTTTTGTTCGCATTTTTGAGTCTGTGAACTGGAGCGAAAAGTGAAAAGCATTTTGAAGTGAAAAAGTGAGCTGTGCTGAGATATTGGTTATAAACATAAGTTAGTAACTCCTCAGAAGACTGATAAATAATACAGTGAATGTCTTATTGTGTAAGATATAGTTTTCTTATTTAAGCCCTAGAGTGAAATCGATGATATGAATGTCATGATTTTGTTTTAGATTAGTGTCATTCATAAGAAGACTCCCTTCAATGCAGAGACAGTTTTGGGTGAGTACCGTCAAGGAGCTTATAAATTATCTAATACAGTACATATAAGCCCCCAAAGCCCACCAGTCTTTCACGTCATCGCCGCTCAATCACACAAATGATCGTTGCACGTGCACCGTAAAGACTCCAACATTACTCATTACAAGCAGTTAAATCTTATTAAATCTTGGTTTTATCATTCTACTTCTGTTATTTGCAAAGAGCCAGTGGCGTAAAACTGCTTATTCTCCAAACGCTCCCACTGGACTACTTGAGAAGACTCCCAATGCTGTAAAAAAAAAAAAAGAGTAAAACACACAACCCCAGGGTGTTTGAACTGCCGTCTACGCTCTGCCGAGTATGAACTGTAAACCAGAACTGAGTTCACCCGAAATAAAGAGTGATAGGCAGTGTAGCGTGGAAATACGATCCAGAACATTTCTGCCACAACACGAGTTAAGTCCATCAGCACTGCGTTAACAACCGTAGCAAAACTGCACTGATATCATTCTGCATTGGGAAAACTTATATCTGCTGGGATTAGGTTTGACGGGAAGAGCGAAATATCAGTTCAGATGTAAACGTTCACCTATGCATTAGAATGTTAAACCAATTACTGAGCTAATGTTATTAAAAACATATTCGACACGTCATTAAGTGTATGGAAAAGATGAAGCATTCTCAAAACCCATGCAATGTAGCTTTAGTGCTAGCTCTACTAGGAAGACTAAAAGGTTCAGGACACCCTGGAGTACTTTTTTTGAGATTTTGAGTGACAGATTTGAGTGTGTTGAGCATTAGTTAACACCAGGGGCGATTTTAGGATTTTCATTTTAGGGGGGCCCAGTGTTGCCAGAATGGAAAAGTCAAAGTATCGTACCAGAACCTCAAAATTATCGCATATAGAGGAAAGTCAGAATCTCGCCAGAAGTAGTAGACCATCCGAGTACTCCTTGCCTACTGTTTTTCAAATACTATAAATTCGGACATACTGTTCGGCTAAGATACTGTTTCTCACATACTATATTGTGTACATTTTCCTCCAGCATGTTCTGGGTCTTCCCCAGGGCTTTCTTTGGTGGTACAAGCCCCGAACACCTCCCTGAGAACACAGGTAGGCGCACTCATTTTTCTTATGATATGATCTGTTAAAACATCACCACATGACTTTTTTTTTTTTGCACATGATGAATTGTATTTATTTAAAGTGTATGCTACTCAGTAGTGCTCATAAGTCTTTTATGCGCATCTTAGCGCCAAGCATCAAGCATTGTTGCAATATGTGAATGGAGACATTGCTATTGTATTACACCAATTTACACTGAATACTATATTTTAAAGCAGAGAAATAGTTAGATGTATTGCCCCAACTTCATATTTCAGTTGAGATTACGTCACCATACCTGTCAAGCCTCCCGTTTTTCCCGGGATTCTCCCGTATTTTACAGTTCTATCATCCCGTAAAGGTATATTCCCGTATTTCTCCCAAATTTTCAGTCTTTCTCTGAAGGGTGGCAATAAACATTAAAGAGCAGAGCCTCCCTATAAACAACCCATACCACCAAACCACCAGGGGCCGCCCTTTGAATTCAATTCAATTCATCTTTATTTGTATAGCGCTTATACAATGTAGATTGTGTCAAAGCAGCTTCACATGGAAGATTATAGTGAATTGAAACAGAGTCAGTTCAGTTTTCAGAGATTAAGTTCAGTTCAGTTTAGCTCAGTTCAGTGTGGGTTAGTAATCACTACTGAGAAGCCAAACACTGAAGAGCAAATCCATCGATGCGCAGCTCTACAGATCCGAACCATGCAAGCCAGTGGCGACAGCGGCGAGGAAAAACTTCACCAATTGGCGAAAGCGAAGATTTAAAAACCCTCGAGAGAAACCAGGCTCAGTTGGGCACGACCATTTCCCCTATGGCCAAACGTCTTGTGCAGAGCTGCAGTCTAGGCGCAGGAAGCTGGACCTCAGCGAAGACTCGTCTGTCCTTGGAGCATCACAGGAGTCAGTCTCATGTTCTCACTCTACGATGACCACCACAGCAGCTGCGCTCTTAAATGTGAGTCTACTTTAAAATAAATCTAAAAACGGCAGGATTCCCTTTTCTTTTATTACAGGTACCGTCTCCCCTTCATATGCAATCCTCAACACAGTCATATAGCGGTGCGTGACTATCAGCTGACGCGCTCCATAGTGATAAATAAAGGCTGTTTCCCAGATTCTGTACACGCGATTTGAAAAGGAGCGAAAGTCTGGGTTTTGTGTGCGTGTTTAAACAGACATATACACATAAATAATAATAATAATATCTAAAGACGTCGATCTTGGTTCGGTTTTTTTCAAACACAACTAATTTTGTCCTAAATGAGCATAAAAAGTTATGAAAGCAATCGAATGCTTTTTTATAACGTTAGATGGTTGCATTTTTAAAGTGACACTGTTATTTAATGTAATCAAACGAAAAAAATCTAAATAAATAAGATATTAAATAAACTAAAATATAAAAAATTAAATCTAAATATTCATTCGTTGCTCTTTAATCAGGATGTGTGTACGTTATACAGTGAAGAAACGGCTAATGAGGTTTGATAGCTTGATTTTATTTCATTATAATAGCTATTAATTTTAATAAGCTGAACTGTTTGTTAATGTATTTGCTGCTAATGTATGCTATTTATTTTTTCTTTTGTGAATAATAATAATAATAAAACATATTACTGACCATTTAACTGTTTATTTACAATAAAACAGCTCCAAATCAACATATTTAGTAATTTAGGAATTTTTTTAAGAGCGGTGGGGGGGGGATCCCTATTATGGTGGGCATATCCCCCACTCAGAGCTGGTTCATTAGAAATGGAGGATGTTCCTGTGAAAAGTGTGGAATTGTAATGCTAGCTGCCTATATTGACCTTATTCTTGTTGTACAAGCGGGCACAGCCATTAGAAACTTTTTGGCTTGAGACTTCAGGCTCATTCACTTCCATTGATTTTTGGATGGTAAATAAACATTAAATAGACGTTAAACGTTCGTTATGCTGCTTGATGTTGCAAACTGATGTTTTCTTATTACATTAATCTACTTTTTATGTATAGTCATGAACACACTTGCTTTGTAGAGCAACTACTTTCACCATTTTCTGCTGTTTATTATTCCTACACTCCAAAACCCGACAGTCGACTTTATCAAGTGAAATGAGTGGAGTTAACTCAAAATTGACTGAAAGTTAATTCTACTCATTTGAAAAGAGTTTTGAACTCAGTGTTAAAGGTAATGAGTTCATTAAATACCTCATTACTTCAACCTAAATGGAGCAAGTTCACAGTACTCATATAGATTAGTTTTTTTAACTCAAATGGTTTGTAGCAATCGGTTTCCTCAAACGGTTTGAGTTGCCTTAACTTATCGGGTTTTACAGTACTCAGTTGGTTTGAGTTCTCTTCATTTATTGGGTTTTACTGTACTCAAATTGCTTCGTTTACTCAAATGGATTAAGTTCACAGTACTCATTAGGATTACTTTTTTAACTTAAATGGTTTGAGTTACCTTAACTTTTTAAGGTTTTAAAGTGTAGTCATTTCTCCCATAGGCAACTGAATCAAAACGAGCACATTTCCACACTAAAGGATAAGGTGACTAGGGAAGAGCTAGAAACACAACTGCGCTATGTTTTGGGACAGGCACATAATGTCTTGCGTGGGTCTAAGTGGACTAAGATGCCCTTCTTTCCCACCAGTTGACCTGATACGCACATACATACCATCTGGCAGGATCTTTATAAGTTATTCCCAGCATTTTATAAAGGTCAAGTTCTTTTGATGCCGTTCCTCCAATTACTCTAGAAAAGGTTTGTCTTCTAAATGATATTCACCTGTCCTCCAGATGTCGGAGTTTGTATCCTCCCCCACCAGACACATCTGAATCCTCAAATACGGATGTGGAAATTCAATATGTATTACCATAATGTCATAGGAGCACTGTGACCAGACAAAAACACTACAAAACAGCATTCATACTGTAATGATTTTCTACAGGGCATTGTAGGAGACAGTCGTAATGACATACTGCATGGGGAGTGATTTGATTTGGTCTGACGGCAGACACACAGTCAATGTGACCCAGCTGGGACTGAGCAACATCACCGTCACATCAAGGAGCTTTTCACAATCTATGTCAAACTAATGAATGGTTCTGATGGGAAGGAGAGGCTTGATGCTCGATTGCTGCCCTGATTTAATTTGACACCTCTGTTGTATAGTAAATAATTGAAGATGATTGAAACCATAATCTGGCTTCACATCTGTGGAATTCTCCAGCAATCATCTTCTGTGTTTATTTAGTTAGGGATAAATCTCACTGGCCACTTTATTAGGTACACCTTACTAGTACCAGGTTGGACCCCCTTTTGCCTTCAGAACTGCCTTAATACTTCGTGGCATAGATTCAACAAGGTACTGTAAATATTCCTCAGAGATTTTGGTCCATATTGACATGATAGCGTCACACAGTTGCTGCAGATTTCTCGGCTGCACATCCATGATGCCAATCTACCGTTTCACCACATCCCAAAGGTGCTCTGTTGGATTGAGATATGGTGACTGTGGAGGTCATTTGAGTGCAGTGAACTCATTGTCACTAAGAAATCAGTCTGAAATGATTCGTGAATTATGACATGGCGTATTAACCTGCTGGAAGTAGCCATCAGAAGATGGGTATACACTGTGGTCATAAAGGGATGGACATGGTCAGCAACAATACTCAGGTAGGCTGTGGCGTTGACACGATGCTAATGAGCCCAAAGTGTGCCAAGAAAATATCCCCACACCATTACACCACCACCACCAGCCTGAACCGATGATACGAGGCAGGATATATCCATGATTTCAGTGTTGGCGCTAGATTCTGTCCCGACCATTTGAATGTGGCAGCAGAAATCGAGACTCATCAGACCAGGCAACGTTTCTCCAATCTTCTATTGTCCAATTTTGGTGAGCCTGTGTGAATTGTAGCTTCAGTTTCTTCTGCAGACCTCGGTTGTAACGAGTGCTTATTTGAGTTATTGTTGCCTTTCTATCAGCTGGAACCAGTCTGGCCATTCTCCTCTGACCTCTGGCATCAACAAGGCATTTGCTCTTTTATTTATTTAATATTTTCTTTTTTTCAGACCATTCTCTGTAAACCCTAGAGATGGTTGTGCGTGAAAAATCTTAGTAGATCAGCAGTTTCTGAAATACTCAGACCAGCCTGTCTGGCACCAACAACCATGCCACGTTCAAAGTCACTTAAATCACCTTTCTTCCCCATTCTGATGCTTGATTTGAACAGCAGCAGATTGTCTTGACCATGTCTACATGCCTAAGTGCATTGAGTTGCTGCCATGTGATTGGCTGATTAGACATTTGAGTTAAGTAGCAGATGGACAGGTGTATCTAATAAAGTGGCCAGTGAGTGTATATATATATATATATATATATATATATATATATATATATATATATATATATATATATATATATATATATATATATATATATATATATGTGTATATATACAGTAATTATATTAATGTCACCGCATGTTTTAATCCAATATAAGTATGCGGCACGATGTAAAAATGCAGAAATGCATCTGGAGTTTGTAGCCATGTGTTTGTGAATGAGAGCTTGGCTTTGTTTCAGTGAAAGTAAATGTTTGTGCTCATGTAGGGTGTCAATGAAAAACCTCACAGAGAGAAAAAAAGTGCACGGATGAACGCAAAAAGAAAGGAAGAGGATAAAACAACAAACAGAAGTGAGTCTTTCCCTCTTCTTGACCACCGTGATCTCTGTTGCAATCCAGCAGTTGCACAATAACAGTCTGAGAACGTTTCCTACAGTCTGCATCCTTTGGTGTCTGAACACCAGCTGCTGATTTTGTGTATAAAACACTTTAAATCTCCATATTTATCTTGTATTCTGAATGAGACAAGTTTTAATTGAAGGCCTATGAAAATACGTCAGACAGACGTCCGATATTAAGCTGTTGCATCATGTTTTATGGCATGAGTGCCGTGGTTTACAATGCCAAAAACTAAACTTGAAAGACTTCCAAATGCAATATTTATTACAGCAACATCTGCTGGTCCTGCTGCTATGCTAATCTAAATTAAAGGGGACCTATTATGCCTCATTTTACAAGATGTAAAATAACACTCTGATGTCCTTAGAGTGTGTATGTGAAGTTTCAGCTCAAAATACACCACAAATCATGTTTCCTTACTCTTTGAAACTGCCCCATTTTAGGCTTTGATCCAAATTGTGTCGTTTTGGTGACTGTCGCTTTAAATTCAAATGAGATTGTGCTCTTTTCAAAAGAGGGCAAAGCTACAAATGCCTGTGCATCAGCATAGTGGCAGATTAAAAACAGGTGCTAACCACTAAGCCACCGTGTCACCTCTAACAAAATTATAAACTCCTAGGGCCCGAGTGTCCACACGCGTGGACAGCACATTTTAGCTCTTAAGTGGCTATTTAAAATACTTTGAATGCTGTATATTTTGTTACAGACATACAGTGTCATCCTGCAACTGTTTTGCAGCATATGAAATGTCCCAAACCCTATTTTTAACTGTCCAAAATGGAAAAGAAGTGTTGTTTTTACTCTCTGATAGTCAAAGCAAGTTCAAAACAAAGAATTCTATGTTAAATATGTATAAAAGAAAATTCGGGAAAAAGTGTTTTATGTAAATTGGGACCACAAGTCTACATATATGGACATAAAGTTCATCATATCAAAAGATGATACTTAGATTTTTATTCTAATTAGGTTCTAATAAGCCCAAATAGCAAAGAGAAATAAAAAATGCATGTAAAAAAACACCTTGGGCCTCGAGAGGTTATTAAAGTAAAAATAAATTTGAAGCATTTTGAATTACAAGGACATCAGCCATGTCCTCGTAAACCACCATAATAGAGTAGAAACTAGTTCATACCCATGTCATTATACAAAAAGCTGTCCTTGTAAACCACAAAACTAGTATACACACACACGCACACACACACACACATTAGATAATCTCATTGGCCTTGAAACAGAGAGTGTGGCACAGGGCACTGATCACAGCTAAACATAAACTGATCATTGTGTCCCGACTCAAGGCCCCAATGAAAAGGTTTTAGCAGTCACTCTACAGTCTCCATCTATAACCTGCTGAACCGGAGCAGGGCAGGCATTGTGTCTTTAAATATACCAAAAGCAGCGCCACACGCAGAGAGAACACTCCAATGGCCCTGTGTTACACAAGAGGATCTGCAAGAGGATTTCGGAGCAGGGTTGCGGCCTGAGGAATCTCACTTCCACTGTGTAAGTTCACTCGTTTAGGATAAGCAAGGCTAAAATATAACTAAAATATAAAAACTAAAATATAAACTGAAAATGTTAGTAAAGGTATAGTTCAGTGCAAGAAAATGAACATTTCGTCATCATCTACTCACACTCAAGTGATTCTAAAGTTTTATGAATTTCTTTAGTTGAACACAAAAAAAATTTCTAGAAAAAGTAGAAAGTTTTCTAAAAAAAAAAAAAAAGTATAACCACTGAGATAGTTGGAACCAAAAAAACTGTGAAAGTCAATATTGTTCTTCATTATATCTTCATTTGTGTTCAACAGAAGAAAGAAACTCGAAGAGGTTTGGGACAAGCAGTGGGTTGGTAAGTAATGACACAATTGAATTGTCCTTTTAATTCATTTCATAATAAATTGTGGTTTTGCAATGGTGAAAAGAATGTGCACTTAAAATGTATAACTATTAAGGTGTGTGTGTGTGTGTACACAGTTGAAGTCAGAATTATTGAACCCCCTTAGAATTTTTTATTTTTTTTTTATATATTTCCCAAATGATGTTTAACAGAGCAAGGAAATTTTCACATTATGTCTGATAATATTTTTTCTTCTGGAGAAAGTCTTATTTGTTTTATTTCGGCTAGAATAAAAGCAGTTTTTAATTTTTTAAAAAAACATTTTAAGGTCAAAATTATTAGCCCCTTAAAGCTATATATTTTTTTGATAGTCTACAGAACAAACCATCATTATACAATAACTTGCCTAATTACCCTAACCTGCCTAGTTAACCTAATTAACCTAGTTAAGACTTAAAATGTCACTTGAAGTGTCTTGAAAAATATCTAGTAAAATATTTTGTCCTGTCCTGTCCTGTCCTGTCTACACTCAAAAAAAAATATTATTTTTTTGTTCTTTCAAACTATTTATTTAAAATGAGCTGAAACAACACAATTCTTGAGATTTCTTTGGGACAACTTAATTTTTTTATGTTCAATCCACATAAATTTGCTAAAAGTGTTAAGTTAACTTAATTGATTTGTGTTGGGACATTTGCATTTTTTACAGTGTATTATGTTTAGAAATGTGTTGAAGAAATCTTCTCTCCGTTAAACAGAAATTGGGGAAAAAATAAACAGGGGCTAACAATTCAGGTGGACATACCAAGTATTAAAATTTAATGATAAAAAAGCATGACTTAATATCATTGGATATTTTTGCTGCTCAGAGCAACGGTCTGCATGTTTCATGTTCCACTTAGATATGCTTGCCGTTAATAGCAGGTTTGGCATGCTGTCCTGGGAGAGAACCCTGATCTCAAGAGATATTTGAGCCCAGGGCTCCCGCCCGGTCAATAAGCTTGTCAATAAGTGGATCCGAGATCAGGTAGGTCTCGAGAGCTCTCCTTAGAAAAGGGAGGAAAAGGAGATAGGGTGAAAGGGGGATTCTTCCAAAATGAAGATAGAGCAGTAAGGAAAAAAACGATCCATTTATTGTAAGCTTGGATCACTCTGATTGGACTTTTACTGATGACAGATGAGCAGCCAGTTTTGCTCAATCATATCACGTGCTTCCCTCGAAATTAGTTTATGAAACTTCACTACATTAAACCACATTTTTAAGGAAAAAAATAAAAATGTGATGATCAACAGTGAAAATAAAAAATTGTACCTCTTCCTAACAGGGAAAAATCAGCAACAATCAAGAATGCATGATTATATGGTGTCATGGCTTAGCAATCAAAAAAATTTGATTATAATGGAAGTCAATGGGACAAAAACTCAGCTCCCAACATAACGAAAGGGTAGTCATTTTGCCCAGAGTGTATTGTTGAATTTGTAAAAAAAATTTCCCAAAAGATGTATCAAAATTAGATTTGTCACAAGAAATCATTCCATTTGCTGAAACACAGAGAAAGTTGTGGCCAAATTAAGACTCAAAATCACCCCAGAGTGGATGAAAACATCCCTACAGCACTCATTTCGAATTACAGGGTTCCAGTACACCACATTTTAGTAGAACTAAGTAATAGCCATGGATATTTACATTAGAGTCACCTATGTTAGTGCTGTCTATTCGAAGGAACGCGTCAATGGAGCCGCCATTTTGGTACAGGGTAGCGCTTCTTTGAAATGAATATCAGACTAAGGTGCAGTGGAGGACTGCCATCCAGAGCCAGAGATATATACACATATATACATATATCTATGATCGGGAGTTTTCCCGGTGGTGAGTCGCCAATATTTTTTCAATTATGAAAATTATCATTTTACATCACTTTTCTATATTGATGGATGAGTGACCGCACGGGCATTCCTGACAAAGAGCGTGTGTTTGCGTGCATGGAAATTTTATCCTCCCTCCTTGTTTAATTTGATCTAATCCATGTCCTAAAACACACCCCCTCTCCTGCTTTCACTTCTCATTCTAACGAAGGGAGCGATTCGTTTGTCAATGAATCTCCGTTATGAACAATTCATGTGAACCATCGATATCCCTTCGTGTCAACGTGCATATGCACCTTTCTGTTCTAAATGGGGTTTAGTCATAAACTAAATTTCGAGAGGAGCACGTGATTATGATTGAACACGGCTGGTTACTCATGAACCACTCATGTTCATCCAATCAGATGATCCCTGGCGCACTATAAAGAGCCAGGGTTTTCTCACTACAGTCATCTTCGATTTGAAGACCAACCAGCCACGACAAACTGCTACTTGTCGCCGCTAAACCAACCACATTGCTTCCATCTTGCTCGCTAAAGCTAACCTACTGCTACATCCATCCATATCTTCACTTCAACCTCTCATCTGATTCAACAACCTACAATCAGCAACAACCACCTACAAACAACAGACAGCACCAGGATACGTCTCAACAATACCAACATCATCTACTACAAACAACAACAAACCTTCAGCTATCCCAGGAAAATGGAAAACAACAACAACAGCACCAACAACATCAACGATCAACCCAGCAACAACCCGGAAATCGACTCACCCGACCATTCATCCTTCCCAGAAGAATCCTCCGCACTCGCAATCCCACAAATTCCCCAAACTGGATCAGGGGAGACTACAAGAGGCCGCCCCACCACCCGTTCAAACACCAGGCTCCTTCATACATCTCCGTCCATATATAGACAACAATCCATCTCACCTACCTCTTCATTTGCTTCCGCTCCATCCTGCATCCGCCCACCAACCAGAATCACCGTACCAGAACTCCGTAAACACCTTGCAGATCTCGGCATCCACGCACCCAGGACTCTCAATAAATCAGGACTTCTCAAGCTATACTCCAACGCCACATCGGACTCTCACCCATCTCTCAGCCCTCACTCAAGACCCAATCCCCGGACAACTAGCACCCGCCACACCCCCTATCCTCAAACCACCCACATCCAATCAGGAAAGAGAAAAACCAAGACCAGACATGTAACCACCAGCCCACATTCAAGACCACACCTCCAAGGATCCCAACCTCCTCCTACTACGTCACTCCACCAAGACTCTAACCCAGGACTCCCCACACATTTTCAAAACTTTTCCCAACCTTTCCCCTCTTCTTTTTCCTGGCCTCCTGCCCCTCCCTCCAGCTCTCCTAACAATTCGCAAATCCCGTCAACTTCCTTCCAAACTAATATCCCCGCCCCTACTAACCTCCATCAAGACTTTTCTATACCTCCCGTACCTTCTACTTCCCAACCCCTCCCTACAAATCAAACCACTTTCTCTCAGTTAACTCATACTATTCCCCCCTCCTTTCCCCAGTCACTCCCTACAGCTCACACCAGCACAGACCCAACACACATGTCTACCTTCCCCGCACCAGTTTCCGCAGCACGCCCCCTGTACACCCTTTCCACAGCCACCCCCCTCCCTACGCCAGCGAACGCTCTAGCCCTGGATCCGCCCTCCGTTTCTTCAAGCATTCGAAACCAGATTCTCTCAGGTCTAACTCACGGATTTCACCCTGGTGTCGCAGCCTCTCCCGCATACAACCTATGCTGCCCGAACCTACAATCTGCCAAGGACGAACCCAAAATAGTCGACCAACTTATCAAAAAAGAAATCGATAACGGCTTTATGATCGGGCCCTTCGCAGCCCCACCATTTAGCATTTATCGTATCAGCCCAATTGGCATTGCGACCAGAAAATTTTCAGACAAAAAACGTCTCATAATAGATCTGTCCGCACCGCATAATTCCTTCTTTCCCAGCATTAACAGCACGATTCCGCTAGAGGAATATTCGCTTAATTATCACGACATAGATCAAGCCATATCCCTCATCAAAACCGCCGGCCGCAATGCCTGGCTGGCTAAAGTTGATATAACATCTGCCTTCAAAGTCATGCCAATTCACCCAGAATTCTGGCACCTTTTTGGCATTTGTTGGCATTCTAAATTCTACTTCGCAGTCCGTCTAACCTTCGGCTGCAAAAGTAGCCCTAAAATCTTCGACATGCTTTCGGAAGCCGTATGTTGGATATTATCCAACCATCACGGAATTCCTTATCTCATCCACCTGCTAGACGATTTTCTTATCGTCTCTCCGCCGTCATCTCCTCCTAACAAAGATTTAGCGACCACCCAAAAGGTTTTCGCTGAACTAGGCATCCCCCTAGCCGAGGAAAAAACCTCCGGGCCCAGCACTTCCATCGAATTTCTGGGCATCCAGTTAGATTCAAAAAATTTCATAGCATCTCTTCCAAAGGAAAAAATCGATCGCATTACTTACCTTTGTCAAATCTTTCTAGAAAACCAATCATGCACCAAACGCCAACTCCTCGCCATCCTCGGCCACCTAAATTTCGCTATGCGTATCATCCCGCAAGGCCGCCCGTTCATTACGCATCTTCTTCAACTTTCCACTACAGTCCCAGGTTTAGAAGACATAATCTCCCTCTCTAAACCCAGTCGCAAAGAAATAAGCTTATGGATTTCTTTCCTTAAGCAATGGAACGGCTGCTCCTTTTTCTACAGCGATCTAATAGCATCGCCAGTAGATATTAATTTATTCACGGACGCCGCCCCTTCCATAGGCTTCGGGGGTTACTACCAAGGTCGTTGGTTTGCGTCATCCTGGCCCCCCCAAATGCTTAAAATCCCCCCCAACGAACAATCCTCCGCTCTCTTCGAACTATATCCCGTCGTAGTAGCGGCCATTCTATGGGGCGAAGGGTGGTCCACATCCAGCATTTTAGTGCACTGCGACAACGAAGCCACAGTACAATGCATTAATAAAGGCCGCTCGCATTCACAGGCACTCATGCCTCTCCTAAGACGTCTGGTCTGGATAGCAGCTACCAAACAATTTTTAATCTCTGCTAAACATGTTCCTGGTTGCAAAAATCAAATTGCTGATGCTCTGTCTCGATTTGCTTTCCAGAAATTTCGGCTGTTGGCGCCAGAGGCAGACCCCCATCCAACACCTGTTCCTCACTATTCAGAGACGATATTGCCATAAACCATCCTCTGCATCGCCTCCGGGAAACATCCATATCACTCATCCTCCAGGCAGTGGCTCCCAGGACCCAGAGATCGTATCTTACAGCATGGAATACTTTCAAACAATTCCATTCTCTGGCTAAAAATCCTTTTCCCGACTTTTCTCTCCTCTCTATTACCTCTTTCATCTCTTATTTACACACCGCAAAACACATGCAAGCCAGCTCCATCAGAAGCTACCTAAGTGGCATCCAGTTTTTTCACAAACTGATTTACGGTTCCACTGTAGACGCCATCACGAATGCACAAACGATCTTGCTCATTAAAGGAATCCAAAAGTCACACCCATCCCCCCCAGACACCAGACAGCCCATTACACTTCACATCCTCACCAAGTGTATTCACACCCTTCGCAAAGGATACAAATCCTCCCATACAGCACGTACTCTAGATGCTATGTTCACACTAGCATTCTTTGGATTCCTGAGATGTTCTGAAATCACCATAACATCTCTATTCAACCCCTCTATCCACCCCACCATATCCGATCTAACTATTCTGGATAAGGGGACTCTTGCTTTCTTCATCAAGCAAAGCAAAACAGACCAGATGCGCAAAGGCCACTCCATATACATTTTCGATATACCCTCTCCCACACAACCATTCCAAACCCTCTTAGCATTCATACACTACAGAAGATCATTAGACAAAAACCCCCATGCCTCGCTTTTTACTGATGACGCTAATCGTCCAGTAACTCGCTTCTGGTTCCAAAACCACCTGAAGGAGGTCCTCCGCATTTCAGGATTCCCTCCAGAGCCATTCTCTGCTCATTCATTTAGGATAGGAGCAGCCACCACAGCAGCCCACAACGGCCTCTCCCAACAACAGATACAAACACTCGGTCGTTGGTCCTCCAACGCTTTCAGGTCTTACATTCGCCTCAGCCACCATCACCTCAGAGAAGCCCAGCTGACACTCTGCAGCCATCATCAACACCCATAACAAACTATACATTCCCTGAAACCTACATCCTACCATTCTCTTCTTCACTCCAACTCCTCATTATCCTACAGATAAATTCTTTACAATACCCGCCACTATACGGCCGCAAAGGCCAGCGGGCATTCACATTATCCAGCCACTACTCGCATTACACCATAGCGCTAACTTAGCCAGCCTAACAGAGCTTGCAACCCTACACATAGACCGGTACCACGTTCCGGGGGGAGTTTTAACTAAACTGCCCAAAATAGCCATCATACTTAAAGAGGTTCTACCTAACCTTATCACATCTCCATTTTCGGAGTCATGGCTAGCTATCCTACCACATTCCCCATGTTCAATGGACCGGAACCACGTTTCGGGGGGAGTTTACACAACTCCCCATCCAACGCAATGAGGTTCTTTCTAACCTCTACCACGTCTCTTTAACTACAGAGACTCTGCCAGCTTAACAAGCTTCCAAGCCCCCCACTGATTAACGGACCGGAACCACGTTCCGGGGGGAGTTTCCACAACTCCCCATCCATCCCAAAGAGGTTCCCCATAACCTCTAGCACGTCTCTATACCTCCAGAGACTCAACCAGCTTAACAAGCTTCCAACCCCCCCCCCTGATTAACGGACCGGAACCACGTTCCGGGGGGAGTTTCCACAACTCCCCATCCATCCCAAAGAGGTTCCTCATAACCTCGAGCACGTCTCTATACCACCAGAGACTCAGTCAGCTTAACAAGCTTCCAAACCCCCCCCCCACCCCCCCCCCCCCCCCCCCCCCCCGATTATGGACCGGAACCACGTTCCGGGGGGAGTTTCCACAACTCCCCATCCATCCCAAAGAGGTTTCCACAACCTCTAGCTCGTCTCTGCATCAGAGACCCCCAGCCGAGCTCTACCCTTTCCACACCACTGCCACAGCAGTGACGCTCAGCCGAGCCCAGACACACCTCCATTAAGGCATTTCAATACTGATACACCCTCCAGCACTGCCAAAGCAGTTAAACATCTCTGTGGAGATGTATTCCCTTTCTTACTGACCTCCATACATCTCTGCCTCGCAGAGACGCTCAGCCGAGCACACCGTCCCTCTTCCACCACTGCCACAGCAGTGACGCTCAGCCGAGCTCAGTTACTCTTCCACACTGATGATCACTACTGATACATAGCCCAGCACTGCCAAAAGCAGTTAAACGTCTCTGTGGAGACCTATAGTACTGACCTCCACACACCTCTGCAGCCGCAGAGACGCCCAGCCGGGCACTTTTTCTTCCCCCTTTCCACACCACTGCCACAGCAGTGACGCTTAGCCGAGCCAGATACTCTTCCAGGTCGCTTTCACTACTGATACATTTGCCAGCACTGATATAACAGTCAACGTCACTGTGGGACGTTCTTCCTTTATATTACTGACTACCACACACCTCTGCCGCAGCAGAGACGCCCAGCCGGGCACTTTTTTCTTCCCCCTTTCCGCACCACTGCCACAGCGGTGACGCTCAGCAGAGCACATTTCAAGTTCATTAATTATCCACTACTGATACACTCCCCAGCACTGTATATACAGTTAAACGCATCTGTGGAAGCGTATTTCCTTTTTTTGACTGACCTCCAATACACCTCTGCAATAGCAGAGACGCTCAGCCGAGCTTTTTCTCCCCCTTTCCACACCACTGCCACAGCGGTGACGCTCAGCCGAGCTCAGACACACTTCCACGTAATCATCCACTACTGATACATCCTCCTACACTGCCTATGCAGTTAAACGTCTCTGTGGAGTCGTAATTTCCTTATATTACTGACACCTTATACACCTCTCGCTCAGCCGAGCTCCTTACCCACTTCCACACCACTGCCACAGCAGTGACGCTCAGCCGAGCACAGATACACCTCCAAGTAAATATTCAGTACTGATACACACTCCAACACTGCCTATGCAGTTAAACGTCGCTGTGGAGGCGTACCTTCCTTAGTCTACTGACCTCCACACACCTCTGCCGCAGCAGAGACGCCCAGCCGGGCTCTTTTACTCCACTGACTCTACAGTGACACTCACAGAGCTCTTCCCCCCCCCCCCTTCTGTCTGTCTT